>OZ020530.1:42952748-43552748 GCA_963971445.1 Ornithomya chloropus | reverse complement strand
CTTTTGGAGGAGGGAGGTCGAAGCTCCGATTCGAAAGATAAACGAGAATAACGTGATGGCGAATTAGTGGGAGAGCGATGTCTTTCATTAACAGAAAAATTTAATAATGATGAACGGGATCTAAAGGATCTCTCACTTGATGACATAGATAGAGCTGATGCAGAATAATGTTTTGATGTAGATAAGGATGAAGAATTATTTGATAAGGTTATATTATGCCAATTATTTATAATAGGTGGATGTGGTGGTGATTTAGATTGGTCATTGCTGATACTATGAACTGACAAATGTTTTGAACTAACCGGTCGATCAGTAGTTTCATTTTCTTATTCAGTGCTGCTAATGTGATATTTGCGCTGTTTTCTTATGAAAGCTCTACGTTGTGTCGCATGGTTGCCTTTGAGGTTTCTTAATACAGGAGAAGTCGCCAAATATTTTTTCGGATCATAATCATCTACATCAGTATCATCCCAGTTTTCCTCACATTCTATCGGTTT
Organism: Ornithomya chloropus; assembly: GCA_963971445.1. Classification (NCBI taxonomy): domain Eukaryota; kingdom Metazoa; phylum Arthropoda; class Insecta; order Diptera; family Hippoboscidae; genus Ornithomya; species Ornithomya chloropus. Next base: position 43,552,251 of record OZ020530.1, on the reverse strand, counting down.
ATGTTTAGGCCTGTCCTCGTCGTTGGGTTCAGAAGCATTTATGGTATACTGAGTTATCAATTGTCGATCCAGACAGATCGACACATGGTACGTAAATTCAGATTCAGGAAAAACATGGGTTGGGTTAAAGGGGCACTTTTGTAATTAAACATCAGGATATAAGATTCGGCATCTCATTAAGTGTGCCTGTAAACGTTTCCTTAACATACGATGTGATCTGTTATATGGACACTCCAATAATTCATTATCATTTTGTACCGCAAACATGATTAATTAGTAGCACTTTAGCAAAATTTGGCCTAGAATAAATCCAAAATGATTATTATACTATACTATTAACTATTCTTCAAGAAATTTTGGCGAAAAAAATATAAAAAATCGCACATTTTTGTTATAGATCGATTTATTTCTTTTATAATAAAAATTAGGGGTTCTAAAAATGGTCCGATCGTGTCCATATTGGGCACAGGCAATTATTAAGCTACTTAACTATTCACCAAATATTGTGAAAAAATACGAGGTAAAAAGACCTCCATTATAATAGGACTTCATATGGGGAGGGGTTCTAAAAATGGTCCAACCCGGTCCATTTTCAATAAGGTTCCCCTTTGAACCAATACATGTCCTTGTACCAAATGTCATCAAAATACCTCTTGCAAGGTTCACCTGAAGATGATTCACATTGTCTAACAGAGCCGATTTCAAAATTTTCACCAAACGCTAGAAGTATTTTGCTGTCTTATATATACACTTTGTCGAAATAAAACAGAGTAGGCCATGAACTTCATTATACGTACTGTTAGTCAAATACATTTCGTAGAAATAAAACGTAGTAAGCCATGAACCATTTTGAAAGTATGAATAACAACACAAAAACTTATTTTTATTAATAGCGATTAAAATAATCTCTGCTTGATTTACTGGTATAATTTTATTCACTTCTTGTACCTATAGAGCAAATATCACCGTCACTAGTGTAGGGATTAGCATCAAGACTATAAGATGTTTCTGTTAATCTTTTGGAGGAGGGAGGTCGAAGCTCCGATTCGAAAGATAAACGAGAATAACGTGATGGCGAATTAGTGGGAGAGCGATGTCTTTCAATAACAGAAAAATTTAATAATGATGAACGGGATCTAAAGGATCTCTCACTTGATGACATAGATAGAGCTGATGCAGAATAATGTTTTGATGTAGATAAGGATGAAGAATTATTTGATAAGGTTATATTATGCCAATTATTTATAATAGGTGGATGTGGTGGTGATTTAGATTGGTCATTGCTGATACTATGAACTGACAAATGTTTTGAACTAACCGGTCGATCAGTAGTTTCATTTTCTTATTCAGTGCTGCTAATGTGATATTTGCGCTGTTTTCTTATGAAAGCTCTACGTTGTGTCGCATGGTTGCCTTTGAGGTTTCTTAATACAGGAGAAGTCGCCAAATATTTTTTCGGATCATAATCATCTACATCTGTATCATCCCAGTTTTCCTCACATTCTATCGGTTTATGTTTAGGCCTGTCCTCGTCGTTGGGTTCAGAAGCATTTATCGTATACTGAGTTATCAATCGTCGATCCGGAAAGTTCGACACGTGGTACGTAAATTCAGATTCAGGAAAAACATGGGTTGGGTTAAAGGGGCACTTTTGTAATTAAACATCAGGATATAAGATTCGGCATCTCATTAAGTGTGCCTGTAAACGTTTCCTTAACATACGATGTGATCTGTTATATGGACACTCCAATGATTCATTATCATTTTGTACCGCAAACATTATTAATTAGTAGCACTTTAGCAAAATTTGGCCTAGAATAAATCCAAAATGATTATTATACTATACTATTAACTATTCTTCAAGAAATTTTGGCGAAAAAAATATAAAAAATCGCACATTTTTGTTATAGATCGATTTATTTCTTTTATAATAAAAATTAGGGGTTCTAAAAATGGTCCGATCGTGTCCATATTGGGCACAAGCAATTATTAAGCTACTTAACTATTCACCAAATATTGTGAAAAAATACTAGGTAAAAAGACCTCCATTATAATAGGACTTCATATGGGGAGGGGTTCTAAAAATGGTCCAATCCGGTCCATTTTCAATAAGGTTCCCCTTTGAACCAATACATGTCCTTGTACCAAATGTCATCAAAATACCTCTTGCAAGGTTCACCTGAAGATGATTCACATTGTCTAACAGAGCCGATTTCAAAATTTTCACCAAACGCTATTAGTATTTTGCTGTCTTATATATACACTTTGTCGAAATAAAACAGAGTAGGCCATGAACTTCATTATACGTACTGTTAGTCAAATACATTTCGTAGAAATAAAACGTAGTAAGCCATGAACCATTTTGGAAGTATGAATAACAACACAAAAATTTATTTTTATTAATAGTGATTAAAATAATCTCTGCTTGATTTACTGGTATAATTGTATTCACTTCTTGTACCTATAGAACAAATATCACCGTCACTAGTGTAGGGATTAGCATCAAGACTATAAGATGTTTCTGTTAATCTTTTGGAGGAGGGAGGTCGAAGCTCCGATTCGAAAGATAAACGAGAATAACGTGATGGCGAATTAGTGGGAGAGCGATGTCTTTCATGAACAGAAAAATTTAATAATGATGAACGGGATCTAAAGGATCTCTCACTTGATGACATAGATAGAGCTGACGCAGAATAATGCTATGATGTAGATAAGGATGAAGAATTATTTGATAAGGTTATATTATGCTAATTATTTATAATAGGTGGATGTGGTGGTGATTTAGATTGGTCATTGCTGATACTATGAACTGACAAATGTTTTGAACTAACCGGTCGATCAGTAGTTTCATTTTCTTATTCAGTGCTGCTAATGTGATATTTGCGCTGTTTTCTTATGAAAGCTCTACGTTGTGCCGCATGGTTGCCTTTGGGGTTTCTTAATACAGGAGAAGTCGCCGAATATTTTTTCGGATCATAATCATCTACATCAGTATCATCCCAGTTTTCCTCACATTCTATCGGTTTATGTTTAGGCACCTCGCCGTTACTAAAGTATTACTACTTCTAGTGTTTCTACAGTGGGCTACCCGCTGTAGTGGAATAGTGTTATAACCTAATGAATGCAAATTTTTGTACACATTAATAAGCAGTTGATACTGATAACATTGTTTTACTGAGAGGATATTTTTAAAACAATCTGAGCGGAGTTGATTACTAGGATATCTCGCTGGTAAATTGAAGATTGTTTTTATTGCACGATTCTTAAGCCTCTGTAGTTTCTGTAATTCTGTTGAATTTTTAGAACCCCAGCATATTGACATATACATAATATGTGAGCGGAATAGTGTCATATACATTTCATTAGTTTCATTTTCTTATTCAGTGCTGCTAATGTGGTACTTGCGCTGTTTTCTTATGAAAGCTCTACATTGTGTCGCATGGTTGCCTTTGGGGTTTCTTAATACAGGAGAAGTCGCCAAATATTTTTTCGGATCATAATCATCTACATCAGTATCATCCCAGTTTTCCTCACATTCTATCGGTTTATGTTTAGGCCTGTCCTCGTCGTTGGGTTCAGAAGCATTTATCGTATACTGAGTTATCAATCGTCGATCCGGAAAGTTCGACACGTGGTACGTAAATTCAGATTCAGGAAAAACATGGGTTGGGTTAAAGGGGCACTTTTGTAATTAAACATCAGGATATAAGATTCGGCATCTCATTAAGTGTGCCTGTAAACGTTTCCTTAACATACGATGTGATCTGTTATATGGACACTCCAATAATTCATTATCATTTTGTACCGCAAACATTATTAATTAGTAGCACTTTAGCAAAATTTGGCCTAGAATAAATCCAAAATGATTATTATACTATACTATTAACTATTCTTCAAGAAATTTTGGCGAAAAAAATATAAAAAATCGCACATTTTTGTTATAGACCGATTTATTTCTTTTATAATAAAAATTAGGGGTTCTAAAAATGGTCCGATCGTGTCTATATTGGGCACAGGCAATTATTAAGCTACTTAACTATTCACCAAATATTGTGAAAAAATACGAGGTAAAAAGACCTCCATTATAATAGGACTTCATATGGGGAGGGGTTCTAAAAATGGTCCAACCCGGTCCATTTTCAATAAGGTTCCCCTTTGAACCAATACATGTCCTTGTACCAAATGTCATCAAAATACCTCTTGCAAGGTTCACCTGAAGATGATTCACATTGTCTAACAGAGCCGATTTCAAAATTTTCACCAAACGCTAGAAGTATTTTGCTGTCTTATATATACACTTTGTCGAAATAAAACAGAGTAGGCCATGAACTTCATTATACGTACTGTTAGTCAAATACATTTCGTAGAAATAAAACGTAGTAAGCCATGAACCATTTTGGAAGTATGAATAACAACACAAAAATTTATTTTTATTAATAGCGATTAAAATAATCTCTGCTTGATTTACTGGTATAATTTTATTCACTTCTTGTACCTATAGAACAAATATCACCGTCACTAGTGTAGGGATTAGCATCAAGACTATAAGATGTTTCTGTTAATCTTTTGGAGGAGGGAGGTCGAAGCTCCGATTCGAAAGATAAACGAGAATAACGTGATGGCGAATTAGTGGGAGAGCGATGTCTTTCATTAACAGAAAAATTTAATAATGATGAACGGGATCTAAAGGATCTCTCACTTGATGACATAGATAGAGCTGACGCAGAATAATGTTTTGATGTAGATAAGGATGAAGAATTATTTGATAAGGTTATATTATGCCAATTATTTATAATAGGTGGATGTGGTGGTGATTTAGATTGGTCATTGCTGATACTATGAACTGACAAATGTTTTGAACTAACCGGTCGATCAGTAGTTTCATTTTCTTATTCAGTGCTGCTAATGTGATATTTGCGCTGTTTTCTTATGAAAGCTCTACGTTGTGTCGCATGGTTGCCTTTGAGGTTTCTTAATACAGGAGAAGTCGCCAAATATTTTTTCGGATCATAATCATCTACATCAGTATCATCCCAGTTTTCCTCACATTCTATCGGTTTATGTTTAGGCCTGTCCTCGTCGTTGGGTTCAGAAGCATTTATGGTATACTGAGTTATCAATTGTCGATCCAGACAGATCGACACATGGTACGTAAATTCAGATTCAGGAAAAACGTGGGTTGGGTTAAAGGGGCACTTTTGTAATTAAACATCAGGATATAAGATTCGGCATCTCATTAAGTGTGCCTGTAAACGTTTCCTTAACATACGATGTGATCTGTTATATGGACACTCCAATGATTCATTGTCATTTTGTACCGCAAACATTATTAATTAGTAGCACTTTAGCAAAATTTGGCCTAGAATAAATCCAAAATGATTATTATACTATACTATTAACTATTCTTCAAGAAATTTTGGCGAAAAAAATATAAAAAATCGCACATTTTTGTTATAGACCGATTTATTTCTTTTATAATAAAAATTAGGGGTTCTAAAAATGGTCCGATCGTGTCTATATTGGGCACAGGCAATTATTAAGCTACTTAACTATTCACCAAATATTGTGAAAAAATACGAGGTAAAAAGACCTCCATTATAATAGGACTTCATATGGGGAGGGGTTCTAAAAATGGTCCAACCCGGTCCATTTTCAATAAGGTTCCCCTTTGAACCAATACATGTCCTTGTACCAAATGTCATCAAAATACCTCTTGCAAGGTTCACCTGAAGATGATTCACATTGTCTAACAGAGCCGATTTCAAAATTTTCACCAAACGCTAGAAGTATTTTGCTGTCTTATATATACACTTTGTCGAAATAAAACAGAGTAGGCCATGAACTTCATTATACGTACTGTTAGTCAAATACATTTCGTAGAAATAAAACGTAGTAAGCCATGAACCATTTTGGAAGTATGAATAACAACACAAAAATTTATTTTTATTAATAGCGATTAAAATAATCTCTGCTTGATTTACTGGTATAATTTTATTCACTTCTTGTACCTATAGAACAAATATCACCGTCACTAGTGTAGGGATTAGCATCAAGACTATAAGATGTTTCTGTTAATCTTTTGGAGGAGGGAGGTCGAAGCTCCGATTCGAAAGATAAACGAGAATAACGTGATGGCGAATTAGTGGGAGAGCGATGTCTTTCATTAACAGAAAAATTTAATAATGATGAACGGGATCTAAAGGATCTCTCACTTGATGACATAGATAGAGCTGACGCAGAATAATGCTATGATGTAGATAAGGATGAAGAATTATTTGATAAGGTTATATTATGCTAATTATTTATAATAGGTGGATGTGGTGGTGATTTAGATTGGTCATTGCTGATACTATGAACTGACAAATGTTTTGAACTAACCGGTCGATCAGTAGTTTCATTTTCTTATTCAGTGCTGCTAATGTGATATTTGCGCTGTTTTCTTATGAAAGCTCTACGTTGTGCCGCATGGTTGCCTTTGGGGTTTCTTAATACAGGAGAAGTCGCCGAATATTTTTTCGGATCATAATCATCTACATCAGTATCATCCCAGTTTTCCTCACATTCTATCGGTTTATGTTTAGGCACCTCGCCGTTACTAAAGTATTACTACTTCTAGTGTTTCTACAGTGGGCTACCCGCTGTAGTGGAATAGTGTTATAACCTAATGAATGCAAATTTTTGTACACATTAATAAGCAGTTGATACTGATAACATTGTTTTACTGAGAGGATATTTTTAAAACAATCTGAGCGGAGTTGATTACTAGGATATCTCGCTGGTAAATTGAAGATTGTTTTTATTGCACGATTCTTAAGCCTCTGTAGTTTCTGTAATTCTGTTGAATTTTTAGAACCCCAGCATATTGACATATACATAATATGTGAGCGGAATAGTGTCATATACATTTCATTAGTTTCATTTTCTTATTCAGTGCTGCTAATGTGGTACTTGCGCTGTTTTCTTATGAAAGCTCTACATTGTGTCGCATGGTTGCCTTTGGGGTTTCTTAATACAGGAGAAGTCGCCAAATATTTTTTCGGATCATAATCATCTACATCAGTATCATCCCAGTTTTCCTCACATTCTATCGGTTTATGTTTAGGCCTGTCCTCGTCGTTGGGTTCAGAAGCATTTATCGTATACTGAGTTATCAATCGTCGATCCGGAAAGTTCGACACGTGGTACGTAAATTCAGATTCAGGAAAAACATGGGTTGGGTTAAAGGGGCACTTTTGTAATTAAACATCAGGATATAAGATTCGGCATCTCATTAAGTGTGCCTGTAAACGTTTCCTTAACATACGATGTGATCTGTTATATGGACACTCCAATAATTCATTATCATTTTGTACCGCAAACATTATTAATTAGTAGCACTTTAGCAAAATTTGGCCTAGAATAAATCCAAAATGATTATTATACTATACTATTAACTATTCTTCAAGAAATTTTGGCGAAAAAAATATAAAAAATCGCACATTTTTGTTATAGACCGATTTATTTCTTTTATAATAAAAATTAGGGGTTCTAAAAATGGTCCGATTGTGTCTATATTGGGCACAGGCAATTATTAAGCTACTTAACTATTCACCAAATATTGTGAAAAAATACGAGGTAAAAAGACCTCCATTATAATAGGACTTCATATGGGGAGGGGTTCTAAAAATGGTCCAACCCGGTCCATTTTTAATAAGGTTCCTCTTTGAACCAATACATGTCCTTGTACCAAATGTCATCAAAATACCTCTTGCAAGGTTCACCTGAAGATGATTCACATTGTCTAACAGAGCCGATTTCAAAATTTTCACCAAACGCTAGAAGTATTTTGCTGTCTTATATATACACTTTGTCGAAATAAAACAGAGTAGGCCATGAACTTCATTATACGTACTGTTAGTCAAATACATTTCGTAGAAATAAAACGTAGTAAGCCATGAACCATTTTGGAAGTATGAATAACAACACAAAAATTTATTTTTATTAATAGCGATTAAAATAATCTCTGCTTGATTTACTGGTATAATTTTATTCACTTCTTGTACCTATAGAACAAATATCACCGTCACTAGTGTAGGGATTAGCATCAAGACTATAAGATGTTTCTGTTAATCTTTTGGAGGAGGGAGGTCGAAGCTCCGATTCGAAAGATAAACGAGAATAACGTGATGGCGAATTAGTGGGAGAGCGATGTCTTTCATTAACAGAAAAATTTAATAATGATGAACGGGATCTAAAGGATCTCTCACTTGATGACATAGATAGAGCTGACGCAGAATAATGTTTTGATGTAGATAAGGATGAAGAATTATTTGATAAGGTTATATTATGCCAATTATTTATAATAGGTGGATGTGGTGGTGATTTAGATTGGTCATTGCTGATACTATGAACTGACAAATGTTTTGAACTAACCGGTCGATCAGTAGTTTCATTTTCTTATTCAGTGCTGCTAATGTGATATTTGCGCTGTTTTCTTATGAAAGCTCTACGTTGTGTCGCATGGTTGCCTTTGAGGTTTCTTAATACAGGAGAAGTCGCCAAATATTTTTTCGGATCATAATCATCTACATCAGTATCATCCCAGTTTTCCTCACATTCTATCGGTTTATGTTTAGGCCTGTCCTCGTCGTTGGGTTCAGAAGCATTTATGGTATACTGAGTTATCAATTGTCGATCCAGACAGATCGACACATGGTACGTAAATTCAGATTCAGGAAAAATGTGGGTTGGGTTAAAGGGGCACTTTTGTAATTAAACATCAGGATATAAGATTCGGCATTTCATTAAGTGTGCCTGTAAACGTTTCCTTAACATACGATGTGATCTGTTATATGGACACTCCAATGATTCATTGTCATTTTGTACCGCAAACATTATTAATTAGTAGCACTTTAGCAAAATTTGGCCTAGAATAAATCCAAAATGATTATTATACTATACTATTAACTATTCTTCAAGAAATTTTGGCGAAAAAAATATAAAAAATCGCACATTTTTGTTATAGACCGATTTATTTCTTTTATAATAAAAATTAGGGGTTCTAAAAATGGTCCGATCGTGTCCATATTGGGCACAGGCAATTATTAAGCTACTTAACTATTCACCAAATATTGTGAAAAAATACGAGGTAAAAAGACCTCCATTATAATAGGACTTCATATGGGGAGGGGTTCTAAAAATGGTCCAACCCGGTCCATTTTCAATAAGGTTCCCCTTTGAACCAATACATGTCCTTGTACCAAATGTCATCAAAATACCTCTTGCAAGGTTCACCTGAAGATGATTCACATTGTCTAACAGAGCCGATTTCAAAATTTTCACCAAACGCTAGAAGTATTTTGCTGTCTTATATATACACTTTGTCGAAATAAAACAGAGTAGGCCATGAACTTCATTATACGTACTGTTAGTCAAACACATTTCGTAGAAATAAAACGTAGTAAGCCATGAACCATTTTGGAAGTATGAATAACAACACAAAAATTTATTTTTATTAATAGCGATTAAAATAATCTCTGCTTGATTTACTGGTATAATTTTATTCACTTCTTGTACCTATAGAACAAATATCACCGTCACTAGTGTAGGGATTAGCATCAAGACTATAAGATGTTTCTGTTAATCTTTTGGAGGAGGGAGGTCGAAGCTCCGATTCGAAAGATAAACGAGAATAACGTGATGGCGAATTAGTGGGAGAGCGATGTCTTTCATTAACAGAAAAATTTAATAATGATGAACGGGATCTAAAGGATCTCTCACTTGATGACATAGATAGAGCTGATGCAGAATAATGTTTTGATGTAGATAAGGATGAAGAATTATTTGATAAGGTTATATTATGCCAATTATTTATAATAGGTGGATGTGGTGGTGATTTAGATTGGTCATTGCTGATACTATGAACTGACAAATGTTTTGAACTAACCGGTCGATCAGTAGTTTCATTTTCTTATTCAGTGCTGCTAATGTGATATTTGCGCTGTTTTCTTATGAAAGCTCTACGTTGTGTCGCATGGTTGCCTTTGAGGTTTCTTAATACAGGAGAAGTCGCCAAATATTTTTTCGGATCATAATCATCTACATCTGTATCATCCCAGTTTTCCTCACATTCTATCGGTTTATGTTTAGGCCTGTCCTCGTCGTTGGGTTCAGAAGCATTTATCGTATACTGAGTTATCAATCGTCGATCCGGAAAGTTCGACACGTGGTACGTAAATTCAGATTCAGGAAAAACATGGGTTGGGTTAAAGGGGCACTTTTGTAATTAAACATCAGGATATAAGATTCGGCATCTCATTAAGTGTGCCTGTAAACGTTTCCTTAACATACGATGTGATCTGTTATATGGACACTCCAATGATTCATTGTCATTTTGTACCGCAAACATTATTAATTAGTAGCACTTTAGCAAAATTTGGCCTAGAATAAATCCAAAATGATTATTATACTATACTATTAACTATTCTTCAAGAAATTTTGGCGAAAAAAATATAAAAAATCGCACATTTTTGTTATAGATCGATTTATTTCTTTTATAATAAAAATTAGGGGTTCTAAAAATGGTCCGATCGTGTCCATATTGGGCACAGGCAATTATTAAGCTACTTAACTATTCACCAAATATTGTGAAAAAATACGAGGTAAAAAGACCTCCATTATAATAGGACTTCATATGGGGAGGGGTTCTAAAAATGGTCCAACCCGGTCCATTTTCAATAAGGTTCCCCTTTGAACCAATACATGTCCTTGTACCAAATGTCATCAAAATACCTCTTGCAAGGTTCACCTGAAGATGATTCACATTGTCTAACAGAGCCGATTTCAAAATTTTCACCAAACGCTAGAAGTATTTTGCTGTCTTATATATACACTTTGTCGAAATAAAACAGAGTAGGCCATGAACTTCATTATACGTACTGTTAGTCAAACACATTTCGTAGAAATAAAACGTAGTAAGCCATGAACCATTTTGGAAGTATGAATAACAACACAAAAATTTATTTTTATTAATAGCGATTAAAATAATCTCTGCTTGATTTACTGGTATAATTTTATTCACTTCTTGTACCTATAGAACAAATATCACCGTCACTAGTGTAGGGATTAGCATCAAGACTATAAGATGTTTCTGTTAATCTTTTGGAGGAGGGAGGTCGAAGCTCCGATTCGAAAGATAAACGAGAATAACGTGATGGCGAATTAGTGGGAGAGCGATGTCTTTCATTAACAGAAAAATTTAATAATGATGAACGGGATCTAAAGGATCTCTCACTTGATGACATAGATAGAGCTGATACAGAATAATGTTTTGATGTAGATAAGGATGAAGAATTATTTGATAAGGTTATATTATGCCAATTATTTATAATAGGTGGATGTGGTGGTGATTTAGATTGGTCATTGCTGATACTATGAACTGACAAATGTTTTGAACTAACCGGTCGATCAGTAGTTTCATTTTCTTATTCAGTGCTGCTAATGTGATATTTGCGCTGTTTTCTTATGAAAGCTCTACGTTGTGTCGCATGGTTGCCTTTGAGGTTTCTTAATACAGGAGAAGTCGCCAAATATTTTTTCGGATCATAATCATCTACATCAGTATCATCCCAGTTTTCCTCACATTCTATCGGTTTATGTTTAGGCCTGTCCTCGTCGTTGGGTTCAGAAGCATTTATGGTATACTGAGTTATCAATTGTCGATCCAGACAGATCGACACATGGTACGTAAATTCAGATTCAGGAAAAACATGGGTTGGGTTAAAGGGGCACTTTTGTAATTAAACATCAGGATATAAGATTCGGCATCTCATTAAGTGTGCCTGTAAACGTTTCCTTAACATACGATGTGATCTGTTATATGGACACTCCAATAATTCATTATCATTTTGTACCGCAAACATTATTAATTAGTAGCACTTTAGCAAAATTTGGCCTAGAATAAATCCAAAATGATTATTATACTATACTATTAACTATTCTTCAAGAAATTTTGGCGAAAAAAATATAAAAAATCGCACATTTTTGTTATAGACCGATTTATTTCTTTTATAATAAAAATTAGGGGTTCTAAAAATGGTCCGATCGTGTCCATATTGGGCACAGGCAATTATTAAGCTACTTAACTATTCACCAAATATTGTGAAAAAATACGAGGTAAAAAGACCTCCATTATAATAGGACTTCATATGGGGAGGGGTTCTAAAAATGGTCCAACCCGGTCCATTTTCAATAAGGTTCCCCTTTGAACCAATACATGTCCTTGTACCAAATGTCATCAAAATACCTCTTGCAAGGTTCACCTGAAGATGATTCACATTGTCTAACAGAGCCGATTTCAAAATTTTCACCAAACGCTAGAAGTATTTTGCTGTCTTATATATACACTTTGTCGAAATAAAACAGAGTAGGCCATGAACTTCATTATACGTACTGTTAGTCAAATACATTTCGTAGAAATAAAACGTAGTAAGCCATGAACCATTTTGAAAGTATGAATAACAACACAAAAACTTATTTTTATTAATAGCGATTAAAATAATCTCTGCTTGATTTACTGGTATAATTTTATTCACTTCTTGTACCTATAGAGCAAATATCACCGTCACTAGTGTAGGGATTAGCATCAAGACTATAAGATGTTTCTGTTAATCTTTTGGAGGAGGGAGGTCGAAGCTCCGATTCGAAAGATAAACGAGAATAACGTGATGGCGAATTAGTGGGAGAGCGATGTCTTTCAATAACAGAAAAATTTAATAATGATGAACGGGATCTAAAGGATCTCTCACTTGATGACATAGATAGAGCTGATGCAGAATAATGTTTTGATGTAGATAAGGATGAAGAATTATTTGATAAGGTTATATTATGCCAATTATTTATAATAGGTGGATGTGGTGGTGATTTAGATTGGTCATTGCTGATACTATGAACTGACAAATGTTTTGAACTAACCGGTCGATCAGTAGTTTCATTTTCTTATTCAGTGCTGCTAATGTGATATTTGCGCTGTTTTCTTATGAAAGCTCTACGTTGTGTCGCATGGTTGCCTTTGAGGTTTCTTAATACAGGAGAAGTCGCCAAATATTTTTTCGGATCATAATCATCTACATCTGTATCATCCCAGTTTTCCTCACATTCTATCGGTTTATGTTTAGGCCTGTCCTCGTCGTTGGGTTCAGAAGCATTTATGGTATACTGAGTTATCAATTGTCGATCCAGACAGATCGACACGTGGTACGTAAATTCAGATTCAGGAAAAACATGGGTTGGGTTAAAGGGGCACTTTTGTAATTAAACATCAGGATATAAGATTCGGCATCTCATTAAGTGTGCCTGTAAACGTTTCCTTAACATACGATGTGATCTGTTATATGGACACTCCAATGATTCATTATCATTTTGTACCGCAAACATTATTAATTAGTAGCACTTTAGCAAAATTTGGCCTAGAATAAATCCAAAATGATTATTAAACTATACTATTAACTATTCTTCAAGAAATTTTGGCGAAAAAAATATAAAAAATCGCACATTTTTGTTATAGACCGATTTATTTCTTTTATAATAAAAACTAGGGGTTCTAAAAATGGTCCGATCGTGTCCATATTGGGCACAAGCAATTATTAAGCTACTTAACTATTCACCAAATATTGTGAAAAAATACTAGGTAAAAAGACCTCCATTATAATAGGACTTCATATGGGGAGGGGTTCTAAAAATGGTCCAATCCGGTCCATTTTCAATAAGGTTCCCCTTTGAACCAATACATGTCCTTGTACCAAATGTCATCAAAATACCTCTTGCAAGGTTCACCTGAAGATGATTCACATTGTCTAACAGAGCCGATTTCAAAATTTTCACCAAACGCTAGAAGTATTTTGCTGTCTTATATATACACTTTGTCGAAATAAAACAGAGTAGGCCATGAACTTCATTATACGTACTGTTAGTCAAATACATTTCGTAGAAATAAAACGTAGTAAGCCATGAACCATTTTGGAAGTATGAATAACAACACAAAAATTTATTTTTATTAATAGTGATTAAAATAATCTCTGCTTGATTTACTGGTATAATTGTATTCACTTCTTGTACCTATAGAACAAATATCACCGTCACTAGTGTAGGGATTAGCATCAAGACTATAAGATGTTTCTGTTAATCTTTTGGAGGAGGGAGGTCGAAGCTCCGATTCGAAAGATAAACGAGAATAACGTGATGGCGAATTAGTGGGAGAGCGATGTCTTTCATGAACAGAAAAATTTAATAATGATGAACGGGATCTAAAGGATCTCTCACTTGATGACATAGATAGAGCTGACGCAGAATAATGCTATGATGTAGATAAGGATGAAGAATTATTTGATAAGGTTATATTATGCTAATTATTTATAATAGGTGGATGTGGTGGTGATTTAGATTGGTCATTGCTGATACTATGAACTGACAAATGTTTTGAACTAACCGGTCGATCAGTAGTTTCATTTTCTTATTCAGTGCTGCTAATGTGATATTTGCGCTGTTTTCTTATGAAAGCTCTACGTTGTGCCGCATGGTTGCCTTTGGGGTTTCTTAATACAGGAGAAGTCGCCGAATATTTTTTCGGATCATAATCATCTACATCAGTATCATCCCAGTTTTCCTCACATTCTATCGGTTTATGTTTAGGCACCTCGCCGTTACTAAAGTATTACTACTTCTAGTGTTTCTACAGTGGGCTACCCGCTGTAGTGGAATAGTGTTATAACCTAATGAATGCAAATTTTTGTACACATTAATAAGCAGTTGATACTGATAACATTGTTTTACTGAGAGGATATTTTTAAAACAATCTGAGCGGAGTTGATTACTAGGATATCTCGCTGGTAAATTGAAGATTGTTTTTATTGCACGATTCTTAAGCCTCTGTAGTTTCTGTAATTCTGTTGAATTTTTAGAACCCCAGCATATTGACATATACATAATATGTGAGCGGAATAGTGTCATATACATTTCATTAGTTTCATTTTCTTATTCAGTGCTGCTAATGTGGTACTTGCGCTGTTTTCTTATGAAAGCTCTACATTGTGTCGCATGGTTGCCTTTGGGGTTTCTTAATACAGGAGAAGTCGCCAAATATTTTTTCGGATCATAATCATCTACATCAGTATCATCCCAGTTTTCCTCACATTCTATCGGTTTATGTTTAGGCCTGTCCTCGTCGTTGGGTTCAGAAGCATTTATCGTATACTGAGTTATCAATCGTCGATCCGGAAAGTTCGACACGTGGTACGTAAATTCAGATTCAGGAAAAACATGGGTTGGGTTAAAGGGGCACTTTTGTAATTAAACATCAGGATATAAGATTCGGCATCTCATTAAGTGTGCCTGTAAACGTTTCCTTAACATACGATGTGATCTGTTATATGGACACTCCAATAATTCATTATCATTTTGTACCGCAAACATTATTAATTAGTAGCACTTTAGCAAAATTTGGCCTAGAATAAATCCAAAATGATTATTATACTATACTATTAACTATTCTTCAAGAAATTTTGGCGAAAAAAATATAAAAAATCGCACATTTTTGTTATAGACCGATTTATTTCTTTTATAATAAAAATTAGGGGTTCTAAAAATGGTCCGATTGTGTCTATATTGGGCACAGGCAATTATTAAGCTACTTAACTATTCACCAAATATTGTGAAAAAATACGAGGTAAAAAGACCTCCATTATAATAGGACTTCATATGGGGAGGGGTTCTAAAAATGGTCTAACCCGGTCCATTTTTAATAAGGTTCCTCTTTGAACCAATACATGTCCTTGTACCAAATGTCATCAAAATACCTCTTGCAAGGTTCACCTGAAGATGATTCACATTGTCTAACAGAGCCGATTTCAAAATTTTCACCAAACGCTAGAAGTATTTTGCTGTCTTATATATACACTTTGTCGAAATAAAACAGAGTAGGCCATGAACTTCATTATACGTACTGTTAGTCAAATACATTTCGTAGAAATAAAACGTAGTAAGCCATGAACCATTTTGGAAGTATGAATAACAACACAAAAATTTATTTTTATTAATAGCGATTAAAATAATCTCTGCTTGATTTACTGGTATAATTTTATTCACTTCTTGTACCTATAGAACAAATATCACCGTCACTAGTGTAGGGATTAGCATCAAGACTATAGGATGTTTCTGTTAATCTTTTGGAGGAGGGAGGTCGAAGCTCCGATTCGAAAGATAAACGAGAATAACGTGATGGCGAATTAGTGGGAGAGCGATGTCTTTCATTAACAGAAAAATTTAATAATGATGAACGGGATCTAAAGGATCTCTCACTTGATGACATAGATAGAGCTGATGCAGAATAATGTTTTGATGTAGATAAGGATGAAGAATTATTTGATAAGGTTATATTATGCCAATTATTTATAATAGGTGGATGTGGTGGTGATTTAGATTGGTCATTGCTGATACTATGAACTGACAAATGTTTTGAACTAACCGGTCGATCAGTAGTTTCATTTTCTTATTCAGTGCTGCTAATGTGATATTTGCGCTGTTTTCTTATGAAAGCTCTACGTTGTGTCGCATGGTTGCCTTTGAGGTTTCTTAATACAGGAGAAGTCGCCAAATATTTTTTCGGATCATAATCATCTACATCAGTATCATCCCAGTTTTCCTCACATTCTATCGGTTTATGTTTAGGCCTGTCCTCGTCGTTGGGTTCAGAAGCATTTATGGTATACTGAGTTATCAATTGTCGATCCAGACAGATCGACACATGGTACGTAAATTCAGATTCAGGAAAAATGTGGGTTGGGTTAAAGGGGCACTTTTGTAATTAAACATCAGGATATAAGATTCGGCATTTCATTAAGTGTGCCTGTAAACGTTTCCTTAACATACGATGTGATCTGTTATATGGACACTCCAATGATTCATTGTCATTTTGTACCGCAAACATTATTAATTAGTAGCACTTTAGCAAAATTTGGCCTAGAATAAATCCAAAATGATTATTATACTATACTATTAACTATTCTTCAAGAAATTTTGGCGAAAAAAATATAAAAAATCGCACATTTTTGTTATAGACCGATTTATTTCTTTTATAATAAAAATTAGGGGTTCTAAAAATGGTCCGATCGTGTCCATATTGGGCACAGGCAATTATTAAGCTACTTAACTATTCACCAAATATTGTGAAAAAATACGAGGTAAAAAGACCTCCATTATAATAGGACTTCATATGGGGAGGGGTTCTAAAAATGGTCCAACCCGGTCCATTTTCAATAAGGTTCCCCTTTGAACCAATACATGTCCTTGTACCAAATGTCATCAAAATACCTCTTGCAAGGTTCACCTGAAGATGATTCACATTGTCTAACAGAGCCGATTTCAAAATTTTCACCAAACGCTAGAAGTATTTTGCTGTCTTATATATACACTTTGTCGAAATAAAACAGAGTAGGCCATGAACTTCATTATACGTACTGTTAGTCAAACACATTTCGTAGAAATAAAACGTAGTAAGCCATGAACCATTTTGGAAGTATGAATAACAACACAAAAATTTATTTTTATTAATAGCGATTAAAATAATCTCTGCTTGATTTACTGGTATAATTTTATTCACTTCTTGTACCTATAGAACAAATATCACCGTCACTAGTGTAGGGATTAGCATCAAGACTATAAGATGTTTCTGTTAATCTTTTGGAGGAGGGAGGTCGAAGCTCCGATTCGAAAGATAAACGAGAATAACGTGATGGCGAATTAGTGGGAGAGCGATGTCTTTCATTAACAGAAAAATTTAATAATGATGAACGGGATCTAAAGGATCTCTCACTTGATGACATAGATAGAGCTGATGCAGAATAATGTTTTGATGTAGATAAGGATGAAGAATTATTTGATAAGGTTATATTATGCCAATTATTTATAATAGGTGGATGTGGTGGTGATTTAGATTGGTCATTGCTGATACTATGAACTGACAAATGTTTTGAACTAACCGGTCGATTAGTAGTTTCATTTTCTTATTCAGTGCTGCTAATGTGATATTTGCGCTGTTTTCTTATGAAAGCTCTACGTTGTGTCGCATGGTTGCCTTTGAGGTTTCTTAATACAGGAGAAGTCGCCAAATATTTTTTCGGATCATAATCATCTACATCAGTATCATCCCAGTTTTCCTCACATTCTATCGGTTTATGTTTAGGCCTGTCCTCGTCGTTGGGTTCAGAAGCATTTATGGTATACTGAGTTATCAATTGTCGATCCAGACAGATCGACACATGGTACGTAAATTCAGATTCAGGAAAAACATGGGTTGGGTTAAAGGGGCACTTTTGTAATTAAACATCAGGATATAAGATTCGGCATCTCATTAAGTGTGCCTGTAAACGTTTCCTTAACATACGATGTGATCTGTTATATGGACACTCCAATAATTCATTATCATTTTGTACCGCAAACATTATTAATTAGTAGCACTTTAGCAAAATTTGGCCTAGAATAAATCCAAAATGATTATTATACTATACTATTAACTATTCTTCAAGAAATTTTGGCGAAAAAAATATAAAAAATCGCACATTTTTGTTATAGACCGATTTATTTCTTTTATAATAAAAATTAGGGGTTCTAAAAATGGTCCGATCGTGTCTATATTGGGCACAGGCAATTATTAAGCTACTTAACTATTCACCAAATATTGTGAAAAAATACGAGGTAAAAAGACCTCCATTATAATAGGACTTCATATGGGGAGGGGTTCTAAAAATGGTCCAACCCGGTCCATTTTCAATAAGGTTCCCCTTTGAACCAATACATGTCCTTGTACCAAATGTCATCAAAATACCTCTTGCAAGGTTCACCTGAAGATGATTCACATTGTCTAACAGAGCCGATTTCAAAATTTTCACCAAACGCTAGAAGTATTTTGCTGTCTTATATATACACTTTGTCGAAATAAAACAGAGTAGGCCATGAACTTCATTATACGTACTGTTAGTCAAATACATTTCGTAGAAATAAAACGTAGTAAGCCATGAACCATTTTGGAAGTTTGAATAACAACACAAAAATTTATTTTTATTAATAGCGATTAAAATAATCTCTGCTTGATTTACTGGTATAATTTTATTCACTTCTTGTACCTATAGAACAAATATCACCGTCACTAGTGTAGGGATTAGCATCAAGACTATAAGATGTTTCTGTTAATCTTTTGGAGGAGGGAGGTCGAAGCTCCGATTCGAAAGATAAACGAGAATAACGTGATGGCGAATTAGTGGGAGAGCGATGTCTTTCATTAACAGAAAAATTTAATAATGATGAACGGGATCTAAAGGATCTCTCACTTGATGACATAGATAGAGCTGACGCAGAATAATGTTTTGATGTAGATAAGGATGAAGAATTATTTGATAAGGTTATATTATGCCAATTATTTATAATAGGTGGATGTGGTGGTGATTTAGATTGGTCATTGCTGATACTATGAACTGACAAATGTTTTGAACTAACCGGTCGATCAGTAGTTTCATTTTCTTATTCAGTGCTGCTAATGTGATATTTGCGCTGTTTTCTTATGAAAGCTCTACGTTGTGTCGCATGGTTGCCTTTGAGGTTTCTTAATACAGGAGAAGTCGCCAAATATTTTTTCGGATCATAATCATCTACATCAGTATCATCCCAGTTTTCCTCACATTCTATCGGTTTATGTTTAGGCCTGTCCTCGTCGTTGGGTTCAGAAGCATTTATGGTATACTGAGTTATCAATTGTCGATCCAGACAGATCGACACATGGTACGTAAATTCAGATTCAGGAAAAACGTGGGTTGGGTTAAAGGGGCACTTTTGTAATTAAACATCAGGATATAAGATTCGGCATTTCATTAAGTGTGCCTGTAAACGTTTCCTTAACATACGATGTGATCTGTTATATGGACACTCCAATGATTCATTGTCATTTTGTACCGCAAACATTATTAATTAGTAGCACTTTAGCAAAATTTGGCCTAGAATAAATCCAAAATGATTATTATACTATACTATTAACTATTCTTCAAGAAATTTTGGCGAAAAAAATATAAAAAATCGCACATTTTTGTTATAGACCGATTTATTTCTTTTATAATAAAAATTAGGGGTTCTAAAAATGGTCCGATCGTGTCCATATTGGGCACAGGCAATTATTAAGCTACTTAACTATTCACCAAATATTGTGAAAAAATACGAGGTAAAAAGACCTCCATTATAATAGGACTTCATATGGGGAGGGGTTCTAAAAATGGTCCAACCCGGTCCATTTTCAATAAGGTTCCCCTTTGAACCAATACATGTCCTTGTACCAAATGTCATCAAAATACCTCTTGCAAGGTTCACCTGAAGATGATTCACATTGTCTAACAGAGCCGATTTCAAAATTTTCACCAAACGCTAGAAGTATTTTGCTGTCTTATATATACACTTTGTCGAAATAAAACAGAGTAGGCCATGAACTTCATTATACGTACTGTTAGTCAAATACATTTCGTAGAAATAAAACGTAGTAAGCCATGAACCATTTTGGAAGTATGAATAACAACACAAAAATTTATTTTTATTAATAGTGATTAAAATAATCTCTGCTTGATTTACTGGTATAATTGTATTCACTTCTTGTACCTATAGAACAAATATCACCGTCACTAGTGTAGGGATTAGCATCAAGACTATAAGATGTTTCTGTTAATCTTTTGGAGGAGGGAGGTCGAAGCTCCGATTCGAAAGATAAACGAGAATAACGTGATGGCGAATTAGTGGGAGAGCGATGTCTTTCATGAACAGAAAAATTTAATAATGATGAACGGGATCTAAAGGATCTCTCACTTGATGACATAGATAGAGCTGACGCAGAATAATGCTATGATGTAGATAAGGATGAAGAATTATTTGATAAGGTTATATTATGCTAATTATTTATAATAGGTGGATGTGGTGGTGATTTAGATTGGTCATTGCTGATACTATGAACTGACAAATGTTTTGAACTAACCGGTCGATCAGTAGTTTCATTTTCTTATTCAGTGCTGCTAATGTGATATTTGCGCTGTTTTCTTATGAAAGCTCTACGTTGTGCCGCATGGTTGCCTTTGGGGTTTCTTAATACAGGAGAAGTCGCCGAATATTTTTTCGGATCATAATCATCTACATCAGTATCATCCCAGTTTTCCTCACATTCTATCGGTTTATGTTTAGGCCTGTCCTCGTCGTTGGGTTCAGAAGCATTTATCGTATACTGAGTTATCAATCGTCGATCCGGAAAGTTCGACACGTGGTACGTAAATTCAGATTCAGGAAAAACATGGGTTGGGTTAAAGGGGCACTTTTGTAATTAAACATCAGGATATAAGATTCGGCATTTCATTAAGTGTGCCTGTAAACGTTTCCTTAACATACGATGTGATCTGTTATATGGACACTCCAATAATTCATTATCATTTTGTACCGCAAACATTATTAATTAGTAGCACTTTAGCAAAATTTGGCCTAGAATAAATCCAAAATGATTATTATACTATACTATTAACTATTCTTCAAGAAATTTTGGCGAAAAAAATATAAAAAATCGCACATTTTTGTTATAGACCGATTTATTTCTTTTATAATAAAAATTAGGGGTTCTAAAAATGGTCCGATCGTGTCTATATTGGGCACAGGCAATTATTAAGCTACTTAACTATTCACCAAATATTGTGAAAAAATACGAGGTAAAAAGACCTCCATTATAATAGGACTTCATATGGGGAGGGGTTCTAAAAATGGTCCAACCCGGTCCATTTTCAATAAGGTTCCCCTTTGAACCAATACATGTCCTTGTACCAAATGTCATCAAAATACCTCTTGCAAGGTTCACCTGAAGATGATTCACATTGTCTAACAGAGCCGATTTCAAAATTTTCACCAAACGCTAGAAGTATTTTGCTGTCTTATATATACACTTTGTCGAAATAAAACAGAGTAGGCCATGAACTTCATTATACGTACTGTTAGTCAAATACATTTCGTAGAAATAAAACGTAGTAAGCCATGAACCATTTTGGAAGTATGAATAACAACACAAAAATTTATTTTTATTAATAGTGATTAAAATAATCTCTGCTTGATTTACTGGTATAATTGTATTCACTTCTTGTACCTATAGAACAAATATCACCGTCACTAGTGTAGGGATTAGCATCAAGACTATAAGATGTTTCTGTTAATCTTTTGGAGGAGGGAGGTCGAAGCTCCGATTCGAAAGATAAACGAGAATAACGTGATGGCGAATTAGTGGGAGAGCGATGTCTTTCATGAACAGAAAAATTTAATAATGATGAACGGGATCTAAAGGATCTCTCACTTGATGACATAGATAGAGCTGACGCAGAATAATGCTATGATGTAGATAAGGATGAAGAATTATTTGATAAGGTTATATTATGCTAATTATTTATAATAGGTGGATGTGGTGGTGATTTAGATTGGTCATTGCTGATACTATGAACTGACAAATGTTTTGAACTAACCGGTCGATCAGTAGTTTCATTTTCTTATTCAGTGCTGCTAATGTGATATTTGCGCTGTTTTCTTATGAAAGCTCTACGTTGTGCCGCATGGTTGCCTTTGGGGTTTCTTAATACAGGAGAAGTCGCCGAATATTTTTTCGGATCATAATCATCTACATCAGTATCATCCCAGTTTTCCTCACATTCTATCGGTTTATGTTTAGGCCTGTCCTCGTCGTTGGGTTCAGAAGCATTTATCGTATACTGAGTTATCAATCGTCGATCCGGAAAGTTCGACACGTGGTACGTAAATTCAGATTCAGGAAAAACATGGGTTGGGTTAAAGGGGCACTTTTGTAATTAAACATCAGGATATAAGATTCGGCATTTCATTAAGTGTGCCTGTAAACGTTTCCTTAACATACGATGTGATCTGTTATATGGACACTCCAATAATTCATTATCATTTTGTACCGCAAACATTATTAATTAGTAGCACTTTAGCAAAATTTGGCCTAGAATAAATCCAAAATGATTATTATACTATACTATTAACTATTCTTCAAGAAATTTTGGCGAAAAAAATATAAAAAATCGCACATTTTTGTTATAGACCGATTTATTTCTTTTATAATAAAAATTAGGGGTTCTAAAAATGGTCCGATCGTGTCTATATTGGGCACAGGCAATTATTAAGCTACTTAACTATTCACCAAATATTGTGAAAAAATACGAGGTAAAAAGACCTCCATTATAATAGGACTTCATATGGGGAGGGGTTCTAAAAATGGTCCAACCCGGTCCATTTTCAATAAGGTTCCCCTTTGAACCAATACATGTCCTTGTACCAAATGTCATCAAAATACCTCTTGCAAGGTTCACCTGAAGATGATTCACATTGTCTAACAGAGCCGATTTCAAAATTTTCACCAAACGCTAGAAGTATTTTGCTGTCTTATATATACACTTTGTCGAAATAAAACAGAGTAGGCCATGAACTTCATTATACGTACTGTTAGTCAAATACATTTCGTAGAAATAAAACGTAGTAAGCCATGAACCATTTTGGAAGTATGAATAACAACACAAAAATTTATTTTTATTAATAGTGATTAAAATAATCTCTGCTTGATTTACTGGTATAATTGTATTCACTTCTTGTACCTATAGAACAAATATCACCGTCACTAGTGTAGGGATTAGCATCAAGACTATAAGATGTTTCTGTTAATCTTTTGGAGGAGGGAGGTCGAAGCTCCGATTCGAAAGATAAACGAGAATAACGTGATGGCGAATTAGTGGGAGAGCGATGTCTTTCATGAACAGAAAAATTTAATAATGATGAACGGGATCTAAAGGATCTCTCACTTGATGACATAGATAGAGCTGACGCAGAATAATGCTATGATGTAGATAAGGATGAAGAATTATTTGATAAGGTTATATTATGCTAATTATTTATAATAGGTGGATGTGGTGGTGATTTAGATTGGTCATTGCTGATACTATGAACTGACAAATGTTTTGAACTAACCGGTCGATCAGTAGTTTCATTTTCTTATTCAGTGCTGCTAATGTGATATTTGCGCTGTTTTCTTATGAAAGCTCTACGTTGTGCCGCATGGTTGCCTTTGGGGTTTCTTAATACAGGAGAAGTCGCCGAATATTTTTTCGGATCATAATCATCTACATCAGTATCATCCCAGTTTTCCTCACATTCTATCGGTTTATGTTTAGGCACCTCGCCGTTACTAAAGTATTACTACTTCTAGTGTTTCTACAGTGGGCTACCCGCTGTAGTGGAATAGTGTTATAACCTAATGAATGCAAATTTTTGTACACATTAATAAGCAGTTGATACTGATAACATTGTTTTACTGAGAGGATATTTTTAAAACAATCTGAGCGGAGTTGATTACTAGGATATCTCGCTGGTAAATTGAAGATTGTTTTTATTGCACGATTCTTAAGCCTCTGTAGTTTCTGTAATTCTGTTGAATTTTTAGAACCCCAGCATATTGACATATACATAATATGTGAGCGGAATAGTGTCATATACATTTCATTAGTTTCATTTTCTTATTCAGTGCTGCTAATGTGGTACTTGCGCTGTTTTCTTATGAAAGCTCTACATTGTGTCGCATGGTTGCCTTTGGGGTTTCTTAATACAGGAGAAGTCGCCAAATATTTTTTCGGATCATAATCATCTACATCAGTATCATCCCAGTTTTCCTCACATTCTATCGGTTTATGTTTAGGCCTGTCCTCGTCGTTGGGTTCAGAAGCATTTATCGTATACTGAGTTATCAATCGTCGATCCGGAAAGTTCGACACGTGGTACGTAAATTCAGATTCAGGAAAAACATGGGTTGGGTTAAAGGGGCACTTTTGTAATTAAACATCAGGATATAAGATTCGGCATCTCATTAAGTGTGCCTGTAAACGTTTCCTTAACATACGATGTGATCTGTTATATGGACACTCCAATAATTCATTATCATTTTGTACCGCAAACATTATTAATTAGTAGCACTTTAGCAAAATTTGGCCTAGAATAAATCCAAAATGATTATTATACTATACTATTAACTATTCTTCAAGAAATTTTGGCGAAAAAAATATAAAAAATCGCACATTTTTGTTATAGACCGATTTATTTCTTTTATAATAAAAATTAGGGGTTCTAAAAATGGTCCGATCGTGTCTATATTGGGCACAGGCAATTATTAAGCTACTTAACTATTCACCAAATATTGTGAAAAAATACGAGGTAAAAAGACCTCCATTATAATAGGACTTCATATGGGGAGGGGTTCTAAAAATGGTCCAACCCGGTCCATTTTCAATAAGGTTCCCCTTTGAACCAATACATGTCCTTGTACCAAATGTCATCAAAATACCTCTTGCAAGGTTCACCTGAAGATGATTCACATTGTCTAACAGAGCCGATTTCAAAATTTTCACCAAACGCTAGAAGTATTTTGCTGTCTTATATATACACTTTGTCGAAATAAAACAGAGTAGGCCATGAACTTCATTATACGTACTGTTAGTCAAATACATTTCGTAGAAATAAAACGTAGTAAGCCATGAACCATTTTGGAAGTATGAATAACAACACAAAAATTTATTTTTATTAATAGCGATTAAAATAATCTCTGCTTGATTTACTGGTATAATTGTATTCACTTCTTGTACCTATAGAACAAATATCACCGTCACTAGTGTAGGGATTAGCATCAAGACTATAAGATGTTTCTGTTAATCTTTTGGAGGAGGGAGGTCGAAGCTCCGATTCGAAAGATAAACGAGAATAACGTGATGGCGAATTAGTGGGAGAGCGATGTCTTTCAATAACAGAAAAATTTAATAATGATGAACGGGATCTAAAGGATCTCTCACTTGATGACATAGATAGAGCTGATGCAGAATAATGTTTTGATGTAGATAAGGATGAAGAATTATTTGATAAGGTTATATTATGCCAATTATTTATAATAGGTGGATGTGGTGGTGATTTAGATTGGTCATTGCTGATACTATGAACTGACAAATGTTTTGAACTAACCGGTCGATCAGTAGTTTCATTTTCTTATTCAGTGCTGCTAATTTGATATTTGCGCTGTTTTCTTATGAAAGCTCTACGTTGTGCCGCATGGTTGCCTTTGGGGTTTCTTAATACAGGAGAAGTCGCCGAATATTTTTTCGGATCATAATCATCTACATCAGTATCATCCCAGTTTTCCTCACATTCTATCGGTTTATGTTTAGGCCTGTCCTCGTCGTTGGGTTCAGAAGCATTTATCGTATACTGAGTTATCAATCGTCGATCCGGAAAGTTCGACACGTGGTACGTAAATTCAGATTCAGGAAAAACATGGGTTGGGTTAAAGGGGCACTTTTGTAATTAAACATCAGGATATAAGATTCGGCATCTCATTAAGTGTGCCTGTAAACGTTTCCTTAACATACGATGTGATCTGTTATATGGACACTCCAATAATTCATTATCATTTTGTACCGCAAACATTATTAATTAGTAGCACTTTAGCAAAATTTGGCCTAGAATAAATCCAAAATGATTATTATACTATACTATTAACTATTCTTCAAGAAATTTTGGCGAAAAAAATATAAAAAATCGCACATTTTTGTTATAGACCGATTTATTTCTTTTATAATAAAAATTAGGGGTTCTAAAAATGGTCCGATCGTGTCTATATTGGGCACAGGCAATTATTAAGCTACTTAACTATTCACCAAATATTGTGAAAAAATACGAGGTAAAAAGACCTCCATTATAATAGGACTTCATATGGGGAGGGGTTCTAAAAATGGTCCAACCCGGTCCATTTTCAATAAGGTTCCCCTTTGAACCAATACATGTCCTTGTACCAAATGTCATCAAAATACCTCTTGCAAGGTTCACCTGAAGATGATTCACATTGTCTAACAGAGCCGATTTCAAAATTTTCACCAAACGCTAGAAGTATTTTGCTGTCTTATATATACACTTTGTCGAAATAAAACAGAGTAGGCCATGAACTTCATTATACGTACTGTTAGTCAAATACATTTCGTAGAAATAAAACGTAGTAAGCCATGAACCATTTTGGAAGTATGAATAACAACACAAAAATTTATTTTTATTAATAGCGATTAAAATAATCTCTGCTTGATTTACTGGTATAATTTTATTCACTTCTTGTACCTATAGAACAAATATCACCGTCACTAGTGTAGGGATTAGCATCAAGACTATAAGATGTTTCTGTTAATCTTTTGGAGGAGGGAGGTCGAAGCTCCGATTCGAAAGATAAACGAGAATAACGTGATGGCGAATTAGTGGGAGAGCGATGTCTTTCATTAACAGAAAAATTTAATAATGATGAACGGGATCTAAAGGATCTCTCACTTGATGACATAGATAGAGCTGACGCAGAATAATGTTTTGATGTAGATAAGGATGAAGAATTATTTGATAAGGTTATATTATGCCAATTATTTATAATAGGTGGATGTGGTGGTGATTTAGATTGGTCATTGCTGATACTATGAACTGACAAATGTTTTGAACTAACCGGTCGATCAGTAGTTTCATTTTCTTATTCAGTGCTGCTAATGTGATATTTGCGCTGTTTTCTTATGAAAGCTCTACGTTGTGTCGCATGGTTGCCTTTGAGGTTTCTTAATACAGGAGAAGTCGCCAAATATTTTTTCGGATCATAATCATCTACATCAGTATCATCCCAGTTTTCCTCACATTCTATCGGTTTATGTTTAGGCCTGTCCTCGTCGTTGGGTTCAGAAGCATTTATGGTATACTGAGTTATCAATTGTCGATCCAGACAGATCGACACATGGTACGTAAATTCAGATTCAGGAAAAACGTGGGTTGGGTTAAAGGGGCACTTTTGTAATTAAACATCAGGATATAAGATTCGGCATCTCATTAAGTGTGCCTGTAAACGTTTCCTTAACATACGATGTGATCTGTTATATGGACACTCCAATGATTCATTGTCATTTTGTACCGCAAACATTATTAATTAGTAGCACTTTAGCAAAATTTGGCCTAGAATAAATCCAAAATGATTATTATACTATACTATTAACTATTCTTCAAGAAATTTTGGCGAAAAAAATATAAAAAATCGCACATTTTTGTTATAGACCGATTTATTTCTTTTATAATAAAAATTAGGGGTTCTAAAAATGGTCCGATCGTGTCTATATTGGGCACAGGCAATTATTAAGCTACTTAACTATTCACCAAATATTGTGAAAAAATACGAGGTAAAAAGACCTCCATTATAATAGGACTTCATATGGGGAGGGGTTCTAAAAATGGTCCAACCCGGTCCATTTTCAATAAGGTTCCCCTTTGAACCAATACATGTCCTTGTACCAAATGTCATCAAAATACCTCTTGCAAGGTTCACCTGAAGATGATTCACATTGTCTAACAGAGCCGATTTCAAAATTTTCACCAAACGCTAGAAGTATTTTGCTGTCTTATATATACACTTTGTCGAAATAAAACAGAGTAGGCCATGAACTTCATTATACGTACTGTTAGTCAAATACATTTCGTAGAAATAAAACGTAGTAAGCCATGAACCATTTTGGAAGTATGAATAACAACACAAAAATTTATTTTTATTAATAGCGATTAAAATAATCTCTGCTTGATTTACTGGTATAATTTTATTCACTTCTTGTACCTATAGAACAAATATCACCGTCACTAGTGTAGGGATTAGCATCAAGACTATAAGATGTTTCTGTTAATCTTTTGGAGGAGGGAGGTCGAAGCTCCGATTCGAAAGATAAACGAGAATAACGTGATGGCGAATTAGTGGGAGAGCGATGTCTTTCATTAACAGAAAAATTTAATAATGATGAACGGGATCTAAAGGATCTCTCACTTGATGACATAGATAGAGCTGACGCAGAATAATGCTATGATGTAGATAAGGATGAAGAATTATTTGATAAGGTTATATTATGCTAATTATTTATAATAGGTGGATGTGGTGGTGATTTAGATTGGTCATTGCTGATACTATGAACTGACAAATGTTTTGAACTAACCGGTCGATCAGTAGTTTCATTTTCTTATTCAGTGCTGCTAATGTGATATTTGCGCTGTTTTCTTATGAAAGCTCTACGTTGTGCCGCATGGTTGCCTTTGGGGTTTCTTAATACAGGAGAAGTCGCCGAATATTTTTTCGGATCATAATCATCTACATCAGTATCATCCCAGTTTTCCTCACATTCTATCGGTTTATGTTTAGGCACCTCGCCGTTACTAAAGTATTACTACTTCTAGTGTTTCTACAGTGGGCTACCCGCTGTAGTGGAATAGTGTTATAACCTAATGAATGCAAATTTTTGTACACATTAATAAGCAGTTGATACTGATAACATTGTTTTACTGAGAGGATATTTTTAAAACAATCTGAGCGGAGTTGATTACTAGGATATCTCGCTGGTAAATTGAAGATTGTTTTTATTGCACGATTCTTAAGCCTCTGTAGTTTCTGTAATTCTGTTGAATTTTTAGAACCCCAGCATATTGACATATACATAATATGTGAGCGGAATAGTGTCATATACATTTCATTAGTTTCATTTTCTTATTCAGTGCTGCTAATGTGGTACTTGCGCTGTTTTCTTATGAAAGCTCTACATTGTGTCGCATGGTTGCCTTTGGGGTTTCTTAATACAGGAGAAGTCGCCAAATATTTTTTCGGATCATAATCATCTACATCAGTATCATCCCAGTTTTCCTCACATTCTATCGGTTTATGTTTAGGCCTGTCCTCGTCGTTGGGTTCAGAAGCATTTATCGTATACTGAGTTATCAATCGTCGATCCGGAAAGTTCGACACGTGGTACGTAAATTCAGATTCAGGAAAAACATGGGTTGGGTTAAAGGGGCACTTTTGTAATTAAACATCAGGATATAAGATTCGGCATCTCATTAAGTGTGCCTGTAAACGTTTCCTTAACATACGATGTGATCTGTTATATGGACACTCCAATAATTCATTATCATTTTGTACCGCAAACATTATTAATTAGTAGCACTTTAGCAAAATTTGGCCTAGAATAAATCCAAAATGATTATTATACTATACTATTAACTATTCTTCAAGAAATTTTGGCGAAAAAAATATAAAAAATCGCACATTTTTGTTATAGACCGATTTATTTCTTTTATAATAAAAATTAGGGGTTCTAAAAATGGTCCGATTGTGTCTATATTGGGCACAGGCAATTATTAAGCTACTTAACTATTCACCAAATATTGTGAAAAAATACGAGGTAAAAAGACCTCCATTATAATAGGACTTCATATGGGGAGGGGTTCTAAAAATGGTCCAACCCGGTCCATTTTTAATAAGGTTCCTCTTTGAACCAATACATGTCCTTGTACCAAATGTCATCAAAATACCTCTTGCAAGGTTCACCTGAAGATGATTCACATTGTCTAACAGAGCCGATTTCAAAATTTTCACCAAACGCTAGAAGTATTTTGCTGTCTTATATATACACTTTGTCGAAATAAAACAGAGTAGGCCATGAACTTCATTATACGTACTGTTAGTCAAATACATTTCGTAGAAATAAAACGTAGTAAGCCATGAACCATTTTGGAAGTATGAATAACAACACAAAAATTTATTTTTATTAATAGCGATTAAAATAATCTCTGCTTGATTTACTGGTATAATTTTATTCACTTCTTGTACCTATAGAACAAATATCACCGTCACTAGTGTAGGGATTAGCATCAAGACTATAGGATGTTTCTGTTAATCTTTTGGAGGAGGGAGGTCGAAGCTCCGATTCGAAAGATAAACGAGAATAACGTGATGGCGAATTAGTGGGAGAGCGATGTCTTTCATTAACAGAAAAATTTAATAATGATGAACGGGATCTAAAGGATCTCTCACTTGATGACATAGATAGAGCTGACGCAGAATAATGTTTTGATGTAGATAAGGATGAAGAATTATTTGATAAGGTTATATTATGCCAATTATTTATAATAGGTGGATGTGGTGGTGATTTAGATTGGTCATTGCTGATACTATGAACTGACAAATGTTTTGAACTAACCGGTCGATCAGTAGTTTCATTTTCTTATTCAGTGCTGCTAATGTGATATTTGCGCTGTTTTCTTATGAAAGCTCTACGTTGTGTCGCATGGTTGCCTTTGAGGTTTCTTAATACAGGAGAAGTCGCCAAATATTTTTTCGGATCATAATCATCTACATCAGTATCATCCCAGTTTTCCTCACATTCTATCGGTTTATGTTTAGGCCTGTCCTCGTCGTTGGGTTCAGAAGCATTTATGGTATACTGAGTTATCAATTGTCGATCCAGACAGATCGACACATGGTACGTAAATTCAGATTCAGGAAAAATGTGGGTTGGGTTAAAGGGGCACTTTTGTAATTAAACATCAGGATATAAGATTCGGCATTTCATTAAGTGTGCCTGTAAACGTTTCCTTAACATACGATGTGATCTGTTATATGGACACTCCAATGATTCATTGTCATTTTGTACCGCAAACATTATTAATTAGTAGCACTTTAGCAAAATTTGGCCTAGAATAAATCCAAAATGATTATTATACTATACTATTAACTATTCTTCAAGAAATTTTGGCGAAAAAAATATAAAAAATCGCACATTTTTGTTATAGACCGATTTATTTCTTTTATAATAAAAATTAGGGGTTCTAAAAATGGTCCGATCGTGTCCATATTGGGCACAGGCAATTATTAAGCTACTTAACTATTCACCAAATATTGTGAAAAAATACGAGGTAAAAAGACCTCCATTATAATAGGACTTCATATGGGGAGGGGTTCTAAAAATGGTCCAACCCGGTCCATTTTCAATAAGGTTCCCCTTTGAACCAATACATGTCCTTGTACCAAATGTCATCAAAATACCTCTTGCAAGGTTCACCTGAAGATGATTCACATTGTCTAACAGAGCCGATTTCAAAATTTTCACCAAACGCTAGAAGTATTTTGCTGTCTTATATATACACTTTGTCGAAATAAAACAGAGTAGGCCATGAACTTCATTATACGTACTGTTAGTCAAACACATTTCGTAGAAATAAAACGTAGTAAGCCATGAACCATTTTGGAAGTATGAATAACAACACAAAAATTTATTTTTATTAATAGCGATTAAAATAATCTCTGCTTGATTTACTGGTATAATTTTATTCACTTCTTGTACCTATAGAACAAATATCACCGTCACTAGTGTAGGGATTAGCATCAAGACTATAAGATGTTTCTGTTAATCTTTTGGAGGAGGGAGGTCGAAGCTCCGATTCGAAAGATAAACGAGAATAACGTGATGGCGAATTAGTGGGAGAGCGATGTCTTTCATTAACAGAAAAATTTAATAATGATGAACGGGATCTAAAGGATCTCTCACTTGATGACATAGATAGAGCTGATGCAGAATAATGTTTTGATGTAGATAAGGATGAAGAATTATTTGATAAGGTTATATTATGCCAATTATTTATAATAGGTGGATGTGGTGGTGATTTAGATTGGTCATTGCTGATACTATGAACTGACAAATGTTTTGAACTAACCGGTCGATCAGTAGTTTCATTTTCTTATTCAGTGCTGCTAATGTGATATTTGCGCTGTTTTCTTATGAAAGCTCTACGTTGTGTCGCATGGTTGCCTTTGAGGTTTCTTAATACAGGAGAAGTCGCCAAATATTTTTTCGGATCATAATCATCTACATCTGTATCATCCCAGTTTTCCTCACATTCTATCGGTTTATGTTTAGGCCTGTCCTCGTCGTTGGGTTCAGAAGCATTTATCGTATACTGAGTTATCAATCGTCGATCCGGAAAGTTCGACACGTGGTACGTAAATTCAGATTCAGGAAAAACATGGGTTGGGTTAAAGGGGCACTTTTGTAATTAAACATCAGGATATAAGATTCGGCATCTCATTAAGTGTGCCTGTAAACGTTTCCTTAACATACGATGTGATCTGTTATATGGACACTCCAATGATTCATTGTCATTTTGTACCGCAAACATTATTAATTAGTAGCACTTTAGCAAAATTTGGCCTAGAATAAATCCAAAATGATTATTATACTATACTATTAACTATTCTTCAAGAAATTTTGGCGAAAAAAATATAAAAAATCGCACATTTTTGTTATAGATCGATTTATTTCTTTTATAATAAAAATTAGGGGTTCTAAAAATGGTCCGATCGTGTCCATATTGGGCACAGGCAATTATTAAGCTACTTAACTATTCACCAAATATTGTGAAAAAATACGAGGTAAAAAGACCTCCATTATAATAGGACTTCATATGGGGAGGGGTTCTAAAAATGGTCCAACCCGGTCCATTTTCAATAAGGTTCCCCTTTGAACCAATACATGTCCTTGTACCAAATGTCATCAAAATACCTCTTGCAAGGTTCACCTGAAGATGATTCACATTGTCTAACAGAGCCGATTTCAAAATTTTCACCAAACGCTAGAAGTATTTTGCTGTCTTATATATACACTTTGTCGAAATAAAACAGAGTAGGCCATGAACTTCATTATACGTACTGTTAGTCAAACACATTTCGTAGAAATAAAACGTAGTAAGCCATGAACCATTTTGGAAGTATGAATAACAACACAAAAATTTATTTTTATTAATAGCGATTAAAATAATCTCTGCTTGATTTACTGGTATAATTTTATTCACTTCTTGTACCTATAGAACAAATATCACCGTCACTAGTGTAGGGATTAGCATCAAGACTATAAGAT
Organism: Ornithomya chloropus; assembly: GCA_963971445.1. Classification (NCBI taxonomy): domain Eukaryota; kingdom Metazoa; phylum Arthropoda; class Insecta; order Diptera; family Hippoboscidae; genus Ornithomya; species Ornithomya chloropus. The sequence continues at coordinate 43,518,382 of OZ020530.1, read as the reverse complement.
GTTTCTGTTAATCTTTTGGAGGAGGGAGGTCGAAGCTCCGATTCGAAAGATAAACGAGAATAACGTGATGGCGAATTAGTGGGAGAGCGATGTCTTTCATTAACAGAAAAATTTAATAATGATGAACGGGATCTAAAGGATCTCTCACTTGATGACATAGATAGAGCTGATGCAGAATAATGTTTTGATGTAGATAAGGATGAAGAATTATTTGATAAGGTTATATTATGCCAATTATTTATAATAGGTGGATGTGGTGGTGATTTAGATTGGTCATTGCTGATACTATGAACTGACAAATGTTTTGAACTAACCGGTCGATCAGTAGTTTCATTTTCTTATTCAGTGCTGCTAATGTGATATTTGCGCTGTTTTCTTATGAAAGCTCTACGTTGTGTCGCATGGTTGCCTTTGAGGTTTCTTAATACAGGAGAAGTCGCCAAATATTTTTTCGGATCATAATCATCTACATCAGTATCATCCCAGTTTTCCTCACATTCTATCGGTTTATGTTTAGGCCTGTCCTCGTCGTTGGGTTCAGAAGCATTTATGGTATACTGAGTTATCAATTGTCGATCCAGACAGATCGACACATGGTACGTAAATTCAGATTCAGGAAAAACATGGGTTGGGTTAAAGGGGCACTTTTGTAATTAAACATCAGGATATAAGATTCGGCATCTCATTAAGTGTGCCTGTAAACGTTTCCTTAACATACGATGTGATCTGTTATATGGACACTCCAATAATTCATTATCATTTTGTACCGCAAACATTATTAATTAGTAGCACTTTAGCAAAATTTGGCCTAGAATAAATCCAAAATGATTATTATACTATACTATTAACTATTCTTCAAGAAATTTTGGCGAAAAAAATATAAAAAATCGCACATTTTTGTTATAGACCGATTTATTTCTTTTATAATAAAAATTAGGGGTTCTAAAAATGGTCCGATCGTGTCCATATTGGGCACAGGCAATTATTAAGCTACTTAACTATTCACCAAATATTGTGAAAAAATACGAGGTAAAAAGACCTCCATTATAATAGGACTTCATATGGGGAGGGGTTCTAAAAATGGTCCAACCCGGTCCATTTTCAATAAGGTTCCCCTTTGAACCAATACATGTCCTTGTACCAAATGTCATCAAAATACCTCTTGCAAGGTTCACCTGAAGATGATTCACATTGTCTAACAGAGCCGATTTCAAAATTTTCACCAAACGCTAGAAGTATTTTGCTGTCTTATATATACACTTTGTCGAAATAAAACAGAGTAGGCCATGAACTTCATTATACGTACTGTTAGTCAAATACATTTCGTAGAAATAAAACGTAGTAAGCCATGAACCATTTTGAAAGTATGAATAACAACACAAAAACTTATTTTTATTAATAGCGATTAAAATAATCTCTGCTTGATTTACTGGTATAATTTTATTCACTTCTTGTACCTATAGAGCAAATATCACCGTCACTAGTGTAGGGATTAGCATCAAGACTATAAGATGTTTCTGTTAATCTTTTGGAGGAGGGAGGTCGAAGCTCCGATTCGAAAGATAAACGAGAATAACGTGATGGCGAATTAGTGGGAGAGCGATGTCTTTCAATAACAGAAAAATTTAATAATGATGAACGGGATCTAAAGGATCTCTCACTTGATGACATAGATAGAGCTGATGCAGAATAATGTTTTGATGTAGATAAGGATGAAGAATTATTTGATAAGGTTATATTATGCCAATTATTTATAATAGGTGGATGTGGTGGTGATTTAGATTGGTCATTGCTGATACTATGAACTGACAAATGTTTTGAACTAACCGGTCGATCAGTAGTTTCATTTTCTTATTCAGTGCTGCTAATGTGATATTTGCGCTGTTTTCTTATGAAAGCTCTACGTTGTGTCGCATGGTTGCCTTTGAGGTTTCTTAATACAGGAGAAGTCGCCAAATATTTTTTCGGATCATAATCATCTACATCAGTATCATCCCAGTTTTCCTCACATTCTATCGGTTTATGTTTAGGCCTGTCCTCGTCGTTGGGTTCAGAAGCATTTATCGTATACTGAGTTATCAATCGTCGATCCGGAAAGTTCGACACGTGGTACGTAAATTCAGATTCAGGAAAAACATGGGTTGGGTTAAAGGGGCACTTTTGTAATTAAACATCAGGATATAAGATTCGGCATCTCATTAAGTGTGCCTGTAAACGTTTCCTTAACATACGATGTGATCTGTTATATGGACACTCCAATAATTCATTATCATTTTGTACCGCAAACATTATTAATTAGTAGCACTTTAGCAAAATTTGGCCTAGAATAAATCCAAAATGATTATTATACTATACTATTAACTATTCTTCAAGAAATTTTGGCGAAAAAAATATAAAAAATCGCACATTTTTGTTATAGACCGATTTATTTCTTTTATAATAAAAATTAGGGGTTCTAAAAATGGTCCGATCGTGTCCATATTGGGCACAGGCAATTATTAAGCTACTTAACTATTCACCAAATATTGTGAAAAAATACGAGGTAAAAAGACCTCCATTATAATAGGACTTCATATGGGGAGGGGTTCTAAAAATGGTCCAACCCGGTCCATTTTCAATAAGGTTCCCCTTTGAACCAATACATGTCCTTGTACCAAATGTCATCAAAATACCTCTTGCAAGGTTCACCTGAAGATGATTCACATTGTCTAACAGAGCCGATTTCAAAATTTTCACCAAACGCTAGAAGTATTTTGCTGTCTTATATATACACTTTGTCGAAATAAAACAGAGTAGGCCATGAACTTCATTATACGTACTGTTAGTCAAATACATTTCGTAGAAATAAAACGTAGTAAGCCATGAACCATTTTGGAAGTATGAATAACAACACAAAAATTTATTTTTATTAATAGCGATTAAAATAATCTCTGCTTGATTTACTGGTATAATTTTATTCACTTCTTGTACCTATAGAACAAATATCACCGTCACTAGTGTAGGGATTAGCATCAAGACTATAAGATGTTTCTGTTAATCTTTTGGAGGAGGGAGGTCGAAGCTCCGATTCGAAAGATAAACGAGAATAACGTGATGGCGAATTAGTGGGAGAGCGATGTCTTTCATTAACAGAAAAATTTAATAATGATGAACGGGATCTAAAGGATCTCTCACTTGATGACATAGATAGAGCTGACGCAGAATAATGTTTTGATGTAGATAAGGATGAAGAATTATTTGATAAGGTTATATTATGCCAATTATTTATAATAGGTGGATGTGGTGGTGATTTAGATTGGTCATTGCTGATACTATGAACTGACAAATGTTTTGAACTAACCGGTCGATCAGTAGTTTCATTTTCTTATTCAGTGCTGCTAATGTGATATTTGCGCTGTTTTCTTATGAAAGCTCTACGTTGTGTCGCATGGTTGCCTTTGAGGTTTCTTAATACAGGAGAAGTCGCCAAATATTTTTTCGGATCATAATCATCTACATCAGTATCATCCCAGTTTTCCTCACATTCTATCGGTTTATGTTTAGGCCTGTCCTCGTCGTTGGGTTCAGAAGCATTTATGGTATACTGAGTTATCAATTGTCGATCCAGACAGATCGACACATGGTACGTAAATTCAGATTCAGGAAAAACGTGGGTTGGGTTAAAGGGGCACTTTTGTAATTAAACATCAGGATATAAGATTCGGCATCTCATTAAGTGTGCCTGTAAACGTTTCCTTAACATACGATGTGATCTGTTATATGGACACTCCAATGATTCATTGTCATTTTGTACCGCAAACATTATTAATTAGTAGCACTTTAGCAAAATTTGGCCTAGAATAAATCCAAAATGATTATTATACTATACTATTAACTATTCTTCAAGAAATTTTGGCGAAAAAAATATAAAAAATCGCACATTTTTGTTATAGACCGATTTATTTCTTTTATAATAAAAATTAGGGGTTCTAAAAATGGTCCGATCGTGTCTATATTGGGCACAGGCAATTATTAAGCTACTTAACTATTCACCAAATATTGTGAAAAAATACGAGGTAAAAAGACCTCCATTATAATAGGACTTCATATGGGGAGGGGTTCTAAAAATGGTCCAACCCGGTCCATTTTCAATAAGGTTCCCCTTTGAACCAATACATGTCCTTGTACCAAATGTCATCAAAATACCTCTTGCAAGGTTCACCTGAAGATGATTCACATTGTCTAACAGAGCCGATTTCAAAATTTTCACCAAACGCTAGAAGTATTTTGCTGTCTTATATATACACTTTGTCGAAATAAAACAGAGTAGGCCATGAACTTCATTATACGTACTGTTAGTCAAATACATTTCGTAGAAATAAAACGTAGTAAGCCATGAACCATTTTGGAAGTATGAATAACAACACAAAAATTTATTTTTATTAATAGCGATTAAAATAATCTCTGCTTGATTTACTGGTATAATTTTATTCACTTCTTGTACCTATAGAACAAATATCACCGTCACTAGTGTAGGGATTAGCATCAAGACTATATGATGTTTCTGTTAATCTTTTGGAGGAGGGAGGTCGAAGCTCCGATTCGAAAGATAAACGAGAATAACGTGATGGCGAATTAGTGGGAGAGCGATGTCTTTCATTAACAGAAAAATTTAATAATGATGAACGGGATCTAAAGGATCTCTCACTTGATGACATAGATAGAGCTGACGCAGAATAATGTTTTGATGTAGATAAGGATGAAGAATTATTTGATAAGGTTATATTATGCCAATTATTTATAATAGGTGGATGTGGTGGTGATTTAGATTGGTCATTGCTGATACTATGAACTGACAAATGTTTTGAACTAACCGGTCGATCAGTAGTTTCATTTTCTTATTCAGTGCTGCTAATGTGATATTTGCGCTGTTATCTTATGAAAGCTCTACGTTGTGTCGCATGGTTGCCTTTGAGGTTTCTTAATACAGGAGAAGTCGCCAAATATTTTTTCGGATCATAATCATCTACATCAGTATCATCCCAGTTTTCCTCACATTCTATCGGTTTATGTTTAGGCCTGTCCTCGTCGTTGGGTTCAGAAGCATTTATGGTATACTGAGTTATCAATTGTCGATCCAGACAGATCGACACATGGTACGTAAATTCAGATTCAGGAAAAACGTGGGTTGGGTTAAAGGGGCACTTTTGTAATTAAACATCAGGATATAAGATTCGGCATCTCATTAAGTGTGCCTGTAAACGTTTCCTTAACATACGATGTGATCTGTTATATGGACACTCCAATGATTCATTGTCATTTTGTACCGCAAACATTATTAATTAGTAGCACTTTAGCAAAATTTGGCCTAGAATAAATCCAAAATGATTATTATACTATACTATTAACTATTCTTCAAGAAATTTTGGCGAAAAAAATATAAAAAATCGCACATTTTTGTTATAGACCGATTTATTTCTTTTATAATAAAAATTAGGGGTTCTAAAAATGGTCCGATCGTGTCTATATTGGGCACAGGCAATTATTAAGCTACTTAACTATTCACCAAATATTGTGAAAAAATACGAGGTAAAAAGACCTCCATTATAATAGGACTTCATATGGGGAGGGGTTCTAAAAATGGTCCAACCCGGTCCATTTTCAATAAGGTTCCCCTTTGAACCAATACATGTCCTTGTACCAAATGTCATCAAAATACCTCTTGCAAGGTTCACCTGAAGATGATTCACATTGTCTAACAGAGCCGATTTCAAAATTTTCACCAAACGCTAGAAGTATTTTGCTGTCTTATATATACACTTTGTCGAAATAAAACAGAGTAGGCCATGAACTTCATTATACGTACTGTTAGTCAAATACATTTCGTAGAAATAAAACGTAGTAAGCCATGAACCATTTTGGAAGTATGAATAACAACACAAAAATTTATTTTTATTAATAGCGATTAAAATAATCTCTGCTTGATTTACTGGTATAATTTTATTCACTTCTTGTACCTATAGAACAAATATCACCGTCACTAGTGTAGGGATTAGCATCAAGACTATAAGATGTTTCTGTTAATCTTTTGGAGGAGGGAGGTCGAAGCTCCGATTCGAAAGATAAACGAGAATAACGTGATGGCGAATTAGTGGGAGAGCGATGTCTTTCATTAACAGAAAAATTTAATAATGATGAACGGGATCTAAAGGATCTCTCACTTGATGACATAGATAGAGCTGACGCAGAATAATGCTATGATGTAGATAAGGATGAAGAATTATTTGATAAGGTTATATTATGCTAATTATTTATAATAGGTGGATGTGGTGGTGATTTAGATTGGTCATTGCTGATACTATGAACTGACAAATGTTTTGAACTAACCGGTCGATCAGTAGTTTCATTTTCTTATTCAGTGCTGCTAATGTGATATTTGCGCTGTTTTCTTATGAAAGCTCTACGTTGTGCCACATGGTTGCCTTTGGGGTTTCTTAATACAGGAGAAGTCGCCGAATATTTTTTCGGATCATAATCATCTACATCAGTATCATCCCAGTTTTCCTCACATTCTATCGGTTTATGTTTAGGCACCTCGCCGTTACTAAAGTATTACTACTTCTAGTGTTTCTACAGTGGGCTACCCGCTGTAGTGGAATAGTGTTATAACCTAATGAATGCAAATTTTTGTACACATTAATAAGCAGTTGATACTGATAACATTGTTTTACTGAGAGGATATTTTTAAAACAATCTGAGCGGAGTTGATTACTAGGATATCTCGCTGGTAAATTGAAGATTGTTTTTATTGCACGATTCTTAAGCCTCTGTAGTTTCTGTAATTCTGTTGAATTTTTAGAACCCCAGCATATTGACATATACATAATATGTGAGCGGAATAGTGTCATATACATTTCATTAGTTTCATTTTCTTATTCAGTGCTGCTAATGTGGTACTTGCGCTGTTTTCTTATGAAAGCTCTACATTGTGTCGCATGGTTGCCTTTGGGGTTTCTTAATACAGGAGAAGTCGCCAAATATTTTTTCGGATCATAATCATCTACATCAGTATCATCCCAGTTTTCCTCACATTCTATCGGTTTATGTTTAGGCCTGTCCTCGTCGTTGGGTTCAGAAGCATTTATCGTATACTGAGTTATCAATCGTCGATCCGGAAAGTTCGACACGTGGTACGTAAATTCAGATTCAGGAAAAACATGGGTTGGGTTAAAGGGGCACTTTTGTAATTAAACATCAGGATATAAGATTCGGCATCTCATTAAGTGTGCCTGTAAACGTTTCCTTAACATACGATGTGATCTGTTATATGGACACTCCAATGATTCATTGTCATTTTGTACCGCAAACATTATTAATTAGTAGCACTTTAGCAAAATTTGGCCTAGAATAAATCCAAAATGATTATTATACTATACTATTAACTATTCTTCAAGAAATTTTGGCGAAAAAAATATAAAAAATCGCACATTTTTGTTATAGACCGATTTATTTCTTTTATAATAAAAATTAGGGGTTCTAAAAATGGTCCGATCGTGTCCATATTGGGCACAGGCAATTATTAAGCTACTTAACTATTCACCAAATATTGTGAAAAAATACGAGGTAAAAAGACCTCCATTATAATAGGACTTCATATGGGGAGGGGTTCTAAAAATGGTCCAACCCGGTCCATTTTTAATAAGGTTCCTCTTTGAACCAATACATGTCCTTGTACCAAATGTCATCAAAATACCTCTTGCAAGGTTCACCTGAAGATGATTCACATTGTCTAACAGAGCCGATTTCAAAATTTTCACCAAACGCTAGAAGTATTTTGCTGTCTTATATATACACTTTGTCGAAATAAAACAGAGTAGGCCATGAACTTCATTATACGTACTGTTAGTCAAATACATTTCGTAGAAATAAAACGTAGTAAGCCATGAACCATTTTGGAAGTATGAATAACAACACAAAAATTTATTTTTATTAATAGCGATTAAAATAATCTCTGCTTGATTTACTGGTATAATTTTATTCACTTCTTGTACCTATAGAACAAATATCACCGTCACTAGTGTAGGGATTAGCATCAAGACTATAGGATGTTTCTGTTAATCTTTTGGAGGAGGGAGGTCGAAGCTCCGATTCGAAAGATAAACGAGAATAACGTGATGGCGAATTAGTGGGAGAGCGATGTCTTTCATTAACAGAAAAATTTAATAATGATGAACGGGATCTAAAGGATCTCTCACTTGATGACATAGATAGAGCTGACGCAGAATAATGTTTTGATGTAGATAAGGATGAAGAATTATTTGATAAGGTTATATTATGCCAATTATTTATAATAGGTGGATGTGGTGGTGATTTAGATTGGTCATTGCTGATACTATGAACTGACAAATGTTTTAAACTAACCGGTCGATCAGTAGTTTCATTTTCTTATTCAGTGCTGCTAATGTGATATTTGCGCTGTTTTCTTATGAAAGCTCTACGTTGTGTCGCATGGTTGCCTTTGAGGTTTCTTAATACAGGAGAAGTCGCCAAATATTTTTTCGGATCATAATCATCTACATCAGTATCATCCCAGTTTTCCTCACATTCTATCGGTTTATGTTTAGGCCTGTCCTCGTCGTTGGGTTCAGAAGCATTTATGGTATACTGAGTTATCAATTGTCGATCCAGACAGATCGACACATGGTACGTAAATTCAGATTCAGGAAAAACGTGGGTTGGGTTAAAGGGGCACTTTTGTAATTAAACATCAGGATATAAGATTCGGCATCTCATTAAGTGTGCCTGTAAACGTTTCCTTAACATACGATGTGATCTGTTATATGGACACTCCAATGATTCATTGTCATTTTGTACCGCAAACATTATTAATTAGTAGCACTTTAGCAAAATTTGGCCTAGAATAAATCCAAAATGATTATTATACTATACTATTAACTATTCTTCAAGAAATTTTGGCGAAAAAAATATAAAAAATCGCACATTTTTGTTATAGACCGATTTATTTCTTTTATAATAAAAATTAGGGGTTCTAAAAATGGTCCGATCGTGTCCATATTGGGCACAGGCAATTATTAAGCTACTTAACTATTCACCAAATATTGTGAAAAAATACGAGGTAAAAAGACCTCCATTATAATAGGACTTCATATGGGGAGGGGTTCTAAAAATGGTCCAACCCGGTCCATTTTCAATAAGGTTCCCCTTTGAACCAATACATGTCCTTGTACCAAATGTCATCAAAATACCTCTTGCAAGGTTCACCTGAAGATGATTCACATTGTCTAACAGAGCCGATTTCAAAATTTTCACCAAACGCTAGAAGTATTTTGCTGTCTTATATATACACTTTGTCGAAATAAAACAGAGTAGGCCATGAACTTCATTATACGTACTGTTAGTCAAACACATTTCGTAGAAATAAAACGTAGTAAGCCATGAACCATTTTGGAAGTATGAATAACAACACAAAAATTTATTTTTATTAATAGCGATTAAAATAATCTCTGCTTGATTTACTGGTATAATTTTATTCACTTCTTGTACCTATAGAACAAATATCACCGTCACTAGTGTAGGGATTAGCATCAAGACTATAAGATGTTTCTGTTAATCTTTTGGAGGAGGGAGGTCGAAGCTCCGATTCGAAAGATAAACGAGAATAACGTGATGGCGAATTAGTGGGAGAGCGATGTCTTTCATTAACAGAAAAATTTAATAATGATGAACGGGATCTAAAGGATCTCTCACTTGATGACATAGATAGAGCTGATGCAGAATAATGTTTTGATGTAGATAAGGATGAAGAATTATTTGATAAGGTTATATTATGCCAATTATTTATAATAGGTGGATGTGGTGGTGATTTAGATTGGTCATTGCTGATACTATGAACTGACAAATGTTTTGAACTAACCGGTCGATCAGTAGTTTCATTTTCTTATTCAGTGCTGCTAATGTGATATTTGCGCTGTTTTCTTATGAAAGCTCTACGTTGTGTCGCATGGTTGCCTTTGAGGTTTCTTAATACAGGAGAAGTCGCCAAATATTTTTTCGGATCATAATCATCTACATCTGTATCATCCCAGTTTTCCTCACATTCTATCGGTTTATGTTTAGGCCTGTCCTCGTCGTTGGGTTCAGAAGCATTTATCGTATACTGAGTTATCAATCGTCGATCCGGAAAGTTCGACACGTGGTACGTAAATTCAGATTCAGGAAAAACATGGGTTGGGTTAAAGGGGCACTTTTGTAATTAAACATCAGGATATAAGATTCGGCATCTCATTAAGTGTGCCTGTAAACGTTTCCTTAACATACGATGTGATCTGTTATATGGACACTCCAATGATTCATTGTCATTTTGTACCGCAAACATTATTAATTAGTAGCACTTTAGCAAAATTTGGCCTAGAATAAATCCAAAATGATTATTATACTATACTATTAACTATTCTTCAAGAAATTTTGGCGAAAAAAATATAAAAAATCGCACATTTTTGTTATAGATCGATTTATTTCTTTTATAATAAAAATTAGGGGTTCTAAAAATGGTCCGATCGTGTCCATATTGGGCACAGGCAATTATTAAGCTACTTAACTATTCACCAAATATTGTGAAAAAATACGAGGTAAAAAGACCTCCATTATAATAGGACTTCATATGGGGAGGGGTTCTAAAAATGGTCCAACCCGGTCCATTTTCAATAAGGTTCCCCTTTGAACCAATACATGTCCTTGTACCAAATGTCATCAAAATACCTCTTGCAAGGTTCACCTGAAGATGATTCACATTGTCTAACAGAGCCGATTTCAAAATTTTCACCAAACGCTAGAAGTATTTTGCTGTCTTATATATACACTTTGTCGAAATAAAACAGAGTAGGCCATGAACTTCATTATACGTACTGTTAGTCAAATACATTTCGTAGAAATAAAACGTAGTAAGCCATGAACCATTTTGAAAGTATGAATAACAACACAAAAACTTATTTTTATTAATAGCGATTAAAATAATCTCTGCTTGATTTACTGGTATAATTTTATTCACTTCTTGTACCTATAGAGCAAATATCACCGTCACTAGTGTAGGGATTAGCATCAAGACTATAAGATGTTTCTGTTAATCTTTTGGAGGAGGGAGGTCGAAGCTCCGATTCGAAAGATAAACGAGAATAACGTGATGGCGAATTAGTGGGAGAGCGATGTCTTTCATTAACAGAAAAATTTAATAATGATGAACGGGATCTAAAGGATCTTTCACTTGATAACATAGATAGAGCTGACGCAGAATAATGCTATGATGTAGATAAGGATGAAGAATTATTTGATAAGGTTATATTATGCCAATTATTTATAATAGGTGGATGTGGTGGTGATTTAGATTGGTCATTGCTGATACTATGAACTGTCAAATGTATTGAACTAACTGGTCGATCAGTAGTTTCATTTTCTTATTCAGTGCTGCTAATGTGGTACTTGCGCTGTTTTCTTATGAAAGCTCTACATTGTGTCGCATGGTTGCCTTTGGGGTTTCTTAATACAGGAGAAGTCGCCAAATATTTTTTCGGATCATAATCATCTACATCAGTATCATCCCAGTTTTCCTCACATTCTATCGGTTTATGTTTAGGCCTGTCCTCGTCGTTGGGTTCAGAAGCATTTATCGTATACTGAGTTATCAATCGTCGATCCGGAAAGTTCGACACGTGGTACGTAAATTCAGATTCAGGAAAAACATGGGTTGGGTTAAAGGGGCACTTTTGTAATTAAACATCAGGATATAAGATTCGGCATCTCATTAAGTGTGCCTGTAAACGTTTCCTTAACATACGATGTGATCTGTTATATGGACACTCCAATAATTCATTATCATTTTGTACCGCAAACATTATTAATTAGTAGCACTTTAGCAAAATTTGGCCTAGAATAAATCCAAAATGATTATTATACTATACTATTAACTATTCTTCAAGAAATTTTGGCGAAAAAAATATAAAAAATCGCACATTTTTGTTATAGACCGATTTATTTCTTTTATAATAAAAATTAGGGGTTCTAAAAATGGTCCGATCGTGTCCATATTGGGCACAGGCAATTATTAAGCTACTTAACTATTCACCAAATATTGTGAAAAAATACGAGGTAAAAAGACCTCCATTATAATAGGACTTCATATGGGGAGGGGTTCTAAAAATGGTCCAACCCGGTCCATTTTCAATAAGGTTCCCCTTTGAACCAATACATGTCCTTGTACCAAATGTCATCAAAATACCTCTTGCAAGGTTCACCTGAAGATGATTCACATTGTCTAACAGAGCCGATTTCAAAATTTTCACCAAACGCTAGAAGTATTTTGCTGTCTTATATATACACTTTGTCGAAATAAAACAGAGTAGGCCATGAACTTCATTATACGTACTGTTAGTCAAATACATTTCGTAGAAATAAAACGTAGTAAGCCATGAACCATTTTGGAAGTATGAATAACAACACAAAAATTTATTTTTATTAATAGCGATTAAAATAATCTCTGCTTGATTTACTGGTATAATTTTATTCACTTCTTGTACCTATAGAACAAATATCACCGTCACTAGTGTAGGGATTAGCATCAAGACTATAAGATGTTTCTGTTAATCTTTTGGAGGAGGGAGGTCGAAGCTCCGATTCGAAAGATAAACGAGAATAACGTGATGGCGAATTAGTGGGAGAGCGATGTCTTTCATTAACAGAAAAATTTAATAATGATGAACGGGATCTAAAGGATCTCTCACTTGATGACATAGATAGAGCTGACGCAGAATAATGTTTTGATGTAGATAAGGATGAAGAATTATTTGATAAGGTTATATTATGCCAATTATTTATAATAGGTGGATGTGGTGGTGATTTAGATTGGTCATTGCTGATACTATGAACTGACAAATGTTTTGAACTAACCGGTCGATCAGTAGTTTCATTTTCTTATTCAGTGCTGCTAATGTGATATTTGCGCTGTTTTCTTATGAAAGCTCTACGTTGTGTCGCATGGTTGCCTTTGAGGTTTCTTAATACAGGAGAAGTCGCCAAATATTTTTTCGGATCATAATCATCTACATCAGTATCATCCCAGTTTTCCTCACATTCTATCGGTTTATGTTTAGGCCTGTCCTCGTCGTTGGGTTCAGAAGCATTTATGGTATACTGAGTTATCAATTGTCGATCCAGACAGATCGACACATGGTACGTAAATTCAGATTCAGGAAAAACGTGGGTTGGGTTAAAGGGGCACTTTTGTAATTAAACATCAGGATATAAGATTCGGCATCTCATTAAGTGTGCCTGTAAACGTTTCCTTAACATACGATGTGATCTGTTATATGGACACTCCAATGATTCATTGTCATTTTGTACCGCAAACATTATTAATTAGTAGCACTTTAGCAAAATTTGGCCTAGAATAAATCCAAAATGATTATTATACTATACTATTAACTATTCTTCAAGAAATTTTGGCGAAAAAAATATAAAAAATCGCACATTTTTGTTATAGACCGATTTATTTCTTTTATAATAAAAATTAGGGGTTCTAAAAATGGTCCGATCGTGTCTATATTGGGCACAGGCAATTATTAAGCTACTTAACTATTCACCAAATATTGTGAAAAAATACGAGGTAAAAAGACCTCCATTATAATAGGACTTCATATGGGGAGGGGTTCTAAAAATGGTCCAACCCGGTCCATTTTCAATAAGGTTCCCCTTTGAACCAATACATGTCCTTGTACCAAATGTCATCAAAATACCTCTTGCAAGGTTCACCTGAAGATGATTCACATTGTCTAACAGAGCCGATTTCAAAATTTTCACCAAACGCTAGAAGTATTTTGCTGTCTTATATATACACTTTGTCGAAATAAAACAGAGTAGGCCATGAACTTCATTATACGTACTGTTAGTCAAATACATTTCGTAGAAATAAAACGTAGTAAGCCATGAACCATTTTGGAAGTATGAATAACAACACAAAAATTTATTTTTATTAATAGCGATTAAAATAATCTCTGCTTGATTTACTGGTATAATTTTATTCACTTCTTGTACCTATAGAACAAATATCACCGTCACTAGTGTAGGGATTAGCATCAAGACTATAAGATGTTTCTGTTAATCTTTTGGAGGAGGGAGGTCGAAGCTCCGATTCGAAAGATAAACGAGAATAACGTGATGGCGAATTAGTGGGAGAGCGATGTCTTTCATTAACAGAAAAATTTAATAATGATGAACGGGATCTAAAGGATCTCTCACTTGATGACATAGATAGAGCTGACGCAGAATAATGCTATGATGTAGATAAGGATGAAGAATTATTTGATAAGGTTATATTATGCTAATTATTTATAATAGGTGGATGTGGTGGTGATTTAGATTGGTCATTGCTGATACTATGAACTGACAAATGTTTTGAACTAACCGGTCGATCAGTAGTTTCATTTTCTTATTCAGTGCTGCTAATGTGATATTTGCGCTGTTTTCTTATGAAAGCTCTACGTTGTGCCGCATGGTTGCCTTTGGGGTTTCTTAATACAGGAGAAGTCGCCGAATATTTTTTCGGATCATAATCATCTACATCAGTATCATCCCAGTTTTCCTCACATTCTATCGGTTTATGTTTAGGCACCTCGCCGTTACTAAAGTATTACTACTTCTAGTGTTTCTACAGTGGGCTACCCGCTGTAGTGGAATAGTGTTATAACCTAATGAATGCAAATTTTTGTACACATTAATAAGCAGTTGATACTGATAACATTGTTTTACTGAGAGGATATTTTTAAAACAATCTGAGCGGAGTTGATTACTAGGATATCTCGCTGGTAAATTGAAGATTGTTTTTATTGCACGATTCTTAAGCCTCTGTAGTTTCTGTAATTCTGTTGAATTTTTAGAACCCCAGCATATTGACATATACATAATATGTGAGCGGAATAGTGTCATATACATTTCATTAGTTTCATTTTCTTATTCAGTGCTGCTAATGTGGTACTTGCGCTGTTTTCTTATGAAAGCTCTACATTGTGTCGCATGGTTGCCTTTGGGGTTTCTTAATACAGGAGAAGTCGCCAAATATTTTTTCGGATCATAATCATCTACATCAGTATCATCCCAGTTTTCCTCACATTCTATCGGTTTATGTTTAGGCCTGTCCTCGTCGTTGGGTTCAGAAGCATTTATCGTATACTGAGTTATCAATCGTCGATCCGGAAAGTTCGACACGTGGTACGTAAATTCAGATTCAGGAAAAACATGGGTTGGGTTAAAGGGGCACTTTTGTAATTAAACATCAGGATATAAGATTCGGCATCTCATTAAGTGTGCCTGTAAACGTTTCCTTAACATACGATGTGATCTGTTATATGGACACTCCAATAATTCATTATCATTTTGTACCGCAAACATTATTAATTAGTAGCACTTTAGCAAAATTTGGCCTAGAATAAATCCAAAATGATTATTATACTATACTATTAACTATTCTTCAAGAAATTTTGGCGAAAAAAATATAAAAAATCGCACATTTTTGTTATAGACCGATTTATTTCTTTTATAATAAAAATTAGGGGTTCTAAAAATGGTCCGATCGTGTCTATATTGGGCACAGGCAATTATTAAGCTACTTAACTATTCACCAAATATTGTGAAAAAATACGAGGTAAAAAGACCTCCATTATAATAGGACTTCATATGGGGAGGGGTTCTAAAAATGGTCCAACCCGGTCCATTTTCAATAAGGTTCCCCTTTGAACCAATACATGTCCTTGTACCAAATGTCATCAAAATACCTCTTGCAAGGTTCACCTGAAGATGATTCACATTGTCTAACAGAGCCGATTTCAAAATTTTCACCAAACGCTAGAAGTATTTTGCTGTCTTATATATACACTTTGTCGAAATAAAACAGAGTAGGCCATGAACTTCATTATACGTACTGTTAGTCAAATACATTTCGTAGAAATAAAACGTAGTAAGCCATGAACCATTTTGGAAGTATGAATAACAACACAAAAATTTTTTTTTATTAATAGCGATTAAAATAATCTCTGCTTGATTTACTGGTATAATTTTATTCACTTCTTGTACTTATAGAACAAATATCACCGTCACTAGTGTAGGGATTAGCATCAAGACCTCCGATTCGAAAGATAAACGAGAATAACGTGATGGCGAATTAGTGGGAGAGCGATGTCTTTCATTAACAGAAAAATTTAATAATGATGAACGGGATCTAAAGGATCTCTCACTTGATGACATAGATAGAGCTGACGCAGAATAATGCTATGATGTAGATAAGGATGAAGAATTATTTGATAAGGTTATATTATGCTAATTATTTATAATAGGTGGATGTGGTGGTGATTTAGATTGGTCATTGCTGATACTATGAACTGACAAATGTTTTGAACTAACCGGTCGATCAGTAGTTTCATTTTCTTATTCAGTGCTGCTAATGTGATATTTGCGCTGTTTTCTTATGAAAGCTCTACGTTGTGCCGCATGGTTGCCTTTGGGGTTTCTTAATACAGGAGAAGTCGCCGAATATTTTTTCGGATCATAATCATCTACATCAGTATCATCCCAGTTTTCCTCACATTCTATCGGTTTATGTTTAGGCCTGTCCTCGTCGTTGGGTTCAGAAGCATTTATGGTATACTGAGTTATCAATTGTCGATCCAGACAGATCGACACATGGTACGTAAATTCAGATTCAGGAAAAACGTGGGTTGGGTTAAAGGGGCACTTTTGTAATTAAACATCAGGATATAAGATTCGGCATTTCATTAAGTGTGCCTGTAAACGTTTCCTTAACATACGATGTGATCTGTTATATGGACACTCCAATGATTCATTGTCATTTTGTACCGCAAACATTATTAATTAGTAGCACTTTAGCAAAATTTGGCCTAGAATAAATCCAAAATGATTATTATACTATACTATTAACTATTCTTCAAGAAATTTTGGCGAAAAAAATATAAAAAATCGCACATTTTTGTTATAGACCGATTTATTTCTTTTATAATAAAAATTAGGGGTTCTAAAAATGGTCCGATCGTGTCCATATTGGGCACAGGCAATTATTAAGCTACTTAACTATTCACCAAATATTGTGAAAAAATACGAGGTAAAAAGACCTCCATTATAATAGGACTTCATATGGGGAGGGGTTCTAAAAATGGTCCAACCCGGTCCATTTTCAATAAGGTTCCCCTTTGAACCAATACATGTCCTTGTACCAAATGTCATCAAAATACCTCTTGCAAGGTTCACCTGAAGATGATTCACATTGTCTAACAGAGCCGATTTCAAAATTTTCACCAAACGCTAGAAGTATTTTGCTGTCTTATATATACACTTTGTCGAAATAAAACAGAGTAGGCCATGAACTTCATTATACGTACTGTTAGTCAAACACATTTCGTAGAAATAAAACGTAGTAAGCCATGAACCATTTTGGAAGTATGAATAACAACACAAAAATTTATTTTTATTAATAGCGATTAAAATAATCTCTGCTTGATTTACTGGTATAATTTTATTCACTTCTTGTACCTATAGAACAAATATCACCGTCACTAGTGTAGGGATTAGCATCAAGACTATAGGATGTTTCTGTTAATCTTTTGGAGGAGGGAGGTCGAAGCTCCGATTCGAAAGATAAACGAGAATAACGTGATGGCGAATTAGTGGGAGAGCGATGTCTTTCATTAACAGAAAAATTTAATAATGATGAACGGGATCTAAAGGATCTCTCACTTGATGACATAGATAGAGCTGACGCAGAATAATGTTTTGATGTAGATAAGGATGAAGAATTATTTGATAAGGTTATATTATGCCAATTATTTATAATAGGTGGATGTGGTGGTGATTTAGATTGGTCATTGCTGATACTATGAACTGACAAATGTTTTGAACTAACCGGTCGATCAGTAGTTTCATTTTCTTATTCAGTGCTGCTAATGTGATATTTGCGCTGTTTTCTTATGAAAGCTCTACGTTGTGTCGCATGGTTGCCTTTGAGGTTTCTTAATACAGGAGAAGTCGCCAAATATTTTTTCGGATCATAATCATCTACATCAGTATCATCCCAGTTTTCCTCACATTCTATCGGTTTATGTTTAGGCCTGTCCTCGTCGTTGGGTTCAGAAGCATTTATGGTATACTGAGTTATCAATTGTCGATCCAGACAGATCGACACATGGTACGTAAATTCAGATTCAGGAAAAACGTGGGTTGGGTTAAAGGGGCACTTTTGTAATTAAACATCAGGATATAAGATTCGGCATTTCATTAAGTGTGCCTGTAAACGTTTCCTTAACATACGATGTGATCTGTTATATGGACACTCCAATGATTCATTGTCATTTTGTACCGCAAACATTATTAATTAGTAGCACTTTAGCAAAATTTGGCCTAGAATAAATCCAAAATGATTATTATACTATACTATTAACTATTCTTCAAGAAATTTTGGCGAAAAAAATATAAAAAATCGCACATTTTTGTTATAGACCGATTTATTTCTTTTATAATAAAAATTAGGGGTTCTAAAAATGGTCCGATCGTGTCCATATTGGGCACAGGCAATTATTAAGCTACTTAACTATTCACCAAATATTGTGAAAAAATACGAGGTAAAAAGACCTCCATTATAATAGGACTTCATATGGGGAGGGGTTCTAAAAATGGTCCAACCCGGTCCATTTTCAATAAGGTTCCCCTTTGAACCAATACATGTCCTTGTACCAAATGTCATCAAAATACCTCTTGCAAGGTTCACCTGAAGATGATTCACATTGTCTAACAGAGCCGATTTCAAAATTTTCACCAAACGCTAGAAGTATTTTGCTGTCTTATATATACACTTTGTCGAAATAAAACAGAGTAGGCCATGAACTTCATTATACGTACTGTTAGTCAAACACATTTCGTAGAAATAAAACGTAGTAAGCCATGAACCATTTTGGAAGTATGAATAACAACACAAAAATTTATTTTTATTAATAGCGATTAAAATAATCTCTGCTTGATTTACTGGTATAATTTTATTCTTTTCTTGTACCTATAGAACAAATATCACCGTCACTAGTGTAGGAATTAGCATCAAGACTATAAGATCTTTCTGTTTATCTTTTGGAGGAGGGAGGTCGAAGCCCCGATTCGAAAGATAAACGAGAATAACGTGATGGCGAATTAGTGGGAGAGCGATGTCTTTCATTAACAGAAAAATTTAATAATGATGAACGGGATCTAAAGGATCTCTCACTTGATGACATAGATAGAGCTGACGCAGAATAATGTTTTGATGTAGATAAGGATGAAGAATTATTTGATAAGGTTATATTATGCCAATTATTTATAATAGGTGGATGTGGTGGTGATTTAGATTGGTCATTGCTGATACTATGAACTGACAAATGTTTTGAACTAACCGGTCGATCAGTAGTTTCATTTTCTTATTCAGTGCTGCTAATGTGATATTTGCGCTGTTTTCTTATGAAAGCTCTACGTTGTGCCGCATGGTTGCCTTTGGGGTTTCTTAATACAGGAGAAGTCGCCGAATATTTTTTCGGATCATAATCATCTACATCAGTATCATCCCAGTTTTCCTCACATTCTATCGGTTTATGTTTAGGCCTGTCCTCGTCGTTGGGTTCAGAAGCATTTATCGTATACTGAGTTATCAATCGTCGATCCGGAAAGTTCGACACGTGGTACGTAAATTCAGATTCAGGAAAAACATGGGTTGGGTTAAAGGGGCACTTTTGTAATTAAACATCAGGATATAAGATTCGGCATTTCATTAAGTGTGCCTGTAAACGTTTCCTTAACATACGATGTGATCTGTTATATGGACACTCCAATAATTCATTATCATTTTGTACCGCAAACATTATTAATTAGTAGCACTTTAGCAAAATTTGGCCTAGAATAAATCCAAAATGATTATTATACTATACTATTAACTATTCTTCAAGAAATTTTGGCGAAAAAAATATAAAAAATCGCACATTTTTGTTATAGACCGATTTATTTCTTTTATAATAAAAATTAGGGGTTCTAAAAATGGTCCGATCGTGTCTATATTGGGCACAGGCAATTATTAAGCTACTTAACTATTCACCAAATATTGTGAAAAAATACGAGGTAAAAAGACCTCCATTATAATAGGACTTCATATGGGGAGGGGTTCTAAAAATGGTCCAACCCGGTCCATTTTCAATAAGGTTCCCCTTTGAACCAATACATGTCCTTGTACCAAATGTCATCAAAATACCTCTTGCAAGGTTCACCTGAAGATGATTCACATTGTC
This sequence comes from Ornithomya chloropus, assembly GCA_963971445.1. Lineage (NCBI taxonomy): Eukaryota > Metazoa > Arthropoda > Insecta > Diptera > Hippoboscidae > Ornithomya > Ornithomya chloropus. Next base: position 43,498,031 of record OZ020530.1, on the reverse strand, counting down.
TAACAGAGCCGATTTCAAAATTTTCACCAAACGCTAGAAGTATTTTGCTGTCTTATATATACACTTTGTCGAAATAAAACAGAGTAGGCCATGAACTTCATTATACGTACTGTTAGTCAAATACATTTCGTAGAAATAAAACGTAGTAAGCCATGAACCATTTTGGAAGTATGAATAACAACACAAAAATTTATTTTTATTAATAGTGATTAAAATAATCTCTGCTTGATTTACTGGTATAATTGTATTCACTTCTTGTACCTATAGAACAAATATCACCGTCACTAGTGTAGGGATTAGCATCAAGACTATAAGATGTTTCTGTTAATCTTTTGGAGGAGGGAGGTCGAAGCTCCGATTCGAAAGATAAACGAGAATAACGTGATGGCGAATTAGTGGGAGAGCGATGTCTTTCATGAACAGAAAAATTTAATAATGATGAACGGGATCTAAAGGATCTCTCACTTGATGACATAGATAGAGCTGACGCAGAATAATGCTATGATGTAGATAAGGATGAAGAATTATTTGATAAGGTTATATTATGCTAATTATTTATAATAGGTGGATGTGGTGGTGATTTAGATTGGTCATTGCTGATACTATGAACTGACAAATGTTTTGAACTAACCGGTCGATCAGTAGTTTCATTTTCTTATTCAGTGCTGCTAATTTGATATTTGCGCTGTTTTCTTATGAAAGCTCTACGTTGTGCCGCATGGTTGCCTTTGGGGTTTCTTAATACAGGAGAAGTCGCCGAATATTTTTTCGGATCATAATCATCTACATCAGTATCATCCCAGTTTTCCTCACATTCTATCGGTTTATGTTTAGGCCTGTCCTCGTCGTTGGGTTCAGAAGCATTTATCGTATACTGAGTTATCAATTGTCGATCCAGACAGATCGACACATGGTACGTAAATTCAGATTCAGGAAAAACGTGGGTTGGGTTAAAGGGGCACTTTTGTAATTAAACATCAGGATATAAGATTCGGCATCTCATTAAGTGTGCCTGTAAACGTTTCCTTAACATACGATGTGATCTGTTATATGGACACTCCAATGATTCATTGTCATTTTGTACCGCAAACATTATTAATTAGTAGCACTTTAGCAAAATTTGGCCTAGAATAAATCCAAAATGATTATTATACTATACTATTAACTATTCTTCAAGAAATTTTGGCGAAAAAAATATAAAAAATCGCACATTTTTGTTATAGACCGATTTATTTCTTTTATAATAAAAACTAGGGGTTCTAAAAATGGTCCGATCGTGTCCATATTGGGCACAAGCAATTACTAAGCTACTTAACTATTCACCAAATATTGTGAAAAAATACGAGGTAAAAAGACCTCCATTATAATAGGACTTCATATGGGGAGGGGTTCTAAAAATGGTCCAATCCGGTCCATTTTCAATAAGGTTCCTCTTTGAACCAATACATGTCCTTGTACCAAATGTCATCAAAATACCTCTTGCAAGGTTCACCTGAAGATGATTCACATTGTCTAACAGAGCCGATTTCAAAATTTTCACCAAACGCTAGAAGTATTTTGCTGTCTTATATATACACTTTGTCGAAATAAAACAGAGTAGGCCATGAACTTCATTATACGTACTGTTAGTCAAATACATTTCGTAGAAATAAAACGTAGTAAGCCATGAACCATTTTGGAAGTATGAATAACAACACAAAAATTTATTTTTATTAATAGCGATTAAAATAATCTCTGCTTGATTTACTGGTATAATTTTATTCACTTCTTGTACCTATAGAGCAAATATCACCGTCACTAGTGTAGGGATTAGCATCAAGACTATAAGATGTTTCTGTTAATCTTTTGGAGGAGGGAGGTCGAAGCTCCGATTCGAAAGATAAACGAGAATAACGTGATGGCGAATTAGTGGGAGAGCGATGTCTTTCATTAACAGAAAAATTTAATAATGATGAACGGGATCTAAAGGATCTCTCACTTGATGACATAGATAGAGCTGACGCAGAATAATGCTATGATGTAGATAAGGATGAAGAATTATTTGATAAGGTTATATTATGCTAATTATTTATAATAGGTGGATGTGGTGGTGATTTAGATTGGTCATTGCTGATACTATGAACTGACAAATGTTTTGAACTAACCGGTCGATCAGTAGTTTCATTTTCTTATTCAGTGCTGCTAATTTGATATTTGCGCTGTTTTCTTATGAAAGCTCTACGTTGTGCCGCATGGTTGCCTTTGGGGTTTCTTAATACAGGAGAAGTCGCCGAATATTTTTTCGGATCATAATCATCTACATCAGTATCATCCCAGTTTTCCTCACATTCTATCGGTTTATGTTTAGGCCTGTCCTCGTCGTTGGGTTCAGAAGCATTTATCGTATACTGAGTTATCAATTGTCGATCCAGACAGATCGACACATGGTACGTAAATTCAGATTCAGGAAAAACGTGGGTTGGGTTAAAGGGGCACTTTTGTAATTAAACATCAGGATATAAGATTCGGCATCTCATTAAGTGTGCCTGTAAACGTTTCCTTAACATACGATGTGATCTGTTATATGGACACTCCAATGATTCATTGTCATTTTGTACCGCAAACATTATTAATTAGTAGCACTTTAGCAAAATTTGGCCTAGAATAAATCCAAAATGATTATTAAACTATACTATTAACTATTCTTCAAGAAATTTTGGCGAAAAAAATATAAAAAATCGCACATTTTTGTTATAGACCGATTTATTTCTTTTATAATAAAAACTAGGGGTTCTAAAAATGGTCCGATCGTGTCCATATTGGGCACAAGCAATTACTAAGCTACTTAACTATTCACCAAATATTGTGAAAAAATACTAGGTAAAAAGACCTCCATTATAATAGGACTTCATATGGGGAGGGGTTCTAAAAATGGTCCAATCCGGTCCATTTTCAATAAGGTTCCTCTTTGAACCAATACATGTCCTTGTACCAAATGTCATCAAAATACCTCTTGCAAGGTTCACCTGAAGATGATTCACATTGTCTAACAGAGCCGATTTCAAAATTTTCACCAAACGCTAGAAGTATTTTGCTGTCTTATATATACACTTTGTCGAAATAAAACAGAGTAGGCCATGAACTTCATTATACGTACTGTTAGTCAAATACATTTCGTAGAAATAAAACGTAGTAAGCCATGAACCATTTTGGAAGTATGAATAACAACACAAAAATTTATTTTTATTAATAGCGATTAAAATAATCTCTGCTTGATTTACTGGTATAATTTTATTCACTTCTTGTACCTATAGAACAAATATCACCGTCACTAGTGTAGGAATTAGCATCAAGACTATAAGATGTTTCTGTTAATCTTTTGGAGGAGGGAGGTCGAAGCTCCGATTCGAAAGATAAACGAGAATAACGTGATGGCGAATTAGTGGGAGAGCGATGTCTTTCATTAACAGAAAAATTTAATAATGATGAACGGGATCTAAAGGATCTCTCACTTGATGACATAGATAGAGCTGACGCAGAATAATGCTATGATGTAGATAAGGATGAAGAATTATTTGATAAGGTTATATTATGCTAATTATTTATAATAGGTGGATGTGGTGGTGATTTAGATTGGTCATTGCTGATACTATGAACTGACAAATGTTTTGAACTAACCGGTCGATCAGTAGTTTCATTTTCTTATTCAGTGCTGCTAATGTGATATTTGCGCTGTTTTCTTATGAAAGCTCTACGTTGTGTCGCATGGTTGCCTTTGAGGTTTCTTAATACAGGAGAAGTCGCCAAATATTTTTTCGGATCATAATCATCTACATCAGTATCATCCCAGTTTTCCTCACATTCTATCGGTTTATGTTTAGGCCTGTCCTCGTCGTTGGGTTCAGAAGCATTTATGGTATACTGAGTTATCAATTGTCGATCCAGACAGATCGACACATGGTACGTAAATTCAGATTCAGGAAAAACGTGGGTTGGGTTAAAGGGGCACTTTTGTAATTAAACATCAGGATATAAGATTCGGCATTTCATTAAGTGTGCCTGTAAACGTTTCCTTAACATACGATGTGATCTGTTATATGGACACTCCAATGATTCATTGTCATTTTGTACCGCAAACATTATTAATTAGTAGCACTTTAGCAAAATTTGGCCTAGAATAAATCCAAAATGATTATTATACTATACTATTAACTATTCTTCAAGAAATTTTGGCGAAAAAAATATAAAAAATCGCACATTTTTGTTATAGACCGATTTATTTCTTTTATAATAAAAACTAGGGGTTCTAAAAATGGTCCGATCGTGTCCATATTGGGCACAAGCAATTACTAAGCTACTTAACTATTCACCAAATATTGTGAAAAAATACTAGGTAAAAAGACCTCCATTATAATAGGACTTCATATGGGGAGGGGTTCTAAAAATGGTCCAATCCGGTCCATTTTCAATAAGGTTCCTCTTTGAACCAATACATGTCCTTGTACCAAATGTCATCAAAATACCTCTTGCAAGGTTCACCTGAAGATGATTCACATTGTCTAACAGAGCCGATTTCAAAATTTTCACCAAACGCTAGAAGTATTTTGCTGTCTTATATATACACTTTGTCGAAATAAAACAGAGTAGGCCATGAACTTCATTATACGTACTGTTAGTCAAATACATTTCGTAGAAATAAAACGTAGTAAGCCATGAACCATTTTGGAAGTATGAATAACAACACAAAAATTTATTTTTATTAATAGCGATTAAAATAATCTCTGCTTGATTTACTGGTATAATTTTATTCACTTCTTGTACCTATAGAGCAAATATCACCGTCACTAGTGTAGGGATTAGCATCAAGACTATAAGATGTTTCTGTTAATCTTTTGGAGGAGGGAGGTCGAAGCTCCGATTCGAAAGATAAACGAGAATAACGTGATGGCGAATTAGTGGGAGAGCGATGTCTTTCATTAACAGAAAAATTTAATAATGATGAACGGGATCTAAAGGATCTCTCACTTGATGACATAGATAGAGCTGACGCAGAATAATGTTTTGATGTAGATAAGGATGAAGAATTATTTGATAAGGTTATATTATGCCAATTATTTAAAATAGGTGGATGTGGTGGTGATTTAGATTGGTCATTGCTGATACTATGAACTGACAAATGTTTTGAACTAACCGGTCGATCAGTAGTTTCATTTTCTTATTCAGTGCTGCTAATGTGATATTTGCGCTGTTTTCTTATGAAAGCTCTACGTTGTGTCGCATGGTTGCCTTTGAGGTTTCTTAATACAGGAGAAGTCGCCAAATATTTTTTCGGATCATAATCATCTACATCAGTATCATCCCAGTTTTCCTCACATTCTATCGGTTTATGTTTAGGCCTGTCCTCGTCGTTGGGTTCAGAAGCATTTATGGTATACTGAGTTATCAATTGTCGATCCAGACAGATCGACACATGGTACGTAAATTCAGATTCAGGAAAAACGTGGGTTGGGTTAAAGGGGCACTTTTGTAATTAAACATCAGGATATAAGATTCGGCATTTCATTAAGTGTGCCTGTAAACGTTTCCTTAACATACGATGTGATCTGTTATATGGACACTCCAATGATTCATTGTCATTTTGTACCGCAAACATTATTAATTAGTAGCACTTTAGCAAAATTTGGCCTAGAATAAATCCAAAATGATTATTATACTATACTATTAACTATTCTTCAAGAAATTTTGGCGAAAAAAATATAAAAAATCGCACATTTTTGTTATAGACCGATTTATTTCTTTTATAATAAAAATTAGGGGTTCTAAAAATGGTCCGATCGTGTCCATATTGGGCACAGGCAATTATTAAGCTACTTAACTATTCACCAAATATTGTGAAAAAATACGAGGTAAAAAGACCTCCATTATAATAGGACTTCATATGGGGAGGGGTTCTAAAAATGGTCCAACCCGGTCCATTTTCAATAAGGTTCCCCTTTGAACCAATACATGTCCTTGTACCAAATGTCATCAAAATACCTCTTGCAAGGTTCACCTGAAGATGATTCACATTGTCTAACAGAGCCGATTTCAAAATTTTCACCAAACGCTAGAAGTATTTTGCTGTCTTATATATACACTTTGTCGAAATAAAACAGAGTAGGCCATGAACTTCATTATACGTACTGTTAGTCAAACACATTTCGTAGAAATAAAACGTAGTAAGCCATGAACCATTTTGGAAGTATGAATAACAACACAAAAATTTATTTTTATTAATAGCGATTAAAATAATCTCTGCTTGATTTACTGGTATAATTTTATTCACTTCTTGTACCTATAGAACAAATATCACCGTCACTAGTGTAGGAATTAGCATCAAGACTATAAGATGTTTCTGTTAATCTTTTGGAGGAGGGAGGTCGAAGCTCCGATTCGAAAGATAAACGAGAATAACGTGATGGCGAATTAGTGGGAGAGCGATGTCTTTCATTAACAGAAAAATTTAATAATGATGAACGGGATCTAAAGGATCTCTCACTTGATGACATAGATAGAGCTGACGCAGAATAATGTTTTGATGTAGATAAGGATGAAGAATTATTTGATAAGGTTATATTATGCCAATTATTTATAATAGGTGGATGTGGTGGTGATTTAGATTGGTCATTGCTGATACTATGAACTGACAAATGTTTTGAACTAACCGGTCGATCAGTAGTTTCATTTTCTTATTCAGTGCTGCTAATGTGATATTTGCGCTGTTTTCTTATGAAAGCTCTACGTTGTGTCGCATGGTTGCCTTTGAGGTTTCTTAATACAGGAGAAGTCGCCAAATATTTTTTCGGATCATAATCATCTACATCAGTATCATCCCAGTTTTCCTCACATTCTATCGGTTTATGTTTAGGCCTGTCCTCGTCGTTGGGTTCAGAAGCATTTATGGTATACTGAGTTATCAATTGTCGATCCAGACAGATCGACACATGGTACGTAAATTCAGATTCAGGAAAAACGTGGGTTGGGTTAAAGGGGCACTTTTGTAATTAAACATCAGGATATAAGATTCGGCATCTCATTAAGTGTGCCTGTAAACGTTTCCTTAACATACGATGTGATCTGTTATATGGACACTCCAATGATTCATTGTCATTTTGTACCGCAAACATTATTAATTAGTAGCACTTTAGCAAAATTTGGCCTAGAATAAATCCAAAATGATTATTATACTATACTATTAACTATTCTTCAAGAAATTTTGGCGAAAAAAATATAAAAAATCGCACATTTTTGTTATAGACCGATTTATTTCTTTTATAATAAAAATTAGGGGTTCTAAAAATGGTCCGATCGTGTCTATATTGGGCACAGGCAATTATTAAGCTACTTAACTATTCACCAAATATTGTGAAAAAATACGAGGTAAAAAGACCTCCATTATAATAGGACTTCATATGGGGAGGGGTTCTAAAAATGGTCCAACCCGGTCCATTTTCAATAAGGTTCCCCTTTGAACCAATACATGTCCTTGTACCAAATGTCATCAAAATACCTCTTGCAAGGTTCACCTGAAGATGATTCACATTGTCTAACAGAGCCGATTTCAAAATTTTCACCAAACGCTAGAAGTATTTTGCTGTCTTATATATACACTTTGTCGAAATAAAACAGAGTAGGCCATGAACTTCATTATACGTACTGTTAGTCAAATACATTTCGTAGAAATAAAACGTAGTAAGCCATGAACCATTTTGGAAGTATGAATAACAACACAAAAATTTATTTTTATTAATAGCGATTAAAATAATCTCTGCTTGATTTACTGGTATAATTTTATTCACTTCTTGTACTTATAGAACAAATATCACCGTCACTAGTGTAGGGATTAGCATCAAGACCTCCGATTCGAAAGATAAACGAGAATAACGTGATGGCGAATTAGTGGGAGAGCGATGTCTTTCATTAACAGAAAAATTTAATAATGATGAACGGGATCTAAAGGATCTCTCACTTGATGACATAGATAGAGCTGACGCAGAATAATGCTATGATGTAGATAAGGATGAAGAATTATTTGATAAGGTTATATTATGCTAATTATTTATAATAGGTGGATGTGGTGGTGATTTAGATTGGTCATTGCTGATACTATGAACTGACAAATGTTTTGAACTAACCGGTCGATCAGTAGTTTCATTTTCTTATTCAGTGCTGCTAATGTGATATTTGCGCTGTTTTCTTATGAAAGCTCTACGTTGTGCCGCATGGTTGCCTTTGGGGTTTCTTAATACAGGAGAAGTCGCCGAATATTTTTTCGGATCATAATCATCTACATCAGTATCATCCCAGTTTTCCTCACATTCTATCGGTTTATGTTTAGGCACCTCGCCGTTACTAAAGTATTACTACTTCTAGTGTTTCTACAGTGGGCTACCCGCTGTAGTGGAATAGTGTTATAACCTAATGAATGCAAATTTTTGTACACATTAATAAGCAGTTGATACTGATAACATTGTTTTACTGAGAGGATATTTTTAAAACAATCTGAGCGGAGTTGATTACTAGGATATCTCGCTGGTAAATTGAAGATTGTTTTTATTGCACGATTCTTAAGCCTCTGTAGTTTCTGTAATTCTGTTGAATTTTTAGAACCCCAGCATATTGACATATACATAATATGTGAGCGGAATAGTGTCATATACATTTCATTAGTTTCATTTTCTTATTCAGTGCTGCTAATGTGGTACTTGCGCTGTTTTCTTATGAAAGCTCTACATTGTGTCGCATGGTTGCCTTTGGGGTTTCTTAATACAGGAGAAGTCGCCAAATATTTTTTCGGATCATAATCATCTACATCAGTATCATCCCAGTTTTCCTCACATTCTATCGGTTTATGTTTAGGCCTGTCCTCGTCGTTGGGTTCAGAAGCATTTATCGTATACTGAGTTATCAATCGTCGATCCGGAAAGTTCGACACGTGGTACGTAAATTCAGATTCAGGAAAAACATGGGTTGGGTTAAAGGGGCACTTTTGTAATTAAACATCAGGATATAAGATTCGGCATCTCATTAAGTGTGCCTGTAAACGTTTCCTTAACATACGATGTGATCTGTTATATGGACACTCCAATAATTCATTATCATTTTGTACCGCAAACATTATTAATTAGTAGCACTTTAGCAAAATTTGGCCTAGAATAAATCCAAAATGATTATTATACTATACTATTAACTATTCTTCAAGAAATTTTGGCGAAAAAAATATAAAAAATCGCACATTTTTGTTATAGACCGATTTATTTCTTTTATAATAAAAATTAGGGGTTCTAAAAATGGTCCGATCGTGTCCATATTGGGCACAGGCAATTATTAAGCTACTTAACTATTCACCAAATATTGTGAAAAAATACGAGGTAAAAAGACCTCCATTATAATAGGACTTCATATGGGGAGGGGTTCTAAAAATGGTCCAACCCGGTCCATTTTCAATAAGGTTCCTCTTTGAACCAATACATGTCCTTGTACCAAATGTCATCAAAATACCTCTTGCAAGGTTCACCTGAAGATGATTCACATTGTCTAACAGAGCCGATTTCAAAATTTTCACCAAACGCTAGAAGTATTTTGCTGTCTTATATATACACTTTGTCGAAATAAAACAGAGTAGGCCATGAACTTCATTATACGTACTGTTAGTCAAATACATTTCGTAGAAATAAAACGTAGTAAGCCATGAACCATTTTGGAAGTATGAATAACAACACAAAAATTTATTTTTATTAATAGCGATTAAAATAATCTCTGCTTGATTTACTGGTATAATTGTATTCACTTCTTGTACCTATAGAACAAATATCACCGTCACTAGTGTAGGGATTAGCATCAAGACTATAAGATGTTTCTGTTAATCTTTTGGAGGAGGGAGGTCGAAGCTCCGATTCGAAAGATAAACGAGAATAACGTGATGGCAAATTAGTGGGAGAGCGATGTCTTTCATGAACAGAAAAATTTAATAATGATGAACGGGATCTAAAGGATCTCTCACTTGATGACATAGATAGAGCTGACGCAGAATAATGCTATGATGTAGATAAGGATGAAGAATTATTTGATAAGGTTATATTATGCTAATTATTTATAATAGGTGGATGTGGTGGTGATTTAGATTGGTCATTGCTGATACTATGAACTGACAAATGTTTTGAACTAACCGGTCGATCAGTAGTTTCATTTTCTTATTCAGTGCTGCTAATGTGATATTTGCGCTGTTTTCTTATGAAAGCTCTACGTTGTGCCGCATGGTTGCCTTTGGGGTTTCTTAATACAGGAGAAGTCGCCGAATATTTTTTCGGATCATAATCATCTACATCAGTATCATCCCAGTTTTCCTCACATTCTATCGGTTTATGTTTAGGCCTGTCCTCGTCGTTGGGTTCAGAAGCATTTATGGTATACTGAGTTATCAATTGTCGATCCAGACAGATCGACACATGGTACGTAAATTTAGATTCAGGAAAAACGTGGGTTGGGTTAAAGGGGCACTTTTGTAATTAAACATCAGGATATAAGATTCGGCATTTCATTAAGTGTGCCTGTAAACGTTTCCTTAACATACGATGTGATCTGTTATATGGACACTCCAATGATTCATTGTCATTTTGTACCGCAAACATTATTAATTAGTAGCACTTTAGCAAAATTTGGCCTAGAATAAATCCAAAATGATTATTATACTATACTATTAACTATTCTTCAAGAAATTTTGGCGAAAAAAATATAAAAAATCGCACATTTTTGTTATAGACCGATTTATTTCTTTTATAATAAAAATTAGGGGTTCTAAAAATGGTCCGATCGTGTCCATATTGGGCACAGGCAATTATTAAGCTACTTAACTATTCACCAAATATTGTGAAAAAATACGAGGTAAAAAGACCTCCATTATAATAGGACTTCATATGGGGAGGGGTTCTAAAAATGGTCCAACCCGGTCCATTTTCAATAAGGTTCCCCTTTGAACCAATACATGTCCTTGTACCAAATGTCATCAAAATACCTCTTGCAAGGTTCACCTGAAGATGATTCACATTGTCTAACAGAGCCGATTTCAAAATTTTCACCAAACGCTAGAAGTATTTTGCTGTCTTATATATACACTTTGTCGAAATAAAACAGAGTAGGCCATGAACTTCATTATACGTACTGTTAGTCAAACACATTTCGTAGAAATAAAACGTAGTAAGCCATGAACCATTTTGGAAGTATGAATAACAACACAAAAATTTATTTTTATTAATAGCGATTAAAATAATCTCTGCTTGATTTACTGGTATAATTTTATTCACTTCTTGTACCTATAGAACAAATATCACCGTCACTAGTGTAGGGATTAGCATCAAGACTATAGGATGTTTCTGTTAATCTTTTGGAGGAGGGAGGTCGAAGCTCCGATTCGAAAGATAAACGAGAATAACGTGATGGCGAATTAGTGGGAGAGCGATGTCTTTCATTAACAGAAAAATTTAATAATGATGAACGGGATCTAAAGGATCTCTCACTTGATGACATAGATAGAGCTGACGCAGAATAATGTTTTGATGTAGATAAGGATGAAGAATTATTTGATAAGGTTATATTATGCCAATTATTTATAATAGGTGGATGTGGTGGTGATTTAGATTGGTCATTGCTGATACTATGAACTGACAAATGTTTTGAACTAACCGGTCGATCAGTAGTTTCATTTTCTTATTCAGTGCTGCTAATGTGATATTTGCGCTGTTTTCTTATGAAAGCTCTACGTTGTGTCGCATGGTTGCCTTTGAGGTTTCTTAATACAGGAGAAGTCGCCAAATATTTTTTCGGATCATAATCATCTACATCAGTATCATCCCAGTTTTCCTCACATTCTATCGGTTTATGTTTAGGCCTGTCCTCGTCGTTGGGTTCAGAAGCATTTATGGTATACTGAGTTATCAATTGTCGATCCAGACAGATCGACACATGGTACGTAAATTCAGATTCAGGAAAAACGTGGGTTGGGTTAAAGGGGCACTTTTGTAATTAAACATCAGGATATAAGATTCGGCATTTCATTAAGTGTGCCTGTAAACGTTTCCTTAACATACGATGTGATCTGTTATATGGACACTCCAATGATTCATTGTCATTTTGTACCGCAAACATTATTAATTAGTAGCACTTTAGCAAAATTTGGCCTAGAATAAATCCAAAATGATTATTATACTATACTATTAACTATTCTTCAAGAAATTTTGGCGAAAAAAATATAAAAAATCGCACATTTTTGTTATAGACCGATTTATTTCTTTTATAATAAAAATTAGGGGTTCTAAAAATGGTCCGATCGTGTCCATATTGGGCACAGGCAATTATTAAGCTACTTAACTATTCACCAAATATTGTGAAAAAATACTAGGTAAAAAGACCTCCATTATAATAGGACTTCATATGGGGAGGGGTTCTAAAAATGGTCCAATCCGGTCCATTTTCAATAAGGTTCCCCTTTGAACCAATACATGTCCTTGTACAAAATTTCATCAAAATACCTCTTGCAAGGTTCACCTGAAGATGATTCACATTGTCTAACAGAGCCGATTTCAAAATTTTCACCAAACGCTAGAAGTATTTTGCTGTCTTATATATATACTTTGTCGAAACAAAACAGAGTAGGCTATGAACTTCATTATATGTACTGTTAGTCAAATACATTTCGTAGAAATAAAACGTAGTAAGCCATGAACCATTTTGGAAGTATGAATAACAACACAAAAATTTATTTTTATTAATAGCGATTAAAATAATCTCTGCTTGATTTACTGGTATAATTGTATTTACTTCTTGTACCTATAGAACAAATATCACCGTCACTAGTGTAGGGATTAGCATCAAGACTATAAGATGTTTCTGTTAATCTTTTGGATGAGGGAGGTCGAAGCTCCGATTCGAAAGATAAACAAGAATAACGTGATGGCGAATTAGTGGGAGAGCGATGTCTTTCAATAACAGAAAAATTTAATAATGATGAACGGGATCTAAAGGATCTCTCACTTGATAACATAGATAGAGCTGACGCAGAATAATGTTTTGATGTAGATAAGGATGAAGAATTATTTGATAAGGTTATATTATGCCAATTATTTATAATAGGTGGATGTGGTGGTGATTTAGATTGGTCATTGCTGATACTATGAACTGACAAATGTTTTGAACTAACCGGTCGATCAGTAGTTTCATTTTCTTATTCAGTGCTGCTAATTTGATATTTGCGCTGTTTTCTTATGAAAGCTCTACGTTGTGCCGCATGGTTGCCTTTGGGGTTTCTTAATACAGGAGAAGTCGCCGAATATTTTTTCGGATCATAATCATCTACATCAGTATCATCCCAGTTTTCCTCACATTCTATCGGTTTATGTTTAGGCCTGTCCTCGTCGTTGGGTTCAGAAGCATTTATCGTATACTGAGTTATCAATTGTCGATCCAGACAGATCGACACATGGTACGTAAATTCAGATTCAGGAAAAACGTGGGTTGGGTTAAAGGGGCACTTTTGTAATTAAACATCAGGATATAAGATTCGGCATCTCATTAAGTGTGCCTGTAAACGTTTCCTTAACATACGATGTGATCTGTTATATGGACACTCCAATGATTCATTGTCATTTTGTACCGCAAACATTATTAATTAGTAGCACTTTAGCAAAATTTGGCCTAGAATAAATCCAAAATGATTATTATACTATACTATTAACTATTCTTCAAGAAATTTTGGCGAAAAAAATATAAAAAATCGCACATTTTTGTTATAGACCGATTTATTTCTTTTATAATAAAAACTAGGGGTTCTAAAAATGGTCCGATCGTGTCCATATTGGGCACAAGCAATTACTAAGCTACTTAACTATTCACCAAATATTGTGAAAAAATACTAGGTAAAAAGACCTCCATTATAATAGGACTTCATATGGGGAGGGGTTCTAAAAATGGTCCAATCCGGTCCATTTTCAATAAGGTTCCTCTTTGAACCAATACATGTCCTTGTACCAAATGTCATCAAAATACCTCTTGCAAGGTTCACCTGAAGATGATTCACATTGTCTAACAGAGCCGATTTCAAAATTTTCACCAAACGCTAGAAGTATTTTGCTGTCTTATATATACACTTTGTCGAAATAAAACAGAGTAGGCCATGAACTTCATTATACGTACTGTTAGTCAAATACATTTCGTAGAAATAAAACGTAGTAAGCCATGAACCATTTTGGAAGTATGAATAACAACACAAAAATTTATTTTTATTAATAGCGATTAAAATAATCTCTGCTTGATTTACTGGTATAATTTTATTCACTTCTTGTACCTATAGAGCAAATATCACCGTCACTAGTGTAGGGATTAGCATCAAGACTATAAGATGTTTCTGTTAATCTTTTGGAGGAGGGAGGTCGAAGCTCCGATTCGAAAGATAAACGAGAATAACGTGATGGCGAATTAGTGGGAGAACGATGTCTTTCATTAACAGAAAAATTTAATAATGATGAACGGGATCTAAAGGATCTCTCACTTGATGACATAGATAGAGCTGACGCAGAATAATGCTATGATGTAGATAAGGATGAAGAATTATTTGATAAGGTTATATTATGCTAATTATTTATAATAGGTGGATGTGGTGGTGATTTAGATTGGTCATTGCTGATACTATGAACTGACAAATGTTTTGAACTAACCGGTCGATCAGTAGTTTCATTTTCTTATTCAGTGCTGCTAATGTGATATTTGCGCTGTTTTCTTATGAAAGCTCTACGTTGTGCCGCATGGTTGCCTTTGGGGTTTCTTAATACAGGAGAAGTCGCCGAATATTTTTTCGGATCATAATCATCTACATCAGTATCATCCCAGTTTTCCTCACATTCTATCAGTTTATGTTTAGGCACCTCGCCGTTACTAAAGTATTACTACTTCTAGTGTTTCTACAGTGGGCTACCCGCTGTAGTGGAATAGTGTTATAACCTAATGAATGCAAATTTTTGTACACATTAATAAGCAGCTGATACTGATAACATTGTTTTACTGAGAGGATATTTTTAAAACAATCTGAGCGGAGTTGATTACTAGGATATCTCGCTGGTAAATTGAAGATTGTTTTTATTGCACGATTCTTAAGCCTCTGTAGTTTCTGTAATTCTGTTGAATTTTTAGAACCCCAGCATATTGACATATACATAATATGTGAGCGGAATAGTGTCATATACAGAAGGGATTTTGTCTCTACTGTTAGCACATTCTTAAATTTGTATAAAATACCCACAGCATATGAGAGCTTGTGGATCACATTTAAAATATGTCCTTTCCATATGATGTTGTTGGTTATTAAGACTCCTAGATATTTGATCTCACTTACTTCGGTTTTGGGTATACCATTACAACAACAATGGAACGTTTCCATCTGCCGTCTCTGAGGTGAGAAGATTATTATTTTAGTTTTTTCCACATTAAACAACATCTTGTTCACAGCTCAATAATTATTTATGATTCTAGAGTCCTCCTCTATATACATTTTGAGCAAACTTCTGTCTCTAGATGGATACAAGATGCTTATATCATCGGCAAACATATAAATTTTGCCATGGAGAGGTAATTTAGCCACATCGTTAATATAGATTGTAAACAAGATAGAACCAATCACACTTCTTTGAGGTACACCATGATTGATTGGTCTAGTAGAGCTCAATTTTTAGATTGGTCATTGCTGATACTATGAACTGACAAATGTTTTGAACTAACCGGTCGATCAGTAGTTTCATTTTCTTATTCAGTGCTGCTAATGTGATACTTGCGCTGTTTTCTTATGAAAGCTCTACGTTGTGTCGCATGGTTGCCTTTGAGGTTTCTTAATAGAGGAGAAGTCGCCAAATATTTTTTCGGATCATAATCATCTACATCAGTATCATCCCAGTTTTCCTCACATTCTATCGGTTTATGTTTAGGCCTGTCCTCGTCGTTGGGTTCAGAAGCATTTATCGTATACTGAGTTATCAATCGTCGATCCGGAAAGTTCGACACGTGGTACGTAAATTCAGATTCAGGAAAAACATGGGTTGGGTTAAAGGGGCACTTTTGTAATTAAACATCAGGATATAAGATTCGGCATCTCATTAAGTGTGCCTGTAAACGTTTCCTTAACATACGATGTGATCTGTTATATGGACACTCCAATGATTCATTGTCATTTTGTACCGCAAACATTATTAATTAGTAGCACTTTAGCAAAATTTGGCCTAGAATAAATCCAAAATGATTATTATACTATACTATTAACTATTCTTCAACAAATTTTGGCGAAAAAAATATAAAAAATCGCACATTTTTGTTATAGACCGATTTATTTCTTTTATAATAAAAATTAGGGGTTCTAAAAATGGTCCGATCGTGTCCATATTGGGCACAAGCAATTATTAAGCTACTTAACTATTCACCAAATATTGTGAAAAAATACGAGGTAAAAAGACCTCCATTATAATAGGACTTCATATGGGGAGGGGTTCTAAAAATGGTCCAACCCGGTCCATTTTCAATAAGGTTCCCCTTTGAACCAATACATGTCCTTGTACCAAATGTCATCAAAATACCTCTTGCAAGGTTCACCTGAAGATGATTCACATTGTCTAACAGAGCCGATTTCAAAATTTTCACCAAACGCTAGAAGTATTTTGCTGTCTTATATATACACTTTGTCGAAATAAAACAGAGTAGGCCATGAACTTCATTATACGTACTGTTAGTCAAATACATTTCGTAGAAATAAAACGTAGTAAACCATGAACCATTTTGGAAGTATGAATAACAACACAAAAATTTATTTTTATTAATAGCGATTAAAATAATCTCTGCTTGATTTACTGGTATAATTGTATTCACTTCTTGTACCTATAGAACAAATATCACCGTCACTAGTGTAGGGATTAGCATCAAGACTATAAGATGTTTCTGTTAATCTTTTGGATGAGGGAGGTCGAAGCTCCGATTCGAAAGATAAACGAGAATAACGTGATGGCGAATTAGTGGGAGAGCGATGTCTTTCAATAACAGAAAAATTTAATAATGATGAACGGGATCTAAAGGATCTCTCACTTGATAACATAGATAGAGCTGACGCAGAATAATGCTATGATGTAGATAAGGATGAAGAATTATTTGATAAGGTTATATTATGCCAATAATTTATAATAGGTGGATGTGGTGGTGATTTAGATTGGTCATTGCTGATACTATGAACTGTCAAATGTTTTGAAGTAACCGGTCGATCAGTAGTTTCTTTTTCTTATTCAGTGCTGCTAATGTGATATTTGCACTGTTTTCTTATGAAAGCTCTACGTTGTGTCGCATGGTTGCCTTTGGGGTTTCTTAATACAGAAGAAGTCGCCAAATATTTTTTCGGATCATAATCATCTACATTAACTGATTAAACAACTGAGTGAATTGTAATTTTTCTTTACGAAAATTATTTTAAAATATGTCTTAATTAACATTAATTGAAGCTTTTTTTGAGTAAAAAAAGGCGTGCTACAATGACTGCTGCCAGTGGTTACATAAACGAGCAACACAAGGATGGGTTATATATAAAGATTCAACAAAAAGCGAACGAAGATTTGCATATTTTATGTTTCAACCTAACACATTACAATAAGACGACACAATTCCTGTTAAGTTGCGCTGGCGTATTTGTGTTATTCTTGTTATATGGCTATTTGCAAGAACTAATATTTACCGAAGATGCTTTTAAATCCTACGGTTGGTTTTTAACCTTAATTCAATTCGGTTATTATGTGGCATTTGGTTTGGTGGAGCGAAAGATAGACTCGCAACGAACGGGTGTGGCAGCTTTACAACGTAGCATACCTTTAAAAATATATGTGATATTAGCAGCTCTTACTTTAGGCACAATGGGTTTATCCAATTCCAGTTTAGGTTACTTAAATTATCCCACTCAAGTGATATTCAAATGTTGTAAATTGATACCAGTTATGGTAGGCGGCATACTTATACAAGGCAAACAATACGGCCCATTAGATTTTTTGGCAGCTCTGGCCATGTGTGCTGGTTTAGCTTGGTTCACACTGGCCGATTCACACATATCACCCAACTTTCATGTTTTTGGTGTAGTAATGATTTCAGCGGCACTACTGTGTGATGCAGCTATTGGGAATGTACAAGAGAAGGCTATGCGTGAATATAAAGCTCCTAGTAGTGAAGTGGTATTATATTCTTACAGTTTGGGCTTCTTGTATTTATTGTTGATTATGTTGCTAACGGGTCATATCAGTGATGGTTTATTGTTTTCTCTTCAGCACATTAAAGAAACGTTCATATATGGCTTCCTGTTTAGTTTATGTGAATATTTGGGCATACATTTCGTTTTGGCTTTAGTACGGAGCAGTGGTGCATCTGTGGCAGCTACCGTAACCACAGCACGTAAAGCTGTTTCAATAGCCATCTCTTTCGTACTCTTCAGTAAACCCTTTACAACTGAATATATTTGGTCCGGATTATTGGTGGTATTGGGTATATATTTAAATGTTTACAGTAAAAAACACAAACTTTCTTTGAATGATTTCAAGCGCAAATTTTACAATTTATCATATAACCTGACAATGTCTAGTAAAGTAAATCGTAAGTTTATAGCCGAGATTTAATTATACATTACAAGCAGCTATTACATATATACACTTTAATTAACTTCAAATTCCATAACTCGTTTGATTAAGTCTTGCCTTTCTTTAGCCGATTCGATTTGTCCCAAAATTCGATCTAAAAATTGTTGTTGATGTTTAACAATAAATTTATTACATCAGTATCATCCCAGTTTTCCTCACATTCTATCGGTTTATGTTTAGGCCTGTCCTCGTCGTTGGGTTCAGAAGCATTTATGGTATACTGAGTTATCAATTGTCGATCCAGACAGATCGACACGTGGTACGTAAATTCAGATTCAGGAAAAACGTGGGTTGGGTTAAAGAGGCACTTTTGTAATTAAACATCAGGATATAAGATTCGGCATCTCATTAAGTGTGCCTGTAAACGTTTCCTTAACATACGATGTGATCTGTTATATGGACACTCCAATGATTCATTGTCATTTTGTACCGCAAACATTATTAATTAGTAGCACTTTAGCAAAATTTGGCCTAGAATAAATCCAAAATGATTATTATACTATACTATTAACTATTCTTCAAGAAATTTTGGCGAAAAAAATATAAAAAATCGCACATTTTTGTTATAGACCGATTTATTTCTTTTATAATAAAAATTAGGGGTTCTAAAAATGGTCCGATCGTGTCCATATTGGGCACAGGCAATTATTAAGCTACTTAACTATTCACCAAATATTGTGAAAAAATACTAGGTAAAAAGACCTCCATTATAATAGGACTTCATATGGGGAGGGGTTCTAAAAATGGTCCAACCCGGTCCATTTTCAATAAGGTTCCCCTTTGAACCAATACATGTCCTTGTACCAAATGTCATCAAAATACCTCTTGCAAGGTTCACCTGAAGATGATTCACATTGTCTAACAGAGCCGATTTCAAAATTTTCACCAAACGCTAGAAGTATTTTGCTGTCTTATATATACACTTTGTCGAAATAAAACAGAGTAGGCCATGAACTTCATTATACGTACTGTTAGTCAAATACATTTCGTAGAAATAAAACGTAGTAAGCCATGAACCATTTTGGAAGTATGAATAACAACACAAAAATTTATTTTTATTAATAGCGATTAAAATAATCTCTGCTTGATTTACTGGTATAATTTTATTCACTTCTTGTACCTATAGAACAAATATCACCGTCACTAGTGTAGGGATTAGCATCAAGACTATAAGATGTTTCTGTTAATCTTTTGGAGGAGGGAGGTCGAAGCTCCGATTCGAAAGATAAACGAGAATAACGTGATGGCGAATTAGTGGGAGAGCGATGTCTTTCATTAACAGAAAAATTTAATAATGATGAACGGGATCTAAAGGATTTCTCACTTGATGACATAGATAGAGCTGACGCAGAATAATGTTTTGATGTAGATAAGGATGAAGAATTATTTGATAAGGTTATATTATGCCAATTATTTATAATAGGTGTATGTGGTGGTGATTTAGATTGGTCATTGCTGATACTATGAACTGACAAATGTTTTGAACTAACCGGTCGATCAGTAGTTTCATTTTCTTATTCAGTGCTGCTAATGTGATATTTGCGCTGTTTTCTTATGAAACCCTACGTTGTGTCGCATGGTTGCCTTTGAGGTTCCTTAATACAGGAGAAGTCGCCAAATATTTTTTCGGATCATAATCATCTACATCAGTATCATCCCAGTTTTCCTCACATTCTATCGGTTTATGTTTAGGCCTGTCCTCGTCGTTGGGTTCAGAAGCATTTATGGTATACTGAGTTATCAATTGTCGATCCAGACAGATCGACACGTGGTACGTAAATTCAGATTCAGGAAAAACGTGGGTTGGGTTAAAGGGGCACTTTTGTAATTAAACATCAGGATATAAGATTCGGCTTCTCATTAAGTGTGCCTGTAAACGTTTCCTTAACATACGATGTGATCTGTTATATGGACACTCCAATGATTCATTGTCATTTTGTACCGCAAACATTATTAATTAGTAGCACTTTAGCAAAATTTGGCCTAGAATAAATCCAAAATGATTATTATACTATACTATTAACTATTCTTCAAGAAATTTTGGCGAAAAAAATATAAAAAATCGCACATTTTTGTTATAGACCGATTTATTTCTTTTATAATAAAAATTAGGGGTTCTAAAAATGGTCCGATCGTGTCCATATTGGGCACAGGCAATTATTAAGCTACTTAACTATTCACCAAATATTGTGAAAAAATACTAGGTAAAAAGACCTCCATTATAATAGGACTTCATATGGGGAGGGGTTCTAAAAATGGTCCAACCCGGTCCATTTTCAATAAGGTTCCCCTTTGAACCAATACATGTCCTTGTACCAAATGTCATCAAAATACCTCTTGCAAGGTTCACCTGAAGATGATTCACATTGTCTAACAGAGCCGATTTCAAAATTTTCACCAAACGCTAGAAGTATTTTGCTGTCTTATATATACACTTTGTCGAAATAAAACAGAGTAGGCCATGAACTTCATTATACGTACTGTTAGTCAAATACATTTCGTAGAAATAAAACGTAGTAAGCCATGAACCATTTTGGAAGTATGAATAACAACACAAAAATTTATTTTTATTAATAGCGATTAAAATAATCTCTGCTTGATTTACTGGTATAATTTTATTCACTTCTTGTACCTATAGAACAAATATCACCGTCACTAGTGTAGGGATTAGCATCAAGACTATAAGATGTTTCTGTTAATCTTTTGGAGGAGGGAGGTCGAAGCTCCGATTCGAAAGATAAACGAGAATAACGTGATGGCGAATTAGTGGGAGAGCGATGTCTTTCATTAACAGAAAAATTTAATAATGATGAACGGGATCTAAAGGATCTCTCACTTGATGACATAGATAGAGCTGACGCAGAATAATGTTTTGATGTAGATAAGGATGAAGAATTATTTGATAAGGTTATATTATGCCAATTATTTATAATAGGTGTATGTGGTGGTGATTTAGATTGGTCATTGCTGATACTATGAACTGACAAATGTTTTGAACTAACCGGTCGATCAGTAGTTTCATTTTCTTATTCAGTGCTGCTAATGTGATATTTGCGCTGTTTTCTTATGAAAGCTCTACGTTGTGTCGCATGGTTGCCTTTGAGGTTTCTTAATACAGGAGAAGTCGCCAAATATTTTTTCGGATCATAATCATCTACATCAGTATCATCCCAGTTTTCCTCACATTCTATCGGTTTATGTTTAGGCCTGTCCTCGTCGTTGGGTTCAGAAGCATTTATGGTATACTGAGTTATCAATTGTCGATCCAGACAGATCGACACGTGGTACGTAAATTCAGATTCAGGAAAAACGTGGGTTGGGTTAAAGGGGCACTTTTGTAATTAAACATCAGGATATAAGATTCGGCTTCTCATTAAGTGTGCCTGTAAACGTTTCCTTAACATACGATGTGATCTGTTATATGGACACTCCAATGATTCATTGTCATTTTGTACCGCAAACATTATTAATTAGTAGCACTTTAGCAAAATTTGGCCTAGAATAAATCCAAAATGATTATTATACTATACTATTAACTATTCTTCAACAAATTTTGGCGAAAAAAATATAAAAAATCGCACATTTTTGTTATAGACCGATTTATTTCTTTTATAATAAAAATTAGGGGTTCTAAAAATGGTCCGATCGTGTCCATATTGAGCACAGGCAATTATTAAGCTACTTAACTATTCACCAAATATTGTGAAAAAATACGAGGTAAAAAGACCTCCATTATAATAGGACTTCATATGGGGAGGGGTTCTAAAAATGGTCCAATCCAGTCCATTTTCAATAAGGTTCCCCTTTGAACCAATACATGTCCTTGTACCAAATGTCATCAAAATACCTGTTGCAAGGTTCACCTGAAGATGATTCACATTGTCTAACAGAGCCGATTTCAAAATTTTCACCAAACGCTAGAAGTATTTTGCTGTCTTATATATACACTTTGTCGAAATAAAACAGAGTAGGCCATGAACTTCATTATACGTACTGTTAGTCAAATACATTTCGTAGAAATAAAACGTAGTAAGCCATGAACCATTTTGGAAGTATGAATAACAACACAAAAATTTATTTTTATTAATAGCGATTAAAATAATCTCTGCTTGATTTACTGGTATAATTTTATTCACTTCTTGTACCTATAGAACAAATATCACCGTCACTAGTGTAGGGATTAGCATCAAGACTATAAGATGTTTCTGTTAATCTTTTGGAGGAGGGAGGTCGAAGCTCCGATTCGAAAGATAAACGAGAATAACGTGATGGCGAATTAGTGGGAGAGCGATGTCTTTCATTAACAGAAAAATTTAATAATGATGAACGGGATCTAAAGGATCTCTCACTTGATGACATAGATAGAGCTGACGCAGAATAATGTTTTGATGTAGATAAGGATGAAGAATTATTTGATAAGGTTATATTATGCCAATTATTTATAATAGGTGGATGTGGTGGTGATTTAGATTGGTCATTGCTGATACTATGAACTGTCAAATGTTTTGAAGTAACCGGTCGATCAGTAGTTTCATTTTCTTATTCAGTGCTGCTAATGTGATATTTGCGCTGTTTTCTTATGAAAGCTCTACGTTGTGTCGCATGATTGCCTTTGGGGTTTCATAATACAGGAGAAGTCGCCAAATATTTTTTCGGATCATAATCATCTACATCAGTATCATCCCAGTTTTCCTCACATTCTATCGGTTTATGTTTAGGCCTGTCCTCGTCGTTGGGTTCAGAAGCATTTATGGTATACTGAGTTATCAATTGTCGATCCATACAGATCGACACGTGGTACGTAAATTCAGATTCAGGAAAAACGTGGGTTGGGTTAAAGGGGCACTTTTGTAATTAAACATCAGGATATAAGATTCGGCATCTCATTAAGTGTGCCTGTAAACGTTTCCTTAACATACGATGTGATCTGTTATATGGACACTCCAATGATTCATTGTCATTTTGTACCGCAAACATTATTAATTAGTAGCACTTTAGCAAAATTTGGCCTAGAATAAATCCAAAATGATTATTATACTATACTATTAACTATTCTTCAAGAAATTTTGGCGAAAAAAATATAAAAAATCGCACATTTTTGTTATAGACCGATTTATTTCTTTTATAATAAAAATTAGGGGTTCTAAAAATGGTCCGATCGTGTCCATATTGGGCACAAGCAATTATTAAGCTACTTAACTATTCACCAAATATTGTGAAAAAATACGAGGTAAAAAGACCTCCATTATAATAGGACTTCATATGGGGAGGGGTTCTAAAAATGGTCCAACCCGGTCCATTTTCAATAAGGTTCCCCTTTGAACCAATACATGTTCTTGTACCAAATGTCATCAAAATACCTGTTGCAAGGTTCACCTGAAGATGATTCACATTGTCTAACAGAGCCGATTTCAAAATTTTCACCAAACGCTAGAAGTATTTTGCTGTCTTATATATATACTTTGTCGAAATAAAACAGAGTAGGCCATGAACTTCGTTATATGTACTGTTAGTTAAATACATTTCGTAGAAATAAAACGTAGTAAGCCATGAACCATTTTGGAAGTATAAATAACAGCACACAAATTTATTTTTATTAATAGTGATTAAAATAATCTCTGCTTGATTTACTGGTATAATTGTATTCACTTCTTGTACCTATAGAACAAATATCACCGTCACTAGTGTAGGGATTAGCATCAAGACTATAAGATGTTTCTGTTAATCTTTTGGAGGAGGGAGGTCGAAGCTCCGATTCGAAAGATAAACGAGAATAACGTGATGGCGAATTAGTGGGAGAGCGATGTCTTTCATTAACAGAAAAATTTAATAATGATGAACGGGATCTAAAGGATCTCTCACTTGATGACATAGATAGAGCTGACGCAGAATAATGTTTTGATGTAGATAAGGATGAAGAATTATTTGATAAGGTTATATTATGCCAATTATTTATAATAGGTGGATGTGGTGGTGATTTAGATTGGTCATTGCTGATACTATGAACTGTCAAATGTTTTGAAGTAACCGGTCGATCAGTAGTTTCATTTTCTTATTCAGTGCTGCTAATGTGATATTTGCGCTGTTTTCTTATGAAAGCTCTACGTTGTGCCGCATGGTTGCCTTTGGGGTTTCTTAATACAGGAGAAGTCGCCGAATATTTTTTCGGATCATAATCATCTACATCAGTATCATCCCAGTTTTCCTCACATTCTATCGGTTTATGTTTAGGCCTGTCCTCGTCGTTGGGTTCAGAAGCATTTATCGTATACTGAGTTACCAATCGTCGATCCGGAAAGTTCGACACGTGGTACGTAAATTCATATTCAGGAAAAACATGGGTTGGGTTAAAGGGGCACTTTTGTAATTAAACATCAGGATATAAGATTCGGCATCTCATTAAGTGTGCCTGTAAACGTTTCCTTAACATACGATGTGATCTGTTATATGGACACTCCAATGATTCATTGTCATTTTGTACCGCAAACATTATTAATTAGTAGCACTTTAGCAAAATTTGGCCTAGAATAAATCCAAAATGATTATTATACTATACTATTAACTATTCTTCAAGAAATTTTGGCGAAAAAAATATAAAAAATCGCACATTTTTGTTATAGACCGATTTATTTCTTTTATAATAAAAATTAGGGGTTCTAAAAATGGTCCGATCGCGTCCATATTGGGCACAGGCAATTATTAAGCTACTTAACTATTCACCAAATATTGTGAAAAAATACGAGGTAAAAAGACCTCCATTATAATAGGACTTCATATGGGGAGGGGTTCTAAAAATGGTCCAACCCGGTCCATTTTTAATAAGGTTCCCCTTTGAACCAATACATGTCCTTGTACCAAATGTCATCAAAATACCTCTTGCAAGGTTCACCTGAAGATGATTCACATTGTCTAACAGAGCCGATTTCAAAATTTTTACCAAACGCTAGAAGTATTTTGCTGTCTTATGTATACACTTTGTCGAAATAAAACAGAGTAGGCCATGAACTTCATTATACGTACTGTTAGTTAAATACATTTCGTAGAAATAAAACGTAGTAAACCATGAACCATTTTGGAAGTATGAATAACAACACAAAAACTTATTTTTATTAATAGCGATTAAAATAATCTCTGCTTGATTTAATGGTATAATTTTATTCACTTCTTGTACCTATAGAACAAATATCACCGTCACTAGTGTAGGGATTAGCATCAAGACTATAAGATGTTTCTGTTAATCTTTTGGAAGAGGGAGGTCGAAGCTCCGATTCGAAAGATAAACGAGAATAACGTGATGGGGAGAGCGATGTCTTTCATTAACAGTAAAATTTAATAATGATGAACGGGATCTAAAGGATCTCTCACTTGATGACATAGATAGAGCTGACGCAGAATAATGCTATGATGTAGATAAGGATGAAGAATTATTTGATAAGGTTATATTATGCCAATTATTTATAATAGGTGGATGTGGTGGTGATTTAGATTGGTCATTGCTGATACTATGAACTGTCAAATGTTTTGAAGTAACATGTCGATCAGTAGTTTCAATTTCTTATTCAGTGCTGCTAATGTGATATTTGCGCTGTTTTCTTATGAAAGCTCTACGTTGTGTCGCATGGTTGCCTTTGAGGTTTCTTAATACAGGAGAAGTCGCCAAATATTTTTTCGGATCATAATCATCTACATCAGTATCATCCCAGTTTCCTCACATTCTATCGGTTTATGTTTAGGCCTGTCCTCGTCGTTGGGTTCAGAAGCATTTATGGTATACTGAGTTATCAATTGTCGATCTGGACAGTTCGACACATGGTACGTAAATTCAGATTCAAGAAAAACATGGGTTGGGTTAAAGGGGCACTTTTGTAATTAAACATCAGGATATAAGATTCGGCATCTCATTAAGTGTGCCTGTAAACGTTTCTTTAACATACGATGTGATCTGTTATATGGACACTCCAATGATTCATTGTCATTTTGTACCGCAAACATTATTAATTAGTAGCACTTTAGCAAAATTTGGCCTAGAATAAATCCAAAATGATTATTATACTATACTATTAACTATTCTTCAAGAAATTTTGGCGAAAAAAATATAAAAAATCGCACATTTTTGTTATAGACCGATTTATTTCTTTTATAATAAAAATTAGGGGTTCTAAAAATGGTCCGATCGTGTCCATATTGGGCACAGGCAATTATTAAGCTACTTAACTATTCACCAAATATTGTGAAAAAATACGAGGTAAAAAGACCTCCATTATAATAGGACTTCATAAGGGGAGGGGTTCTAAAAATGGTCCAACCCGGTCCATTTTCAATAAGGTTTCCCTTTGAACCAATACATGTCCTTGTACCAAATGTCATCAAAATACCTCTTGCAAGGTTCACCTGAAGATGATTCACATTGTCTAACAGAGCCGATTTCAAAATTTTCACCAAACGCTAGAAGTATTTTGCTGTCTTATGTATACACTTTGTCGAAATAAAACAGAGTAGGCCATGAACTTCATTATACGTACTGTTAGTTAAATACATTTCGTAGAAATAAAACGTAGTAAACCATGAACCATTTTGGAAGTATGAATAACAACACAAAAACTTATTTTTATTAATAGCGATTAAAATAATCTCTGCTTGATTTACTGGTATAATTGTATTCACTTCTTGTACCTATAGAACAAATATCACCGTCACTAGTGTAGGGATTAGCATCAAGACTATAAGATGTTTCTGTTAATCTTTTGGAAGAGGGAGGTCGAAGCTCCGATTCGAAAGATAAACGAGAATAACGTGATGGGGAGAGCGATGTCTTTCATTAACAGTAAAATTTAATAATGATGAACGGGATCTAAAGGATCTCTCACTTGATGACATAGATAGAGCTGACGCAGAATAATGCTATGATGTAGATAAGGATGAAGAATTATTTGATAAGGTTATATTATGCCAATTATTTATAATAGGTGGATGTGGTGGTGATTTAGATTGGTCATTGCTGATACTATGAACTGTCAAATGTTTTGAAGTAACCGGTCGATCAGTAGTTTCATTTTCTTATTCAGTGCTGCTAATGTGATATTTGCGCTGTTTTCTTATGAAAGCTCTACGTTGTGTCGCATGGTTGCCTTTGAGGTTTCTTAATACAGGAGAAGTCGCCAAATATTTTTTCGGATCATAATCATCTACATCAGTATCATCCCAGTTTCCTCACATTCTATCGGTTTATGTTTAGGCCTGTCCTCGTCGTTGGGTTCAGAAGCATTTATGGTATACTGAGTTATCAATTGTCGATCTGGACAGTTCGACACGTGGTACGTAAATTCAGATTCAGGAAAAACATGGGTTGGGTTAAAGGGGCACTTTTGTAATTAAACATCAGGATATAAGATTCGGCATCTCATTAAGTGTGCCTGTAAACGTTTCCTTAACATACGATGTGATCTGTTATATGGACACTCCAATGATTCATTGTCATTTTGTACCGCAAACATTATTAATTAGTAGCACTTTAGCAAAATTTGGCCTAGAATAAATCCAAAATGATTATTATACTATACTATTAACTATTCTTCAAGAAATTTTGGCGAAAAAAATATACAAAATCGCACATTTTTGTTATAGACCGATTTATTTCTTTTATAATAAAAATTAGGGGTTCTAAAAATGGTCCGATCGTGTCCATATTGGGCACAGGCAATTATTAAGCTACTTAACTATTCACCAAATATTGTGAAAAAATACGAGGTAAAAAGACCTCCATTATAATAGAACTTCATAAGGGGAGGGGTTCTAAAAATGGTCCAACCCGGTCCATTTTCAATAAGGTTCCCCTTTGAACCAATACATGTCCTTGTACCAAATGTCATCAAAATACCTCTTGCAAGGTTCACCTGAAGATGATTCACATTGTCTAACAGAGCCGATTTCAAAATTTTCACCAAACGCTAGAAGTATTTTGCTGTCTTTTATATACACTTTGCCGAAATAAAACAGAGTAGGCCATGTACGTATTTCATTTATGTGTACTGTTAGTTAAATACATTTCGTAGAAATAAAACGCCATGAACCGTATAATACGTAACAAATGAGCAAAATTTTAATGAGAAGTAAATTTATTTTTTTTAATTTAATTATGTTGAGTAGTTTTTTCGTTTTGATTAATAAGTAGAACAAAAACATCGAAAACGAATTGATTTATTTGTATACATATGCACGAAGCGTTCATATATACATATATTTCAAACAAATATTTAAAAAAATTTTATACCCATCACCACAATGATGTGCGGGTAAATTGTTTTTGTTCAGACGCTTATAATTACGAGAAGTTATGTATACGCTAGTAGAGGGCGGAATAATATACAAGACACACTGTTTTTATATAAATATGAAGGGTATATAAACGAATTGCTTGAAGAGGTGTGGCAGATAAATGAAATAAAAGAAAAAGAAAAAAAACATCAAATAAGACAATGTCTTATTTCTTTTTTTTTTCTTTCATGGTGAAGTTCATAAACAAAAATTGATTCTTTGGAGTTGGTGGTCGTAACTTTAAGTGTTTACTTTGACAGGCTGTGCTTCTTTTGGGAGATAAATTCGAGTCAAAATTTTCACTATTGGATATTTCTGTGCCAGTGAGACAACTTACAAAAAATAGCAGCGGTAAGTGCTTCAGTTCAAAATGAGCCAAATCAGTAGATTTCATGCTATTTACAGGAAGTAGGAATCTCTCAAATCAAGTTGTGGCAAATTTTAAATGAAGATCTTGACTTACACCTCTACAAGAACTGAAGTACCGTGATCATTTGAAGCGCCGAAACTTATGTTATGTTATGTCCTTATTGAAAAACCTTTTTTACATTTTGTGGGTACTCTGACGTCTTTTGAGTATTGCAGATGGAACGAAAAATTTAGTATATACCTCATCTTAATCTGTTATGTGAAAAACTTTACCGTATAGTCATAGTCAATGTAATTTAAAATGTATCACATGACACTTGCAATAAATGTTACGGGAAACATCCTGACAGGCAGCAACACAACTACTTTAAAGTAAATATTTTTAGTTAGGACATATACACAAGTACACAACTGACAAAAATATAATGCAGTTGACATTTTTGCTACTTTGCTACTATGGTACAATGCATTAATCATAAAGAAAATCAAGTGGAAAAATTGTATACAATGGTATAAATATATATGACAAGGTATAACAATATATTTTTATACCAACAGTGGAATCTGTGATAATAAGCCATGTGACACCTTAAGGAAACTGATACAAAAACATTAAGAATATATTCTACAAGACATTGAAACGCTAAGTAATTGGATGGTTCTGATAGTTACTGACATGAGTTGAGAGTGAGTATAAGAGTAGCTAACGAGCAGGTAATTAGAAGGTAGACAAATTTAAAGGTTAAAATCTATTTTGTAATCTTAAATATTTATTGTAAAAAACTGAAACATTACTCATATGCTACGTGTCTATATGTTCCAATTGAATGTAAAACAAGTAAGAAAACTAAAATTGTCTAGATCGATTCAGTTTTTCATGCTGATCAAGAATATATATTTGTAGGGTCTGTGATACCTTCTTTTAGGTGTTGCAAAGGGAATGACAAACTCGGTATACTTATGTGGAGGATATAATAAAATAAAATTTCACAACATATCCTTCTACAAGTAAACCGCAAAACTACCGTACAGAGCAAATATAACAGCAAATTTAGCTAATTGAAAGTTGCTCAGCTATAGTCAACGTTACAATAATAATAACAACAATTATATTACTAGCAATAATAACTCCAGAATAAAAACTACATTAGTTTATAAAAATAGAAAATATAATTAAAGTGCAATGAATACTCATTAAATACATTAAAGGACTTAGAGAATAAGTGAACATATTATAGGCGGTTAAGACCGATCAGTTAATACTGTACACTATTTAGGTACACAAATTATGCTACAATTAATTTATTTGTGTCAGTAAAAACGATCTTTTTTAGATTAGATTAAATTAGATATATTTGAGACTTTTTTCTCATATACAGAAAATGTGTTTACAATTTTAAATTTAGAGTAATAGTCAAAGACTTAAAACTATAGTGTATTATTTTAATGGCATTTTGTATGTTTAAGTTTAAGTTTAAGTTTATTGAGACTTTCTTATTTTAAAACATTATAAAAGTATGAAGAGAATAACAAATTAACAGCATGATGTAAGAGTACTTAAAACTATAGTGTATTATTTTAATGGCAGAATGTTTATACAGCTTCGTGCTATTTACATAAGGTGTTAAAGAGTTATGTTACATATTATATAAACATAAAAGAGTAACGGACTTGCTCCCGGCCCTAACATAATGAAATGTATGACTAAAGCTAAAGGTGTACTTAAATTAGGGTGTGGCTTAAAACTAAATTTAATAAAAGAAAGAATAAAAAAGTAATGATAATTAAAAATTTTACAAATATTTTACATATAAGTGATTAACTAACCCCTATGGGTATTGCGGTATGATTATTTGTAAAAACATGGCATTAATGTCGATGAAGGAGTAAACGAAATAGATTCATGTTTAACACCAACTGTTGATAAATACGAAGTGTTAGACCAACTGAAATCGGATTGAGAATGAAAAATTTGCTGTAATAATTCGTTATCGTGAGAAGCTAACCGATTAACGAATTTTTCCAGCAAATTAAGGCAGTAGAATGAAATTGGAATTATGTTTGCATCTTCATATATGTATTTATTTGAATATCTCCTATTAAAGTCTTTAAAATTCTTTCCTATGCATCTTCTTAAAATATTTCTTTCTAGAACTTCCATTTCTTTTATCATGGACGGAGAAATACTGAACCAAATTGGAAAGGCATATAATAAGAGGGAACGTATACTAATTTTATATATTAACAATTTTGTTTTAATCGGTAGATATTTATTGTTAAGAAGGCGTCCAAAGCAACCTTTAACTTTATTTGCTTTACTAAGAATTAAACGGGCGTGTTGATTAAACTTGACAAGTTTGTTAAATGTAACACCCAAATACTTAATACTATCCTTAAAAGGAATTTCAACTCCCTCTAAAAATAGTTTTAAGTTTTTACTTTGCGGAACTACAAAGTACTTACATTTACTGGAAGCATTTCTAAGGCAAATTGCTTCCGATTTTGTAGGGTTTATCTTCAACCGCCACTCCCTGTAAAAAGTTTTCGCAAAAGCTAAATGCGCTGAAACCAAGCTTAAGGCAGTCTGAGGACTCTCATGATGAGCGTAAATTAAACAGTCATCTGCATAAAGAATACTATTGGAATGATGGAATTGATGAGGAAAATCGTATACTGAAATATTAAATAAATGTGGAGCCAAAGTTGAACCTTGCGGTACACCACGATTAATGTCACCAAATGAAGAGCAGTTATTGCCAATTTGAATAAAAAATTTCCTATTTGTAAAAAAATTTTTGAACAACTTAATTAAGAACGGATTGAAACCAATTTGAATCATTTTAAAAAGTATCCCATTGTGCCATACGCTATCGAATGCTTTTTCAATATCAAGCGAAACTGCTACAGTACATTTTTGTTGCCTTAAGTTACAAATGATATCATTGTGAAATTTACATAAGGCATGTACTGTAGAGTGCTGTTTTTTTAACCCAAATTGAAAATTAGGGATGTACTCAGAAGCAATCTCAGCATCCATTATGTCGCGAATTATTTTTTCAAAAAGTTTCCCTAAATTAGATAATAATGATATCGGACGAACATTATTTAGGTCTGTGCCAAACGACTTTTTAGGAATGGGGCAAATCTTGGCAATTTTCCAAGAATCCGGAAAATAACAGTTATTAATACAGTTATTATATAAAACAACTAAGTACTGGAATACTTTTTCAGGAAATTTCTTAATTAAAAAATTAGAAATATTATTTCTTTTAAATCTTCTGGCATTTTGTATGACAATATCAAATTTAAAAAATAATAAATATTGAAGATTACAGAGATACGTGCTTGCTCCCGGCAATTGGCATATGTGCGTATTTAAGTTAAATTAAAATTTAAAAATTTTGACATATGAACTAAACTTAACACTAGACTTACATACTAAATAAAAGGAAAAGATAAAAAAGTGATAAAAAAGAAATAAAGAGAACTCTTAGTCTCTGTGTTTCTGTATAATATATTCAATGGTGTAAAAAGCAAGTCTTTGTAATAACGGATTTTCAGTGTCAATAAATCCTAAAGGTGACAAATAATTTGAATTTGAGCAATCTAGATTGTTCTGAGAGGATATGCATTCAATTATTAAATTATTTTCATTATATTCTAGTCTATCTATGAATTCCTTAAGCCCATAAGTTACAGGCGGAATTATTTTTGCAGATTCGTAAATAAATGCATTGTTCTAGTTTCAAAATACATTGTTTAAAATTTTACGTTCAAGCACTTCTAACTTCATCAGTAAAAACGAGGCATTGCCATATAAGTGTCTTCGTTAAATATCATTATATGGAAATGGGTTCTAAAATTGGTCCGATTGAATCCAAATTTGTTACAGCCAACTATTAAGCTATTTAAATATTTTTCGTCAAATTTTTTCAAAAAATATTAAGAATTATTTGCCATATAAAGATTTTTATTATAATAGAACCTTATATGGGGAGAGGATCTAAAAATGAGCCAATAAGGTTCCTTCTTGGTATAATATATGTCCTTGTGGAAAATTTCGTTGAAATATTTAAAAAATGCGATCTGTAGCTTCTAAATATTTCACGTGGACATGGTTAAATTCATTCAGATTTTCATTCTGAGTGGATTTCAATAATAGAAGGTGGGTGTGGCATTCGTTACTTTTAGAAGTTATAAACATCCGCAAAAACTTAATATACCTTTTAACACAAGTGATACAGGGTATAAACTCCTACGTACAATACATCAGCATGAAAATCTTAATCTGGATATGTCCTTCCGCGTCTGAATCAGTTGTCTGGTGGTCGTTAATCACATGAAATTTTGAACTGACATTTTTATTAGTTTCTACAATAAGGTTACTACGTAAATTGTACCAAATCGATCAAGTGCCACGCAAACAAACAATAACATTTGATACACGCACTTGTATATTTATAATCAGTACTACCAAAAATATACAAAGTATATATATGCATTACAAACTGAGCCTATCTGGACCAGTCCGTGTCCGTCTGTTGTGGACACATGCACGATCTTAGACTTTGAAATATTGAGCTTAAATTTTGCACATACTTTCGTAAAATGATACTTATATTGGGAAGAACCCTTCAAGAGACACGCCCACAATCAATAAATATTTGCCACAAAAGTTGACCTAGGAACCCTGGAATTTAAGCAAGCTGGTACGTAATGCATACAGTATTAGAGAGTGCAATATATATAAAATGCCATGTCGTGTGGAGGGTATTTAAGATTTGGCCTAAGCCAAATTTAGTTTACTTACTTGTTGTTATTGACATTGTCTGTGTTTTGTATTTGCTCAGTAGTATAGGTGTAGGTGTTAATAAAAACATATCCCAGAGGCTTTTGCTTTAAGTGAAAAGTGAAAAGTTTAATGATAAATCTAAATAAAGCAGCGATATAACAATAAAATATTTTACATATATTATATGTATGTATATCCCTAATCGCGCTAAATGGATATGAAGTTGAAAATAATATTTAACCAGGTATTTAGTTAAAAACAAGTAAGACAACTAAATATGGAGGGTTCAAAAAGTACTTTATAAATGCATGTATGAATTTTAGTTGATTTAAGATTATCCGCTGTAAGGATCCAGAGAAACTTTATGAAAATAATTCTTGCACAAGTCTCATAAAACACGTGTGTTTATCTTTTATTACACTTCCTTGCCATGATGTTATCAATAGCATCAACTATATAATTTTCGTTTTACTTAAATTTACAAGCATTGTTGCATTTGGTCATAAACATATGCGTGCCTTATGCTTAAAACGAGGGATTTTATATTTATTTACCGAAGATAACTGAGGGAACAAGTAAGAAAACTAAATTTGGCTTAGGCCAAATCTTAAACACCCTCCACATCTACAATAGTATGCTTAGGAGGTATATGACTATGCTCTCTAATAGTCGGTCTATTATTCGACCTTGCCCATTTTTGGCACATCGATGGACGGGATAATCATAAATATGTGCATTAAATTTCAAATTCCTATGTCAATTTTTGTGGTAAATAAATAGATTTTTGTCGATTGTGACGGACATACATGGCTAAATCGACTCAGTTTTTGATGCTGATCAAGAATATATATATTTTGTAGGATTTCTGACGCCTCCTTCTGGTTGTTGCAAACGGAAGAACAAACTTAGTATACCCTCATCACTAAGGTGGACTTACAGTATGACTCCTAGATCGGTACCTAACGGGGCGTTGGGAAACGCATATCTTTCCCCTGCATCTGAGCTTCGGCTTGAGATGCAGTGTGATTAAGCCTCCACGGCAGGAACACACGTTAAACACTTGACTTCATCACTAAGGTGGAGAGTATAAAAAGGAGAGAAGGAGAACATAGCTAATACGTACTTGTATAAAAATAAGAACTGTTTAAAGCATAAACTGTGTGTGTCATGTGTCACACACATATATATACGTATGTGTACAAACACATATTTCACTTATCTGGAAGGAAATACTTGCATAATTTTGTATTATCCTGAAATACAGAGAGAGAGATAGGGAAAAGGAGACATATATATACATTTGCGTAGGTATATGAACGTTTCATACACTTAAGCAAAGCACTTGACATAATACCCTAACTATATCAAGTTTTTCATTCCATTTGCAAAACCTAGAAGGAGACGCCACAGACCCTACAACTACAAAGTATATTAAAGTATATTAGTCAGCTTGAACAAAAAAAACTAAATCAATCTAGAAATGTCCAACCGTACGACTGTCGATCTGCCCGCCACAAAAAATTATGTAGGGAAATTAATTTTGGTCAATATATTTAAAGGGCAGATCAATGTATCAAAAATTGGGCGTGCTCATATAACGCATACGCCCACAATTTACAATTATTATAATTTTATACGTATATATATAATCAACTACTTGCCACACCTACATTTTATATATAGATGTGGAGGGTATTTAAGATTTTGCTTAAGCCAAATTT
Organism: Ornithomya chloropus; assembly: GCA_963971445.1. Lineage (NCBI taxonomy): Eukaryota > Metazoa > Arthropoda > Insecta > Diptera > Hippoboscidae > Ornithomya > Ornithomya chloropus. The sequence goes on along the minus strand of OZ020530.1, from coordinate 43,462,122 downwards.
AATATTCTTACTTGTTTTTACTTATTCGTAAATTATAACAAATGGCTTGGGCCAAATCTTAAATAAATTCGTATGCCAAAACCAGGAGTGTTTGTACAAAATTTCACCTCAATTGTAGGACCGTAAGAGTATCAACTATAGACGCTCATGCGGACGTTCGGACATATATGTCTAAATCGACTCAATTTTTGATGCTGATCATGTATTTACATTCTTTAGAGGGTCTCTGGCGCTTCCTTCTAGGTAATGCAAACGGAATGACAAATTTAGTATACCATCCATCTTATGTGGAACGTATAAAAATGACGACTCAACGTATAGCGTTATGCGGTTGATACATGTTGAAAAAGACAGACTGACAGATAGACGGTTTTGTCAATATTTTGATACGTACCATCATATGAATGTGATGGTGGGTATAAAAAATCGTTAAATGGAAAGGAGTTCTAAAAATGATGCGATTGGATTCAAATTAGGTATAATTAATCATTAATTAATAATTAACTATTCGTCAATAAATTTAATTGAAAAAAAAAAAGAAATTTTCATTTTATTTTATAACCATATTTGGCCAAAAATTTCATCTAAAAATATTAAAAATTGCGACTTGTAGATTGATTATGACATGGACCGATACAGGGACATGGTTAAATCGATTTGGACTTTAATACTGTCCAGATTGATATAATTAAAGGTGGGTGTGACATTTTCAGTTTATAAGTTACAAAACATTTGCACAAATGCCATTGTACCATTGTCTCCTTTTGTGGATATATTTCTTACCAAAATATTTATTACGTTTTTTTAGTTGCCAATTAATGATTTTTGGTTATGTAAAATCCAGAAAACGGTATATTCCCATTTTAACAGATTTAACGAGATATTTCTAAGCAAAGCAATCAATTGCTGTACGTTTTCTATACCTTCCCCAGACCATGACATATTTTGTACAATAGTATAACTCAAAGTCACGTTAAACTCTAAGAGGGCTACATTTATTTTGAACTTTTTTCTTTAAAGGGTATAAATACTTGATGTAAATTTTTGTGAATTCCTACATTGATGTATTCCATTTTACTTTTAAAAACGTTTGTATGGATTTTTATATCCTCCACATAAGATGGGGTGTATACTAAGTTTGTCATTCCGTTTGCAACACCTAGAAGGAGTCGTCAGAGACGTTATAAAGTATATATATTCTTGATCAGACATGTTTTTGTACGTAAATAGTTAATTGAAATGGGAAAAATCGGTCAAGAGCCACATCTACAATCGACAAATTTCTACTTATCTGCAACAAAAATTGAGCTATTAAGTTGAAATTTGGTACATATATTTATTCCATCCCATCTTACCCCATTTATCGATGTGCCAAAAGTGGCAGTACTCGGTTAATAGACACACCCAAAATCGATAAAAATCTACATATCTGCCACAAAAATCGACTTATGAACTGGAAATTATTATCCCATCCATCTGTCTCTATGTGTAGATGCGCCCACAATATACAAAAAAAACCATAGTAAACGTAATACTCGATTTGAAAGCTGATACGTAATACATACACTATTAGTGGGCGTAATCATATACCTGCCACGTCCACCATTGTAGATGTGGAGGGTATTTAATATTTAGACTAAGCCAAATTTAGTTGTCTTACTTGTTTCACTTATTCGTTATTTGTGCCATTCATTTTTCTATGGGGATAAAACCCAGAATGAAGATTTTCTATGAATTGTGTGCAAATATTTAGGTTTCCAAACACGTATATTTCACATAATGTCAGGTTAAGAGAGACGAATAAACGCTGCCAGCTTAATTGGTTAAACTTGAAAATGAAGCAAATTTAATAAAAAAGAGGGATTACTAAAAAATTTCCCTTTAAACATGATGAAAATCCCTCTTATAGTATCGATTACAGGTTTCTTCCTAAAACCTTTATTAAGTTTTTCTAAAATAAACTTCTTATTTTTCTTCAATTACTTGGCATTTCATTGTTCAAGTTAAGGTTTAACAGCAAATAAAATTCCTTAAACATCAATTACAAGAAATTAAAATATTTCAACTCCCTTTCTGTTCAATTTCTATTGCATTATAGTCTTAGCAATGGCTATCTTCTTGCTTGCTCCTAATATAATGTGCATATATTATTAAGCTTTGACTTCTTCTTTAACACATTCCCACACATTCCCTTATAATTCTAGGTCTTCGGTGGCCACCTGTGACTACATTTAACTTTTCTTCTGAGATTATTTTTCTTTATTCCTTACATTTGTAACTAAAACTATGCAGAGGAAAGGAGGAGATTTTTTATTAAGAAATATCCTTAAAATATGCAAGTGTAAATAATAGAAAGGCAAGTCTTAAAAGTATGTTACAATAACTTTAAAGATATTTTTATTATTCTGTATTTTTTCAAGCATTTTCAATTTTAATTTTCTTAAATATTTAGATAATAAGGAAAAACATTTTATTTTTATCTGTCTTGTATTGTATACTACTTCTATGTTGTCACATCAAACATTCTTGAAGTGCTCTTAGAAAGTAAAGGAGATTATACTTTAACAATTCTTTTAGATACCCTCCAAAAAGTCAGCTTATGTAAGAAGGAAATGCTAAGAAATATGTTGACTTTACTATTTTCTGTATGGCACGCATTATTTAGGTGTCTTGTACGTGCTCTACATTTCATATAATGTTATATTTCGTTAAATTAATGCCTGTGGCCGAATATTGCGAACTCTTTACTTTGATTTTTTCTTATTTTTACAAGCATTTCCATTTCAGATTATATATAATATGCGGTAGAAGCCGATAATTGCTTCCAAAATAATTCATTACCGCGTGTGTCTTTTCTGTTCTGTAGTATACTTATAGATCTTCCCACAGTTGATAAATTTAATACTAATTAAGATACACAAATAAATACACAAGTACCGTGTTTTTAAGTTCCCTCTAATATATATTCTATTATCAACCATGTCTTAACAAAAAACAAGTAAGAAAACTAAATTTGGCTTAGGCCAAATCTTAAATACCCTCCACCACCGCAACGGTGGGCGTGGTAAATATATATTTATTGCGCCCTCTAATAGTGCATGTATTACGTATCAGCATGCAAGTCTACTTTTACGCTGAAAATGGTTTTTTGTAAATTGTGGGCGTGTCTGTTATCCGACCAAGCCCATTTTTGGTACACCGATGGAAGGGCTAACCTTTAATCAGTCCACTGAATTTCAAGTTCCTAGGTCAACTTTTGTGGCAAATATATAGATTTTTGTCGATTGTAGGCGTGTATGTTATTAGACCACTCCCATTTTTGGCACATCAGTGTGACGAATAAATATGTATACCTATACCAAATTTCAAGTTTCTAGGCCTACGTTTGTGGCAGATATACAATTTTTTATTGATTGTGGGCGTGTCTGTAATCTGAATATGCCCATTTTTGGCATATCGATGAAGGTTATATTTATAGATGTACCTACCAAATTTCAAGTTTATAGCTCAATTTTTGTAACAGATAAATAGATTTTTGTTGATTGTGGGCGTGGCTCTGGACTAATTTTTCCCATTTCAATTAGCTATCCGTGTAAAAAAATTAAAAGAGTTTGTACAATCTTTCAGTTTAATATCTTAAAGTTTACGACTGTGGGAATGCCAACAACAGACAGATACTCTGACACAGGGACATACATGTCTAGATCGACTCAGTTTTTGATGCTGATTAAGAATATATATACTTTGTAGTATCTCTGACGCCTCCTTCTAAATGTTGTTAACGGAATGACAAACTTAGTATACCTCCCATCTTATGTTTTGGAGTGATGTGTAAATTGTCTGTTAGTTAGCGAAAATTGATACGTCTTTTATATCATTTTATCACATTGTCTGTCTTTAATAAATACTTCCCCTTGATATTATAGTAAATGGTGGTGGTGTATATAATATATTTTATATCACTTAACAAGAGCAAGATAAGTTGTATATAAAAAGTATATAAACAAGTAAGAAAACTAAGTTTGGCTTAGGCCAAATCTTACCTTCCACATCCACAACGGTGGGCGTGGCAATTATATATATATATTGCGCCTTCTAATAGTGTATGTATTACGTATCAGCTTGCAAGTCTAGTTTTATGGTGAATTGGGTTTTTGTACACTGCGAGCTTGTCTTGTATCAGACCATGCCCATTTTTGGCACCTCAATGAATGGTATAATATGTGCACCAAATTTCAACTTCATAGGCTATTTTTTGTGACGGATATATAGATATTTGTTAATTGTGGGCGTGGATTTGACCAATTTATATATAGTTATGCGTGCAAAAACTGAAAGTGCCTGTACAAAATTTCAGCTCAATATCTAAAAATTTACGCCCGTGAGAATGCCATCAATAGATGGACACGCGGACACAGGGACTCATGGGTATACATGTCTAAATCGACTCAGTTCTTGATGTTGATCAAGAATATATATACTTTGTAGATGCCTCCTTCTTGGTGTTACAAATGGAAGAACAAACTTAGGACACCCTCATCACTAAAGTGTATAAAAATAAAAATGAAGATTTTTTTACATGCTTTAGGAAATAAGGAATAAACTTGATAGATAACTTGATAAAATATAAAATGTTTGGCTATGAGATTATAGTATTTTTATTGCAACATTTAAATTAATATTTATTTATACATATATTTTATGCATATTATTTTATGTTCTTTTCATTCTTTTAACAACTAATCGCTTTAAGTATACTTTTTAATATGATTTTTATAATACTCCTAAATTATGCTGCATTTTTACATTGTTTTTTCTTTGTAAGAGTGCAGCTTGTAAAAAGTTAATCATATTTTTAGTATATTTAATAGGCTGTCCTTTTTTTTGCCATCTTTACCTTCATCTCTACATTTATGTAAAATTGTTCGTTTAGTTCCAAGCTATTTAGGTTTTTTTTTTGTTTTGTATGCAACCTTCCTCAAAAATTTATGATAGATTATATTATATAGATGGTAGGAGTGGTACGGATGGTAGAAAAAGATTGTGGAGAGAGAAAAAGGACAAAGTCCGATGATGAGTAGAGTACTCAAGTGTATATAAGCTTAATTAGTTTAAAATTGGTTTTGGGTAAATCTACTTTATACCTACTAAAAAAACATTAATAAAGACATAAAAATAGGTACCTTAAAATAGTCAATAATTCTTTGAACATATGTTTATGGTAGTGGTAATCGCTATACTATTAGAGCTCATTATGGCTTCAAGTAACGGATGCACTTTCAATTTTGGGTTTTTCAAAATCACAACAAGGATATTTTCGATCGTTTCTGCTTATAACAGCCTCATTTAGATGACATGAGGGTTCATCATTATTTGTGTCCATAAGATCATACTGAAATATACTAAAGCCATTTATGAATCATTCTAAGCGTACGTGAAAAGGCCGAGTAATATTTAGCAAACTGATATTTGTTCTCAGAGAGAAGTTTCCTTGCGTAAAAAGTGGTGTTTTATTATCACACGAAACTCCTGTTTTCACTTTTTTCCTGGTTTATAGAAAAGCGGACGTTGGTTGCGTGCAGATACCGTAACTCGTATATATGATAAATGAATGGATTTGGTGTAAATTTTGACAGTCGAGGTCTGCAGGATGGTTCTTGTCAGAAATGATATCAATTGCACATAAAAAGCTGCATTTATTAGATTTTTAATGGACTTATTAAACTATTGTGTAAAAACTGAAGCTTTCGGCTTTGCAACATAAAATAATCTAAAACATTAATATAATAAAAACAAGTAAGAAAACTAAATTTGGCTTAGGTCAAATCTTAAATACCTTATATATATATATATTTATATATATATTGTGCCCAAATACCATACCAAATTTCAAGTTCCTAGGTCAACGTTTGTGGTGGATATGAAGATTTTTATTTATTGTGGTGGTGTCTGTTATCCGAATACGCCCATTTTTGGCACATCGATGAAAGAAATGTTTATAGACCAAATTTCAAGTGTTTTAGCTCAATTTTTGTGGAATGTAAATAGATTTTTATAGATTGTAGGCGTGGCTCCTTACCGATATTGCCCATTTTTAATAGCGATCTGCATGAAAAAACTAAAAGTGCCTGTACAAAATTTCAGCTCAATATCTTAAAATTTACGCCCGTGAGAGTGCCAACAACAGACGGACACACGAACACACGGACATACATGTCTAAATCGACTCAGTTTTTGACGCTGATCAAAAATATATATACTTTGTAGTATCTCTGGCGCTTCCTTCCGGGTGTTGCAAATGGAAGAAATTTAGTACACCCTCATCACTCAAGGTGGGGGTATAATAACGTGATTCAGTGCTTCCATGTTATAAAAATTAGAAATTTAAATAAATGTCCTTAACTGATTAAATTACAAATGTGATACTTAACATAATTATCTTTTAGGTAACCTTTCAGTTTTTCTCCTTGATCCTTTAAATATTTAAATTTAATTAAAATGCAAAACGAATTAAAAGTAATTTGTTTACGCATATATTAGCAGTGGTTCTTTAATATTTAATATACGAATAATATTTTTCTTATTAAAAAAAAAAATAAATCAATTTAATACCTAAAAGCTTTTTAAAAATTATTAAATATTAATGAAACACTGCAGTTTCCTGTGAATTGTATGTGTTTTAATACCTCCATATAAGAGGGTATACTAAGTTCGACAATCCGCTTGCAACATCCAAAAGGAGGCGTCAGAGACGTTGATTAACATCAAAAACTGAGTCGATCTAGACATGTGTGTTCGTCTGTTTTTGGCTCTCTCACGGGCGTAAATTTTCAGATATTGAGCTAAAATTTTGTACAGACACTTTTAGTTTTTGTACGCAGATAGTTAAATGAAATGGGCAAAATCGGTTAAGAGCCACGCCTACAATCTATGAAAATCTATGTATCTGCAACAAAAATTTTCCTATGAATTTTTTATCTCATTTATCAATTTAGCGAAAATGGGCGTGGTCGAATAACATACGCGCCCACAATTTACAACAACCACATCTAATGAAAATCACGATTTGCAAGCTGATTGCGTAATACATACACTATTAGGGGGCCTAATCTTATACCTGCCACGCCCCCAGTTTATATGTAGATATGGAGGGTATTTAAGATTTAGTTTTCTTATTTGTTCCCATAATATATTGCAGACACACTCACCCAAATTGATTATAAACAATAATTTACCACAACCATACAACTGTTGATTTATACTAAATGCAAGCGATTGTTTAGTATAAATATAATCAATCTTTTTTTTTAGTGATATATTTATAATAATTTATAACAAGATAGAAAAGTTCGGTTAAGACCGAAGCTTAAATACCCCCTACCTTTTATAACTCTCTAAAAAATAAGTTCCTATAGCATTAAATTGTTACGAATATATTATTATTATTATTATTATTATTCAGGTCATTTTTAAACAACAAATAGTGTTTTTTTTTTCAATTATAGGCGTTTGCGTTATTCAATCACGCCCATTTTTGGCACAGTGTTAGACAACGGTACCACTTATATATATACCAAATTTCAACTTGATAGGCATAGTATTGTGCGATATATAATTTTTTAAAGATATAATTTTTTTTTGAGGTATGTTGAGATTTTTGTTTCTTGTGGGCGTGTCTCTGAACCGATTTTGCCCAATTTCAATACGGAACAGCGAAATTGAACCAAGAATACGTATGCAAAGTTTCAATTTGATATCTCTAAAACGACCGTGAGAGTGCCAACAACAGACGGACACACAGACGGACATCTTCCAAACGATTTCTCTTTTTATGCTGATTAAGAATATATAAGGTTTGTGGGATCTCCGAGGCTTCCTTCGATGTGTTGTAAACGGATGATCAAAATGAATATACCCTCTCCCTAAGGTGGAGGGTATAATTAACTTAACTCAAAGCAACAGAGGCAACCTGCAAACGTGCATTGATCTAAAGAGTAAAGATTGATGATTTATTTTTTTGTTTTATTCTATTTAAAATACGTATAAATAGAGTTAATTTTTAGTTCGACATACCTATGTAATGATTTAATAAGATAATGCTGTTTTTTATCTACTTCTGCAAGAAAATGTGCGTGCCTAAGCATTCACACTTGTATATTTACATTATGCTGACACGAGTTTTATGGTAGCAAAAAAAAAAAAAAATATGCCTAAAATTATGCAACAACATGAAAAACGATGTTTATAAAAGAAAAAAAAATTCTTCTTAATTGAAAGAGAGAAATATTTCCAGAAAAAATGAAAAATACAAATTTAAGGTTAAAACAAGTGAGAAAATGAAATTTGATCTTAAATACCTACCACATCTTCATGAGAGGGTGGGAGGTATATGATTAGCTTACAAGTCGAGTTTTACGTAGAGTATGGTTTTTTTGTAAATTTTAGGCGTGTTTGTTATCGGACTACGGCTATTTTTGGTACATCGACGGGAGGAATAACTATAGATATGCATACAAAATTTCAAGTTCATAGGTAAATTTTTGTTGCAGATAAATAGATATTTGTTCATTGTGAGCGTGGCTATTGACCGATTTGGCCATTTAAAATAGTTTCTGTACAAAAAAAAAAGTGACAAACGTAGAGAAACAATTCAATACGAAGATAACGGAATTATTTTTCACTTATTATAAATAAAATTCTTAGAAAAAGATTTTGTTAATGTTTCAAAATTTTTGTTGATGCATTTACGAAGAATTTTTCTTTCCAAGATCTCAAATTATTTCATAACGGTCGGCGAAATAGTAAACCAAACAGGAAACGCATAAAGTATAAAGCATAGGCCTTAAGCATGTCTTGTAAATTAATAATTAAGTTTGAGTTGGAAGAAATTTATTATTAAAGCATCTACCAAAAGAACCTCTTATTCTATTTACCTTTTTGATGACATTTCGTGTATGACTATTGCATTTTAAAAGCTTATTAAAATGTACACCAAGGTATGTTAAATTGTTCTTAAATGGTATCTCAACATCATTGAGGAAGATCTTTAAATTTCTACTATCTGGGACAACGAATTGCTTGCACTTTCCAGAAGCATTTCTTATGCAAATGGCCTCAGTCTTAGAAGATGCGCTTATTTATGATACAGGCATCTACAAAATAGATTAGCCACTTGACGAAATGAATTTGCCATTTTCTTATAATTTGCAGTATTAAGAGCGTCTTTTTGATCCAATCATGATAAAAGGTTGGTTATTGATTCTCTATGATCTCAAAATGATGTGTACCAAATATGGGATTAAATGGGTCCATATTTTGTCTGTTAGTTACGTTTTTAAATAGGCAGAAGTGTGGACAAAATATATGTAACTTCATATATTAGAATATTGTCTTAGAGAAATATTAAGATGAAAAGAAAGTCTTTTTTTATAGAAGAAGATTCTCATCTTCGTAAAACATTAGCACGGTATATTTAATTGTGGTAGCACCAGAGACAATTTGGTGCAGAGAGATCAGGAAAGACTTTAAGTTATTTTAAAAGCCCAAGACTTCTAAACTAAAGGCGTGGGCTTGCGCAATAAACCTGTTCATTATATATAGCTGTACATACTGCGCTTAAATTTCAAAGTGTTGTGCTATACAATGAACCTTGGTTCATTTGGGATTTGTGTCAACATCTTTTCCGGTGGTTTTTGCTGCACTGCGTTATGTTTTTTGCACGAATCACACTTACGTACATACTTGGCAATATCTCGGAACATTCCCGGCCAAAAGTATCTGTTTGTTACTCGTTTTGTGGCTTTACGCACTCCACAGTGCCCTGCACTTGGTTGATCGTGATTCTCTACTAATATGCGGTGGCGAGCATTTGTAGGAGTACATAGCTTCCAGGGTGTATACTCAGCGTCATCTGCATTACGGGAGAATCTACTGGTGACTATTGTAGCTTGCGTTTTAACTTATTTAGCAATGGACATTGTTCATCGCTAGTTTTGGCTGAACATAATTTTGCTGTCTTGTATGGTTGTCGACTCCGTGCGCCTGCTAAGCCGTTAGTATCACCAGCTACTCCACCACGCGTAATAGGAATAATTTGTCCACCACAGAGGGGTTGTGCACCAACTCCCTCTAGAAAATCCATACCCAAATAAGTTGGTCCATTGTATTCTCCAACATTAGTAACTTGATGTCACATAACTTGTTTCCTAGTGCCACAGTAACCATGATCTCACCGCTTGCGTCTGATGTTGACCCATCCGCTAATCGAATCCTTGTGGGGACTTCTTTCATCTCTTGTATAAATGGTATACTATCAACACAACTTTGACGAATAAAACTTCTAGTGGCACCAGTATCTATTGTTGCTGTTAAGGGTAGCCCACCAATCGTTACTGCTGCCGTTAGATGACCATCAATGCATTGCATGAATTTCGGGTTGAGTTGTGCCGGCCGACCATTACAACAATCGTGTTCGGATATTTCGTCGACCGCAAATCCAGCAAAATAAAACTTGTGCATTTTTACAGCGGCGCGCAAAATGGCCAGGTTGGGCATATCGGCGGCAAACCTGACTGGGATTCGCTATTTTATCATCCGATTCCACCTGTCGGATTACATTTGTTTCCCTCCTGTTTCATTCGATCATTGATTTTGGTTCAGGGGGTATATCTTCATATATGCATGCCAGTTCGATTAGTTCATCTAGACTCGTAAATGTATGGTGACCGATGAATAATTGATACTCCCGACGACTATTGCTATAGATGATCTCCATTTTCCGTGTTTTTGAGTAATCCAGATGCTTCATCAAATCTTGCATCACCAATACGTATGCTCTGAAGTTTTGTCCGGGCTGTTGATGCGTTTGTCTAACCTTCTTCTAGGTGTTCTTGGAAACGTGGATGCGTAAAAAATTTCAAAAAATCCTTCTTAAATTCACATAATGATGACCATGGCTTCTTGTTATTTCTGAACCACACCAAGGCTTTTCCTGTGAGTAGCTCAGGCATCACCTTTGGCATTAATTCAAATCTGATTGACCATTTCACTACCTTGTCTATAACCATTGCGCACTTTTCTAACTTTTCTAACTTTTCTTATTGCCACGTACCTGTGCTTTTCTAGTAGTTTCCACGTTATATTACTTCTCGCGGTTTCCTCTAGCGGATTCGGTGTACTTGTTTTTGTAGGTCTTCCCTACGCCCTGTATGTATAATTTTCAGTGTTAAATTTCATAGTGCGGAGAGAAAAGGGGGTCCCACGGCTGCTATCGCGGCCAACGGGCACTCTTTATTCTCCTATCCATAAACAACAAAATACCAACCGGCCGAATACCGCAGCCAAGCTGGTCGTTCATTGGTCATGCGCAATGGCTTCCCTATACCCTATATGTGCAGTTCTCAGTGTTAAATCCCATAGTGTGGAGAGCAAAGGGGTCCCACGGCTGCTATCGCGGCCTACGGGCACTCTTTATTCTCCTATCCATAACCAATGAAATACCAACCGGCTGAATACCGCAGCCAAGCTGGTCGTTCATTGGTCATGCGCAATGGATTCCCTATGCCCCTGAACACTATACCTGTTGTCACGACTTAACAGCAAATGAGTCTTTCTTAGTTTTATGCTTGCTTATATAGCTATTTTTTTGTTAAATACTACGCGAGAGTGTTTGCGTTGTTGTTTGCATTTCACCACGAACCTAACTCATGCTCTTAACTTACTCTCGTAATTACAATACTACTTAAACTACTTAAATCACTAAATATTTCCTACTGCGCAATACTGACACCGTTTGGAATGTCAGTACCGCTACCCTCGTGTGCATATTAATAAAACAAAGTTTATACAAAATCTAAATTCATTATAAAAAAAAAACAACAAAAAGAATAATACAGTTCATTTTTACATTACTTATATCATTGATGGCCACTCATTCATCTCGTGAGGGCCATGCGTCCTCACAACGACTATTTGGCAACATTTTTTTAAGTCTTTCAGAGTAACAAATTCTTGCACTAATTTAATACATCCTGTACTTTAAGAGATTTCAAATGTCCACTTATCGGTTTTTTATAATACAGCACATGTTCACCTCCTCTCTCTACTCTATTTCTTTCCATTTAGTAAGCGTAATAAAATCCTTTTCATGTTTTCTTTACACCACAAACCCAACTACAATAAATATACATATATGTATATGTAATATTTCCATGCTTGAACTAATGCTAGCAAACAGTTGCTATTTGATATTGTAGTTTTTGGCAACAGTTTTAACAAAAAAAAAAAAAAAAAAAGAACAAGAAAATAAGTATAGAAATTGAAAAACGAAAATGAAAAAACAAGTACAATTTTTATACGATATAAAGAAAATGTTATGTAAATAGTTATGAGCATGTTCTTGTGCATATTATAATATTGTACTTTACCACATATAAAGTAAGACATGAATGAAAACCAACCCATCTTGTCTTGTCTTGTCGTGTGTCATGTGTCATGTGTTATATGTATGTTGTACTGGAATGTCTTGGCATACACTCGTCGCTTTATCTCTCAGTGGTATTGATGATGAAAGCCCCTTAAGTACTATTTGAATAACCACACACACAATTGCATGCCTGTTTAGGTATCTATCAACACAATTTTTTTTTGTGTGTAACTTGTTTTTAGGAGTAGATTGAGTTTCCATTTTAACAATTTTTGGGGAGTCGTTATATTTGTAAAATGTTTGATATCCACTATTGCTTATATATACATATATACATATAAACATATATACATATAAACATATATCTATATATACCTTAAAGAAATTGCTTCTTTGCTTCAATCGTTTTCATACCCTTCACATAAGATGGAGGATATATTAAGTTCGTCATTCCGTTTACAATATCTAAAAGGAGGCAAAGGAGGAGATATCCTACAAAGTATATAAATTATTGATCAGCTTCAAAGCCAGAATTGATCTAGACATGTACGTCCGTATGTCCGTGTGTCTGTCTGTCTGTTGTTGGCATTTTCACAGGCATTCATTTTGAGATATTGGACTGAAATTTTTGTATTTAAAATGGACAAAATCGGTTAAGGGATACGACCAGGGTCGTCAAAAGTCTATTTATTAGCCACAAAAATAGAGCTATAATTACTCATTTCACCGAAGCATCAAAAATGGGCGTGAACGCGAATAACAGACGCACCCATAATTTACAAAAAACAATACTTCACGTAAATCTGGACTTGCAAGCTGATACGTAATACCAACACTATGTAGATGTGGAGGGTATTTAAGATTTGGTGTAAGAGCCTAATTTAGTTTTCTTTCTTGTTTCTCTATATTGTTGGTTTTTAGTCGTTTTGTATTATTTCTGCTGAAATGAGCAGAAATAATTGCCAATGTTGAAATATGTTTCGTTTATATTTTGATTTTCATTTTTTTATATCTTCTTTCTATTTTTTCCGCTTGATTTTCACTGGATGTTTGTTTTATTGCTGAAAAGTGAAAAAAGTATCTTTTATTCTTGAGGAAATGATTACAAGTTCTTTTAATGAATAATTATTGTAAAGTAATAAAATGTTATAGTCGGTCAAACCCGACCGTACAATTACCCTACATGACTTAGCTCCTTAAATTATGCTACAATTAGTTTAGTGGTATATGTATATGGCAAGGGGTTCTAAAAATGTTCCGATTAGATGAATAGAGTTCTACCGTCACTTTTGCCGTGAAGTTTTTACGTTTTCTGGCCACAATGCTTTTTAATTTTCGTCGGCCTCTCTGTCAGTTAACTTGAAGTTTTACCCAGTATTCATATTCGCCGATGATGTTTTACCATGTTTTGTGTAGGCTGCCATTATCGTGGATACTGTCGCTCGTGAAAAGTTAAACAATTTAGCTGTTTTCGTCATAGACGCTCCGGCTAACCGAGCACCAACGATATGCTTTTTTTTGAAGTCTGAGAGATTACACATTTTACTGATCGCTCGTCTTAACCGTCGCAGAACAAGACGTATAATACACTGAAATATAACCTACAAGACTGGGCACGTAAACTGTGTAATACATACGCGTCGCATTTTTTACACGGAAGCAGTGTTGCCAAAATGCAAGAAGATATACTATATTTCATGGTGTTCAAATAATTTTGCTCATCCTATGTATTTACTTTGTGGGATCTGTGTTGGGTATTTTGTTTTTTTTTTTTTGTATGCGGCCAGGCGGTGTGAAATTCTCATGGATAGCAACAGGAAGATATGGTTCTAAATCCGCAGATTGTGCGGAGGGAACCAATTCTTTGAACAGAGCTCATTTTATGCCTGTCTGTTTGTTTTTCAGACATTGCGCCCATACTGGACATGTATACAAGAGCCCTTAGGTAACAAGCTTTGCTAGCAATACCCTTTTTGTAGATTTAAGCCCCCCTACGTTGGGAAGCATCCTAGATAGGGCCGATTGGAGCTTTGTCGCTTTATCACATGCATACGTAACATGGTTTTTAAAGCTTAGCCTATTGTCAATCATTACTCTTAGGTATTTTACTGCGTGCTTTGATGCTACGACGGTATTACCAACACGTATATGTACTACTTCGGCAATCTTGCGGCTGTTGATAAGGACTGCTTCCGCCTTTTTCTCTGCAAGTTTTAAGTCCACTGTATCGCTCTATTCGTAGCCATTTCTATTTCGTGGATATGTTTGGCTACTGTAATTACCGCTATGTCATCCGCGGATCCAACTATGCTTACTCCCACCGGTAAGGGCAGTCTTAATAAGTCGTCATACATGATGTTCCACAGGAGTGGTCCTAGGATAGAACCTTGGGGTACCCCTGCGGTAACCTTATATTCTTTGATACCATCTTCTGTGTTATATATTAATATTCTATCCTAGAGGTAGCTCGAAATTAACTTCAGGAGATATTTGGGTATATCCGTACCCCTAAGAGCATTTAAAATCACTGGCCAGTTGGCGGTATTAAAAGCATTTTTGATGTCCAGGGTTACTTTTGCATAGTGTTCCTTGGTGCCTCCTTTCCATCTTTGACCTTCAATGGCTTTCGTAGCCGTTTGAACTACTAGATCAACCGCATCTATTGTTGATTTGCCTTTTCTAAATCCAAATTGGGTGTCCGATAAGACCTTGTTATTTTCTACTATGGGAAGGAGTCGATTACCTTTTCCAGTATCTTATCCGTGGTGTCTAGCAGACATATTGGGCGGTATGATTGGGTATATCCCTGTTCAGGCTTGCCTTTGGGTATTAAGACCAAGTTTTGTCGTTTCCAACATTTTGGAAAGACGCCTTCATCCAGGCATTTTTGGAACGTTTCTACGAATAAGTCCGGTTTGCCACTTATCATAGCTTTCAAGGCCTTGTTGGGTATGCCATCCGGACCTGGCGCCTTGCCATCTGCGATTTTGCTGCAGGCTATGATTAATTCGTCGTTTGTAATACGTGGTATTTTTTCTCTATGTAGATCTATTTTTGTGTCTGGGCCGGCCCGATCTCTGTTAGGTGTTGTAAATGGAATGAAAAACTTAAGTGCAGGGGCTAAGTACAAAAAGAGAACACAATTTAAACATTTGAAGAATTCACCGCGCTAGCTTAGGTAATTGCCATAACCGAAGCTAATCTAAAATAAAACTTGGAACTTGTTTGTAGCCTTAAGATTATATTACTTTTTATCTTTATACTCGTATCGTTTTATTTTATTTTTTTTTCTATTTTTTTATTACATTCTTAATAATCAGTTCGAATGTAAAGTAAAAGCAACTTACAAACTATGAACATGAGTAAATATTTAATAAGATTATCTGAACTATCGTACGAGCATGTAATGTAAAACGACTATTAAGGAATACACACATATGAAGGCAATATCATAATTTTTCATGTTATTGTATCTCTTACATATTCTATATAAAATCCAAGAACGGCATATGAAAATGACAAGTAAGTGAGCACGTAGTACACTTTATGTTAGGAATATAATATATTGTACAATCATATAATTTTGTATTAAATTTATTTTGAATATAAATTCTATTTATTTATCATGGTTTTATTGTCTCAGTTACGTGGTTAAATTCGTAAATTATTTGCCACCACATGCAAGCCTTACTTCAATCCTAATGTCAATTTCAATTTTGTGACATGCTGTGTTGTTGCTGTTAAATCAGGAGATATTTTCTTTTATTTACTTCCAATAGACAAATGCCAAACAAATAACAGTTAATGATATTTTTCTTCATTTTTCTATTACTTTCTTATACAGAGTAATCTTCAAATTATTAACACTGCTGTCAGCTGAGATAATGTGGTATTAATTTAGTGCAGAATAAGTAAAAAAAAACTGTATTTTGCTTAAAGCAAATCTTAAATGCCCTCCATATCTATATACAAATAGGGGACGTGGCAGGTACATAATTACGATTTCTAATGGTGTATGTATTAAGTATCCACCTGCAAATCGAGTTTTGCGCCGAATAATATTTTTTTGTAAATTGTAGGAGTGTCCTTATCCGACCACGCCTATTTTGCTAATTATGAATAAGTACACCAAATTTTCAATTTCATAGAGCAATTTTTGTGCCAGCGAATCACTATTTAAATTAAGCAAAATCCGTTAAGAGCCACGCCCATAATCGACAAAAATCTATTTATCTGCCATGGAGGGTATTTAAGATTTGCTTTAAGCCAAGTTTAGTTTTTCTATTGGTTCATCTTTATTTTCAAATAATCAGAATTATTCTATGAGGACAAC
The DNA here is from genome assembly GCA_963971445.1 of Ornithomya chloropus. Lineage (NCBI taxonomy): Eukaryota > Metazoa > Arthropoda > Insecta > Diptera > Hippoboscidae > Ornithomya > Ornithomya chloropus. The sequence goes on along the minus strand of OZ020530.1, from coordinate 43,445,365 downwards.
GGGACGTATGAGTGTATTTTTTTCACTTCTTAATACATTTCTCCTTAAATGATATAAACTTTCCCTTTTAATTATTTGCAAATATAATAACAAACATGCTATTTTACCGTACAAATATATATATATAAAACACTAAGTAACAAAATTTATAATTAAGCTTTAAAATAAAATTATGGACAACTAAACAAAATCGGTCAAGAGCCACACCCTTAATCGCTAAAAATTCATTTAGCTATAAATAATTATTCCATGTATTGATCGAAAAAAATGGGCGTGGTCGGATAACAGAAAGCCCACAATATACGAAAAAAAAAACTTCGATCGATTTGCAAGTTGATGCGGAATAGGTACACTATGCCACACCTACTGTTTGTACCAATTTGTGGAGGGTATTTTAGATTTGACTTAAATCATATTAAATTTTTTTACTCGGCAACCCGCGTCAGTCTAGAAATTATATTTCATATAACTTTAAAATGGTTTTTTTTTCAATCTGGTTACTAAAGGGCAAAGTTTAAATGACAACTGAATTAGGACAGTACGAAAATACAGACAATGAAAATTGGACGATTTAATACTTTACACAAGTCTTGTGGGCCGGATGTCTATCTGGGGTCATATGCTTTTATGCTTACGTTAATCACTCTATCTAGCTTTAAATATCGTGCTATTTCATTCGGTTTCAACTGTCCAATGTATTGTTTGTACATTCAAGCCTAGTTATTATCGTTATTAGTATGTTTGCATATTCTCTAAAATTTCAGTCTTTTCAGTAAATTGTTGTCACAACATTGGCAAATTATACACAAACTATAAAAAAATTCTATATTGTCTCCTGTTCTTGTTGTTGTTAATGTTATATTTTATATCATTTTTTTTGGCAAATCTAAAGTTCAGAGTATCCTCCGCGTTGGTAAACAAAGTCCGTTTTGTACATTTATATACAATTATGCGTTTTGCTTATTTGAAGCATATATGTGAAGGAGAATATTAGTGGCATTTGTCTGTTGTGTGCTGTTGTTGTCTGTTTATTCATTTCAATGGAATTTCATAGACAAATTTAAGCAAATAAAATGTGTGAGTAGAAATAAAAACAAACAAACAAACAAAAAATTTGCAGAGGCTAAATCTTAAAAACACTGGCAGATGGATGGTTGTACCCTGTAACTATGTATGTATTACGTAGCAGCTTGCAAGTTGAGTTTTACGCTGAGCAAAGAAAGTAGTGACCCTTAATATTGATGGATACCAGCTTGAAACAGTAGATAAAATTAAATATCTGGGAGTATATATCGATGCGAGGTTAAACTTTCTGCAGCATATAATAGCAGTGTGCAATAAAGCAGACAAAACGTACTCGGCGCTGGCACGCATGATGGCAAATGTTGGAGGACCTCGGCAATCAAGACGGCTATTACTTGCCAAAGTTATAATATCCATTACAATGTATGCTGCACCGGTATGGAGTGATATGCTGGGAAAATACCCCAGTTATTGTAAACATTTTAATAAAGTGTATCGTGTAACTGCTCTAAGAGTCTGCTGTGGATTTAAAACAAAATCTTTGAATGCTGCTTTGATTATATCGGGCATTGTGCCACCAGACATTTTAGCCCGACAATCCGCGAAGATATACATTACCCAAAAGCAATGTAACAGAAAGCTTGTTAGGAGAGAAAAGCAGGATATATTAAGAGAAAGCTATAGTGAGTGGCAAAATAGATGGCAAGGGTCCCTGCAAGGGCGGTGAACACATGCAATTATCCCAGATGTTGAAGTATGGATAAAGAGACCGCATGGAGATACGGATTACTACTTAACGCAGATTATTAGCAGTCATGGCTGCTTTCGCGAATATTTGCACCGTTTTGGACACGATAGTGAGCCGTGGTGTCCAGTGAACACACTTGAAGAGGAGACAACAGAACACGTCTTACTACAGTGTGTTAGATTCGAGGCGGATCCCTCAAAGTTAAGAGAAGCGATTGCAGAACCTCTTAGTGTTAACGCAATTGGCAAATACATGACGACAGACAGCAACGTATGGACGTGCATGAAAGATGTTGCAGCCAATATAATGAGGCGCCTCAGGACTCTGGAGCGCCAAAGATTCAGACAGAATGACTGACATAATACGTACGATTTGAGCTAAGGCTCAGACGGTTCTCTTGACGCAATACTTAACGGTAGTTCCAGGAGGTTTACCGTCGGACGTTGAAGGGGTTTTAGTGGGTGAGAGTCCCACACTGACTGGGTTTTCAACTTTCCCCTTCGTTAAAAAAAAAAAAAAAAACACTTAAAGCCGAAACCAATATATTGTATAATTAAACTAAGTGCGCTACTATTTTCCTATTTTCTTGAATACAGTTTCCTAAACATTAAAACTATTTTACTTAGTTATTTGAATTCCCACCTCTGCTCATTTTAATTTTGTTTATGATTTACACTTTAATTTTGAAGCGCAATTAGAATTCCCGCTATTTATTTTATTTATTTTTGTTGCTTATTGTTATGTTAGTATAATTAAATTCCCACTTTGCTTATTTTTGTTTTTGCTTTATTATTTCTACTTTATTTTGAAACGTAATTAGAATCCTGCTATTATATATAAATATTAGTAAAATTAAGTATATTTGTGAGCTGCGCCACACTAAAAAAGGCGGAGAAATTTATAAGAAATTAGACAGTGTGGCTGGAGCCGACGACCAGTTAAGGTGAGCCCAATAAAATTATTTTCTATTAAAATAAAATTAATCTATTTCTTCTTTGAGCTACTTGGCTCTGAGCGCATCTTTGGTCAGATCGCGCCTAGATATCCTGCAATATTTATATTGCATGCGTCTAGGTCACGCCGCCGTTGCTATCCCTGTATCTCGCGCCTAGATTGTAAAGCCTAGGCCGCGCGTCGCTGACCACTCCACGATATTAGCACTCACCGCCCGTGTACACCGCACCGCTCGACACCCGTATCCAGTAAAACGCTTTTATATCCCGTAACGTTTGCCGCTTGTATCCAGTGACGCTCTCGTCTCCAGCAACGCTTACCACTCTGTATCCTGTAACGTTTGCCGCTCTATATCACACGCCGGTCAGCAACGCTCATCGCACTGTATCCAGTTCCGCTTGCCGCTCTGCAGCGCTCATCGTCCTACACCGCTTTATTTAGCGTGTAGAAAATAAAAGTATCTGTATAACGGGCGTAATCATATACAAGGTCTTTTGTTTTGTGTATAGATGTATAGAGTATTTTAAAATTTTTCGTTTCGTAGCTTTACTGATATGCTTGTAAAAGATATTTTCGTATATGGGCGTGGCTCTCAACAAAATTTAACTAACTTATTGGAAATTTTTTACATATATCTAAACATATGAACAATTTAGTTTAAATGAAAAGTTTGCATCCTTCTATTGTACTTCAATTTGTTAAATAACCGACATACACATAGTCATAGCACTTCATTTGCACTTCATTATAAGTTAAATAAACTTCTAAACACTTACACTTACACGGACATGTGTATGAAAAGCAAAATGAAACAAAAAAAACATTTGTTATTGTGCTTTGATAGATTGACACAATAGACAACTTTTAACAGTAATATTGTATTTCTCTAATACATACATACATACTAGATACATACTATGTATGTATTTTTATACTATGGATGCACTTACAAATTATTCTTATACTGACTCTCCTTCTTGCTTGCTACCAAACAAGCTTGGAGCTTCCTTGGCATAGACTCACAATAGAACAACTATAACAATAATGTTTAAACAGATATTGGAATGTTATGTAAAATTTGTCAAAGTACCCTTAACAAATAATAAAAGTTATATAAATATTTAACAAAAGTTTTTTGGATTATGGAAAATTTGATGCATGTTATTACAGATCATCAAAGTCAAGTTTTTGTCAAAAATAGGAATAATAATAAGGCAGCACATGTTTAAGCTGTTTAAGCGTCACAAGTTTTCCCTTTTCAGTATTTACAGTTACGTTTAATAGAAAAAGTAAAGAACAAAATAGTTGAAATAATATGAGATATATATACGAATGTGGGAGGTGATTTGGAAAGTTAGCTACTATTGCACCCTACCATAAAATAGGGGGTATACTCAGTTTGTCATTCCATTTGCAGCACCCAGAAGGAGGCGCCTGAGATACTACAAAGTATATATATTCTTAATCAGCATCAAAAACTCCTATTGTTAAGAAATAAATAAATGAATCCATAGCTATCCCATCCACTGATGTGTCAAAAATGGACATAATCGGAGATCAGACACACCCACAATTAACAAAAAACCATATTCTACGTTAAACCCGACTTGCAGCTGAATCAGCTGATTCAGCTGATTACGCTGATTGCGTAATACATACACAATTAGAGGGCGTAATTATATACCTGCAATGCTCAGCATTGTAGGTGTGGAGAGTGTTTAAGATTTAGCCTAAGTCAAATTTAGTTTTCTTACTTGTTTTAACTTAATCTTTATTTATTATTTGAATTTTAATTTCTTTATTATTTCACTTGACTACAACTCTACTGTATGGTTTAGTCTTTCCTACATTGTATTTCACTTGCTTTAGAATGCAACTCATTTATCATGACTTTCACTCATTTATCTTTGGTTTTAATGTACTATTATTAGCTTACAGGTGCATAGACGATGCTTTTTATTTAACTTTAATTGCACAGCAACAATAGTTCGTTGTCGGCATAAATATGCAATGGTTTATAAATAAATTATTGGGAAATTTTTCTCCAGATGGGTAAATAGAATTGTATATCATGAGAGAGAAGTGGATAAGCCAAACATAGTATTGTATTGTTTCAATTTCATTTAAATTTTTAATCTACCATTAAAATGTTCGAAAGGCTGGCTACATTTTAGGATCAGATATAAAGATGTGGCAGGGTTCTCGAAACTTTAAGCTTTAAACTTCCTTTCGTAGCTCTAACTCAAGCCTTAAATATAGATGTTGTTCGATTAAAGTTGTTTAACTTTATATCTTCTCTATAACAAGCAAGCATACTAATTATTTTGTTTAATATTTTCGGATCTTATCTGACAGCAAGCTATTATTTTTAGTTTTTTTTATAGTTATTTGATTTATTAAAAGTGCCAATATTAGGTTTATTTGTTTGCGAAACTACAAACAAAGTTTTTGCTCATTAAAAGTTTTGCCAATAAAGATTGAAAGCCAGTTTAATAACTGTTCAAGAAAAATGATGTGGAAAAAACTAAGAAAAAGAAAACCTTTTTTTACTTCTAGAGAACACTATTTTTGTAAAAATTCATTATTTACTTTTTTGAAATTAAATAAATAACTTTAGGATTCACAGAATGTACGTACACCCACATTGATATGGACGTACAGACGTAATATGTGTATATAATACGTATCTTTTGTTTTTTGTTATGTAATTTTTATGTGGTGAAAACTTTTGTTGTTGTTGTTTTTGTTTTCTCTGTTTTCTTATGTAAATATAATTTTTCAAATTTACTTTTGAACTGATCCAAACAGGAACCGTTCTTGTCAAGTGGTTATACCCGATGGAACAATTTTAATATTTTTATACCCTCCACCTCAGTGATGAGGGTATACAAAGTTTGTTCTTCCGTTTGCAACACCCAGAAGGAAGCGTCAGAGACCCTACAAAGTATATATTCTTGATCAGCATCAAAAACTGAGTCGATTTAGATATGTATGTCCGTGTGTCCGTGTGTCCGTCTGTTGTTGGCACTCTCACGGGCGTAAATTTTGAGATATTGAGCTGAAATGTTCGTACATACACTTTTAGTTTTTGCACGCAGATCGCTATTTAAAATGGATAAAATCGGTTAAGAGTCACGCCCACAATTAACAAAAAACTATTTACCCGCCACAAAAATTGAACTATAAACTTAAAATTTGGTGTGTGCATTTATTTATATTAGCTTCATTGATGTGCCAAAAATGAGCGTATGCAGATTACAGACACGCCCACAATTAATAAAAAACTTTATATCTGCCACAAAAGTGGACCTATAAACTTGAAATTTGGTACGTGTATACATAGCTATCCCATTGACTGACGTGCCAAAAATGAGCGTGGTCGGATAATAGACACGCCCACAATTTATAAAAAACCATATTCAACGAAGAAGTAGATTTGCATGCTGATGCGTAAGACATACACTATTAGAGGGCGCAATATATATATATTTGCCACGCCCACCGTTGTGGAGGTGAGGGCATTTAAGATTTGGCCTAAGCCAAATTTAGTTTTCTTACTTGTTTGTTTTAAAAATGATACGATTGCGTTATTTGTATAATATTTTATATATGCTTGTTCTTCTCTACTTCAATATTGAATTAAATAGCAACTAAAAGTGTATGAACAAAATTTCAGCTTAAAATTAATGACTGTTAGAGTAACTAAAACGGACAGACTCACGGAAATACGGACGGACATAACTAAATTAACTCAATTTTTGGTGCTGATCAAGAATATATAAACTTCGTAGGGTTTCTGACGCCTGCCGCTGGGTGTTGCAAACGGAATGGCAAATTTAGCATACCCACCCCATCTTAGATGATATAAAAATCCTGACTAACTGAAACGTTGTTTAAGAGTTATTTCGCTGTGTTTGCTCAATCGAAAAGAAAAAACAAATAAATAAAATAAGTGAAAATATTATAGTCAGAGAAGGCCAAACATTTAATACCTTATACTACAAAATGGTGCTCCAATTAGTTGAGTTGTAGCAGCAAGCGTGTGGCATTGCCATTTTAGACACTTCGTGAAATATCTAAAAATGGTCGGATCTGATCCAAATTTGGTTTAAGTATTTATTAAGTATTCTTCACAAAATTTTGTCAAAAAATATTAAGTATTGCGATTTTTTCCATATAAAATTTTTTTTTTATAAAAGTGCGTTATATAGCGAGTGGTTCTAAAAATGGTTCAACTTAAACCATTTCCAAAAGTGTATACCCTTAGATGAAGGCACGCCCTTGTATAAAATTACATCGAAATATTTTTAAAACTGTGTACCAAAATCTTGCGTACAATTTTATATTGATAGACAGAAGTATAGACGGACATGGTTCAATCGATTCAAAATAAACGTTGGATCTATCTTTAGACGTTTAGAAGTTACAAAGACCTCCACAAACTTAATCCTTTGCCACAAGTAGGCCAGGATAGAAAAACTGAAACAATATCATGAAAATGATGCTCAATTGAATATTTATACCTGGCCGTGATAGTGTTTATATAAACATGGAGTCGAGTTTACTTGTGCTAGGTGCTTATTGTCTGGTTGCTCGCTATATTCTATATAGAAGACCTCAGTGTAATGATGGAAAAACCTCGAATGCGTGCTATGTATACACGTTCTCTTCACATTAAATCAATTTCATTTGATTTTTGGTTTTTACACTTATTCCAAGGATTATGTTTGTAAAAGAATGTTATTCCATACTCAAAGTAAGAGAATATTCACTTAATCGGAAGCTTTGTATCGTTTAGGCAGAAATCGCAAGAATTAACAGTAAATACTTATTGTGTGTTTCTGCCTCTCTGGTGCTTAAATTTGTGCCATAAGAAAACATCAACGACCCTGAAAAGTATATATATTCTGCAACAGAAAATCTGAATCTATCCAGACATGTCTGTCCATGTGTCCGTGCTCTAGTTTTCCTGCACTCTTCCTAAACCTATTCCTGTTTACATTAGGCGGAATCGATTTAGAGCCACGCCCACAAATGACAAAAAATTTGGCACACAATTTTATAGTAAGTGCATTCATCGATGTATAAAAAGGGCGTGGTTGACACGCCCACAATTTACAAAAAAAAAAAGAAGAAAACATTTGGTCTAGAGTCCGATTTATTAGTTACATAAATAAATTTTAAAGGGCGTAATCAGGTACTTGCCCTTTATTATTGTATGTACATGTGGAGGACATTTAAGATTAGTCCTAAATTTAGTTTTTTAACTAATTTTTTCTTTAAATATTACTTAAATGGTTATGATGTCAAAATATTTTTGTTAAATTTTTGAAGAAAATTTATTTCATGTTGAAAAAATTATGCCATTCATTACATTTGTTGATTGACATTGAGATTAATTTGAGGTTTTCCATTCTCTCTCTCCCTCTGTCTCCCTTCATTTGTCTGCTAATCTAATAAAAACCCCAGACTTTACACATAAGACCAAATGGTTAAATGTCAATGACTATCAACATCTAGAAAAATAACAATAATAACAACAATGACAGCACAATTCCTCATATTTGAACAATGAGAGTTAGGCCATCATCGTCATCCCAACTCAACTGGGTGTTGCATATGTATAACGAACAAAGTAAAAAATAACTAAATTTTGGCTTAGGCCAAATCTCAAATACCCTTTACATACAAACAGTGGGCATGGTAAGTATATGATTACGCCCTCTACTAGTGTATGTATTACGTATCAACTTGCAAGGTGAGTTTTAAGCTATATAGGTTTTTTTTTGTAAATTGTGGGCCTGTCCGTCCGCTAATTTTTGGCGTTAATTTTTGGCACAAATGACTGGGATAACTGCCTATACATTAGTATGCCAAATTCAACTTTAGTTTTTAAATTAATTTTTGTGGCAGATAAATCGATTTTTGTTTGATTGTTTGATTGGGCGTGGCTCTTGTCGGATTTTGTACATATTAAATAGGGATTTGCGTACAGAAACTTGTCTGTATAAAATTTGTAAATTTTACGCCCTTGAGAATGGCAACAACAGAAAGATACACAGACACACATAGACGGACATGTCTAGATAAACTCATTTTTCAATGTTGAACAAGAATATTTATATTTTGTAGTGAGAGGGTGAATATAAAAGTCTCATTTGAACATTTTTGGAGTGATACTATTAAGAGGCTTCAAAATTAAATCCAGTCTGATTTAATAACTGATAAACATAAAAAATATATTTATCATCTATTACTGAATTCAATTAAATTTATTACTCTCAGATGTTATCTATAAGAGCTTTACAAAACCAGACACAGGTGTACAGATACACCATCTTACTCTATAACCAAAGACAAGCCTCTCTGTTATAATAGTAACAACTGTCTATATGTAACTCTGTTCTATATGAGTTTTATGACTAGAAACTTGTTTTTTGTTGAACCGTTCATTTCTATTATGAATCTAAATCTAGTATCGATACAAATAAAACTATACATCTTTTCTGTTACTTTATAGCTTTTTATAGCAATAAAATGAAATTCAATTTGTGTGTTAATGACACTCCCGCCTTGGATGATTAGATGCTGAAGAATAAGCTTGCTGCGGCTTTCCTTTTTTAATTGAAAATATCTGCTTTTAATATCTTTAGATCGCCGTATAATAAATATTGTATATGTATGGAGTGATGCTTTCATATCATGTGCTATTAAATGTTATTTTCACTTAATATTAAAAACATTTATGCTTTTCATATTTTTATGACCAAATCATAAAAGACTGAGTACTCTTTATAGCCACTGGGAGACGACCTCTAGAGGGAACATTAAACGCAATGATTGTGTAACAATTTATAGAAGTAGAGTGTATAAATGTGCGAAAATGATGTAAGACAATTTTTCAAATACATCGATCAAGCTGCTTTAATTGTTATAGTTTTTCATAAATTTTCAAAGTTCAACGTTTTGTTGGAAAAGTTGACTTAAACCACTTTCATAATTATGAAATTATAAAAATTTAACGCTTTTGTTAAAATTATTTTAAATGTAGAAAAAAATCGAAATCGACAAATATTAGTATATGGGCAGCAACTAACAGCGTTAATAACGTATCGTTTATATATATATGTAAAATGGATATATATCGATATTTACTAATCGACAAAAATCCATATCAAAACCAATAACTATTGAAATTCAAAATCGATAACTATTGTTAAATATTAGTATATGAACAACAATGCAGTAATAAATATAAATAGTTTAAAAAAAGTTGTATCGAGTACCAACAAGTGATAATAATATGTGGATTGAAAGGATTTTATTATTTAAGTAATATCAAACCACACCAGGTTCATATACAACAGTTATAACTGCACGTACTATACTTAGAGGCAATAGTCCAAAAGAAAATAAGAACAAGAAATAATTTTATATAATAACCGACACAGTTACAGTCTAATAGAGAGCAAATGCGAAAGAACTTTGCATGTATTCTGTAAAAAATCCAATAAATGAGTGTTGAAAAGCCATAATAATAACAACAATAATAAAAAACATCCTTACAAAGTATAAATGAAGCAGAAGTACAGTCCAACAATATATAAGGAATAAGGAGACGTTCTGTAGAATATTTCAACAATAAAAGAAGAGTGACTATAATGTATGAAATAAGAACAAGAAAACATAACATGCGTCTTTGTTAATGATGAGCATATACCATTCCATTTGCAATGCGTAGAAGAAAGCCGCTAAGATCCACAAAGCTCTTGATCAGCATTAAAAACTCACTCAATCTAGTCATATCTGTCCGTGCGTCCGCGTGTTGTTGTCACTCCCATAATCCATCATATCGACATATTGGAGTGAAATATTATATTTACTAATCGCTACTTGGATTGGGTAAAATTGGTTGAGAGTCATGCCCACAATCAACAAAATATATATGTATCCGCTACAAAAATTTGCCTATGCACGTTGAAATTTGGTTAACACAGTTATAATTCAGGCATCCATTCACGTGTCAATAGGCGGGGTGCGATAATGGACACACCCACAATCGACAAAAATCTCTTTATTTAACACCAAATTTGAGCTACAAAGTTAAAACTTGATACACATGCATGTTTATAAATAGCCTACCCACAAATGTGCTAAAAATGGACGTGTTCGTATAACACTGAAACGCTAACAATTAAAAAAAAAAAAATTCATTTGATGTTTAATTCGACTTATAAGTTAAACACAAAATAGACGCACTATTCGAATGCATTATTAGGTATCTGCCACGCCCATTAGTTATATGTTATGAAGATGAAGCGTAATTAAGATTTTTAATTTTTTGTTTGAGGAGGGGTAATCTTGAAAGCATGACCAGACTATGGATCAAAAAAAGGACGTAAAGTTTAAAGGGTAACGTTTTCTTTTTCTTTCCTCTTATTATACCCTCCACCTCAGTGATGAGGATATACAAAGTTTGTTCTTCCGTTTGCAACACCCAGAAGGAGGCGTCAGAGACCCTACAAAGTATATATATTCTTGATCAGCGTCAAAAACTGAGTCGATTTAGATATGTATGTCCGTGTGTCCGTGTGTCCGTCTGTTGTTGGCACTCTCACGGGCGTAAATTTTGAGATATTGAGCTGAAATTTTGTACAGGCACTTTTAGTTTTTGCATGCAGATCGCTATTTAAAATGGGCAAAATCGGTCAAGAGCCACGCCCACAATAGACAAAAATATATTTATCTGCCACAAAAATTGAGCTATAAACTTGAAATTTGGTACCCGTATACATAGTTATCCCATTGACTGACGTGCGTGATCGGATAATAGACACGCCCACAATTTACAAAAAACCATATTCAACGTGAAAGTAGACTTGCATGCTGATACGACATACACTATTGGAGGGCGCCACGCCCATCGTTGTGGAGGTGGAGGGTATTTAAGATTTGGCCTTAGCCAAATATAGTTTTCTTACTTGTTATATATGAAATTTAAAACTCCTACAACACTTTGTATACAGTAGTAAACGTAATCTGTAAATTCTCGACAATAAACAAATAAAATGTTGTTGTACGTGTACGTTGTACACACAACTAAAACTTTTTAATACCATTTTAATCCCTTTAAAAAAGCCTTTGGATTGTCTTCGTAATGCCTTTTTACGTTTACTAAATAACAAATAAATGAAAAATAAAGGAATTATTGAGGGGAAAGAAAGAACAGTTTTATGAGAGCCTCACAACACAACTTCACAAATGCAGTGATGCTGAAAATATTGTTAACAATATTGTTATTGTTAAAATTTTGTTATTGTTGCATATACTGTACATGCCAGGGAAGTTTCTTGTTTGTAACACAAAGAGAGGAGAGGGGAAAAAAAATTTTAATATCATTACATTCGCATAAAATCATTATATTCCCAACCATTTGAATGCAAAATGGTTGAAATTGTGAAAGAAAACACAGTTAAAAACGTCAGAGTGGGGGAGAGAAAGAAAACTTCACACTCAAATAATAAGAAATGGTCTGATATATAATGTGCTTACACAGAGGAAGTCACACAGCCACTGCATAGAGCATAAAAGGCAATGAGTTTATGACTTTTGCTATGTAATCTGGATTAACTGTGTTTTTTCCTTTTTTGTTCCGTGTTTCATCTAAATGTTCACTTTAGCAATTTCTTCTTCTTAAATGTTTTAAAAGTGTACAACTGTGTACATAGGTCTATATTTTCATATCACATAAATAGAAATCATATTTTGTAATACGTTTAACTTTTTTAAGCTTTCATTTGACAAATAACTGTGATTTGAAATAATTTAAAGATCTGCCCGCTAAATCCATCCAGTTTACTCTAAACCAAGTAAGTACAAGTAAGAAAAGTGAATTTGGTTTCAAACAAATTTTAAATACTCTCCATATTTACATACAAATAGTGGGCGTGGCAGATACATGATTACGTGTGTATACATTACGTATCAGCTTTCAAGTCGCATTTAGCACTTTACAAAGATTTTTTGTGAAATGGTGGCGTGTCTATTATCTGACCATGCTCATTTTTAGCACATCGATGGATGGTATAATTATAAATATATACGGGTACCATATTTTAATTTTATAGGTCAATTTTTATGGCAGATATATAGACTTTTGTCGATTGTGGGCGTGACTTTCATCTTTAGATACATGTCTAGATCGATTCAGTTTTTGATTTTGATGAATAATATATATAAACATTTTAAAGAGTCTCCGATGCCCTCTTCTGTGTGTTCTAAACAAACTGACAAACTTTATATACCGCCTCATGTATGGAGGGTATGAAAATTATTATATTATCCCAAACAAACGCTTTACACAACAATTACGAGCATACTAACAACTATATACTCGCAATACGTACGTAAAATATATGTTTATAGCTGGCGCCTTAAAAACCCATAAAAAAGGAATTTACTATTCCATCCATAAAATATGTTGCATTTATTAGCACAACAACAACAGAAATATAATGAGAGCGAGAAATATGGAGGGAGAGCTAACATTACAGACTCGATAACATACCACCACAAACCGTTAGAAAGGATATTTTATATTTTTCTATCTCTTGTATTACATACACTGCTTCGATATATTAATCTTTAAATGAAGGAATTAGAGAAAAATTGAATATTCCAAAAAAGCAAAAAAAAAAAATAAACCTTTAATTAATTGGAAAATGTTCTTGAGTAACCACGTAGAAAAAATACGGGGAATAAACCTCAGTCATACACATCGAACATGTTTGCTGTTAGGAGTTTTATCAAGATGAGAAAGATGGTAGGGTGCAACATGACTAATGAAATTTTTTGCTTTAATATATAATTAGCTTATAAATGCAAATAAAGTTAATTGGAGAATAAGTAAGAAGGGAGGGGCGGAGTCTATACTAAGTTTGTTGTTCTCTTGCAACACTTAAAAAAGGCGTCAGAGACTGCACAAAGGGTATATATTCTCGACCAGTGACATAATCGGTTTAGGCATAATCGTCCATTGATGATTGGACAGACATTTAGTATTATTGGTACTCTCACGGTCACAAATTCGGAACTATTGAGCTAAACTTTTGAAAAAACATTCCTATAATAGTTGTTCATTTTCAAGTGAAAAAAAGTCTATTCCTTAACCACAAAAATAAAACAAGTAAGAAAACTAAATTTGGCTTAGACCAAATCTTAAATACTCTCCACATATACAAACACAAATATACAAATATAAACGGTGGGCGTGGTAAGCAAATGATTACGTCGATGGTTTTTTGTAAATTGTAGGCGTGTCTGTTATCCTATTACACCCATTTTTGGCATATCGATGGATGGGATAACTACAAATATGAGGCGGATATATCTCTAATATCTCTAAATTTACGCTAGTGAGTATGCCAACAACAGACAGACACAGGGACGCACGGACATACATGTCTAGATCGATTCAGTTTTTGATGCTAATCAAGAATATATATACTAAGTAGGGTCTCTGACGCCTCCTTCTGGGTGTTGCAAACGGAATGACAAGCGTCCATGCTTCAGCCACAATAGAGAAGCATAGAGACGATTAGGGTCTTTTAGAGTGTAAGATTTGTCACTCCTGGAAGGGCTAAACTAATTATAATTATTTATTGGAACTAAGTTGTGTAGGACATTATTTTAAAATTCATTAAGATTTTCTATTATCCTCTGTCGCCTTCTCTCAGTCACACTCAAGAAAACGTCACAATTCTTCGGTAAATTAAACTTAAATTATAGTAATTTTTCAGATGAAGCAGAACAGAAATGTTTTCTCTTTAAAAGTTTTGTATATTCTTTGTAGGGAAATAAAAAGAAAATCTTATTAAGCGTCCGCCTGGCGTCATTTTTTCTGTACTCTACAATACTTGTAAGAGTAATAACCATTTTATAGCCGTGTAAGAGGAAGAAGAAGGAAGGAAGGATATGGAGTATTAACTAAATGCAATTTTTCACATTATATCGTACAACAATTTCCCTTTACATTTATATGGTTGCTGCTTATTCTTTAATGTTTAACTTCTTTAAACAATTTTTTTATTAAAAAGTAACTCTTTCACTTTCTTCCATTAGTAATTAGGTTTTTCTTCTTAATGAATAAATTGTTTGGAGTTTAAAATATCGGTAATTATCAGTGACCACGAAAAAAGAAGGCATACGCTTCGGTCATGGTCACTGATATGACTTTTATTGACAAAAACTGACATTTCGTAATATACATGTCGTAAATATTTAATAGGATCTGATAAGAATTTTTCGTCCTGCACTGTTGTCTTCTCTCTCTCTCTCCAACATGTACGGAAAAACAGGTTTGAAAATTAAAATTGGTTTAGGCCCAATCCTAAACGCCCTGCACATCTGCATACAAGCGATGTGGGCATGAGAGGTACATCATTACGCCCTCGTATCAGCTTGCAAGTGAACATTTACAATGAATGCATTTTCTTTTAAATTGTGAATGATGCAATTATATATGTCTGTATCAAATTCAACTTTATAGATCAATTTTTTCGTGGCAGGTAAAAATATTTTTGTCGATTGTGGGTGCGGCTCTTGACGGATTTTCTTCAATTTAAATAGCCTTGTGTGTGCAGGAACTAGCAGTGTCTGTGTAAAATTTAAATAATGAAAATTTACGACTGAAAAAGCGCCAACAATAAATAGACATACGGACACACGGACATACATATCCAGGTCGATTCATTTTGTCATGCTGATCAATATATATTTTGTGGCTTCTCTAATGCATCCTTCTAGTTGTAGCAAATGGAATGACAAACTTCATCTTTCGGGGAGGGTACAAAAAAAATTGAACATGACCATAGCATGACATTTATATTTTCCATGTTTTGGGATTTTGTTTCATAAACACATGACCATATACAACAACAGCAAAACTTTTATGTTCGGATTGTATTCACTACACATGCAACACTGTTATCAGCTTAGTTTGATGTGTGTGGTGTTCCTTGCTGTAACTCCTCTATTTGCGATATAAATATTATTACAGTTTGCGTGACTAGTTGCAGTTTTATTATTGTAAAAAAAAAAAAAAGAAAAACACAAGTGCATGTGTTTTTATATTTATGCTTTAAACAAGACGAGAGGTCGGCATGTTTTTATATGGATATGTAGGCTTGGCCCTCTCAAAACGTAGTTGTTTTCTTTCCTATTACTCTCCTCCCTATCTTTCTATCGTTTACTCCCACTTTTTCGTTCATATGCAAAACTCTCTGTGCATTGACGTGATTGTGCACTTTTACCGTTACACAGTATTTTTGTGGAAATGTCTCTAAATTGCTAGCAGGCAAAAGTCTACTCGTCGTTTATCGTTTCATATAAATATTTATAATGTTGATATTGTTGCTGTTGTTGTTGTTGTTAGTTTTTTTTTTTTTTTTTGGTGCGTAAAGTTATTGTTATTATTGTGTTGCTTTAGTTACAACACGTTACTGTATATAGTGGCGCTACAACATATTATAATACAGCCGTTTTAGTTGTCGCTGTTGTTGCTGTTGCTTCTATGTTTCGTTATTTTGTTTTGTTTCGTTCGTTACTATTACCTTAGATGCGGTTTAGTTATTCTTTTGTTTCTCTTTATGTTTTTAACAGACGCCGTGTTGGCGTTAAAGTTTTATCCTTATTTTGCTCTATTTGTTTTTGTTTGTTTTTATTTAAGTCTTTTTTTTTTGCCTGGGTACTTGTTTTAAGTGCTTTGTTCATATGCATTTTATTGGGTAGCTAGCTTTATAATTGCATTGCGTGCTCAATTTGTTAAATTTTAAGTCGATATTTTTGTTACTCAAAAGGTGGAAAAATTTTTCTTTCTATAATCACGTATTTAATCTCTCTTTCTCTCCCTCTTTCTATCTATGTTAATAATGTTACACAATAAGGTACAAGGTTTATTTTGAATAAGCTGATGTTTATTATTCTTAAACATTTTATACAACAGACCGATTTTTAATTGTACCAATCGGCTCAGAATCAATCAATGGGGTTCCTGACACGCCCACAAGTTGTAGTTTAAGGTGAAGGGTATTTAATTTATTTTCATTAATTTTCTTACTTTCGATTTCATATTGTTGACGTTTGTTTGCTTTAAGTAAAAATTCTGTTTTTTTAATATTCTACAAACAGTAATATTAGCTACTTAGGGTAATATGCTGATATTCTGACAGCAACACTTTTTATTTGAATTTAAATTCTACTATTTCTCTTTTGTTCATAACAACCCCAAACAAAGAAAACATTTTCATATTGAATAAAAAGTTTGGCGACAAACAAACGTATATATTTTTATACCCTCCCCAAAAGATGGTTGTTTACTAAGTTTGACATTCGATTTGAGACACCCTGTAAGAAGCATTAGAGACTCTACAAAGTATATATATTCTTAATAAGCGTCGAAAACTGGGTCGATCATGGATGTCCATATGTCTGCCTATCCGTCCTATCGCGCTCTCACTATCGTAAATTTTGAGATATTAAGCTGTATTTTAGTACAGACACTTCTACTTTCTACAGGGAAAATACTATATTTGGCAAAATCGGTCAAGAGATACGCCCTCAATCAATAAAAATCTATTTATATAACAAAAGAAATTTAAAAACAAGTCAGAAAACCAAGTTTGGCTTAGACCAAATCTTAAATACCCACCACATATATATACAAACATTGGGCTTGGCATAAGGATGATTATGCTCCGTAACCGTGCATGTAAAACGCATAAGCTTGCAAGTCAAGTTTTACGCTGGGTATGATGGTTTTTTGTGTATTGTGGGCGCGTGTGTTATCCGATCACGCCCATTTTTAGCAAATCGATACGTGGGACAATTAAAGATATGCATAAGAAATTTCAAGTTCATACCTTAATTTTTGTGGCGGATAAATAGATTTTAGTTAATAGTGGGCGTGGATCTTGACCAATTTGTCACACACATGTCTAGATCGGCTCAGTTTTAGATGCTAATCAAGAATTTATATACTTTGACAAAATTAGTATACCCCCATCTTTTGTGGAGGGTATAAAAAAATTGAAATATAAAATTGAAATATATATTTATAATTACCCCTTTAATTGATTTGCCAAAATTGTGGGCGTGGTTAGACTCTTACAATTTAAAAAAGGAACCTTAATCATCGGAAACTTAGTTTGACGTACATAATTAGAAGTCGTAATCATATACCTGCCACGCCCACAGTTTCTATGTAAATGTGGAGGGTATTAAAGATTTGGTTCAAAGCAAAATGTAGTTTTTTTACTTTTTATATGTCATAAAAAAATTCGTGAAAAAGCCATCATTGGTGAAACGTGCTGAATTATTGTATAAAAGGGAAAAGTTTTTATTAAAAGAGAAATTTAAGAATAATGGAAAAGCACTTGTTTTAGCTTGAGTCTTTCATATCCACCAAGTCTTTAAAGCCTTCTCTTCGGATGTTAAAAATACGACACAAAAAAAATTGCAATAATGAAATAATGCTGCATATAAAAAATATGAAAATAGTAACAAAAAAAATATTATTGAAAAGTAACGTCTGCATTTGTAAGGTATTGAACGTAGAAGAGAGGAGATAATGGAGGAGCAGTGTTAGACAATAAAATGCAATTTCTTTTTTCTAAATCTTATTATAAATGTAGAAATTATCTGCTCTGCTTTTTTCTTTATGTCTCCTTCTACAATATATGTTGGTGTTGGTCTCTGCCTTTAGAAACTACTTTAGAAATAGATAGCTACCGAACAATAGCCATCACAACGTACTTGTATACCCAAAGGGGCACCGTAATATCATAAGCAATCATTTTATATTCAGTCGATAAAAAGAAGAAGCACTTTACTAAACACAGCTGTAGGTGAATTTGTTTTTACCTTAACTGAGCTGAACTACTCTTTCTTTATTAATAACGCAAAGGCCTAAAGATATAGGTTAACATACTCTAACTGCACCACAATATATGCCATAGAAAGTGGTGGCTGGAGGACCATTAAACAATCTAACCAAGCATGTTATTATTGTTTATATAGCTTTCCAGCATTGTAGCTTATAACTTTATTTCTTCCAACAAATGCTTTACAAAATTATTCATAAGCATTAACTGTAATGTTGCGGGCTGCATAATAAACGAAACAACAGAATAAATCTTAAATACCCTGCACATCTATATAGAAACTGTGGACGTGGCAGATACCTCATTATGCTTTTTAACATGTATAAACTTTGGATTCTGCTCAAAAGAGGGTTTTTTTGTAAACTGTGAGAGTATCCGTTATCCGACCATGCCCACTTTTGGTATATAGATGAAATTGCTAATTATAAATATATGTACCAAATATCAACTTGCTACCTAAATTTTTGTGGTAGATAAATAGAATTTTTGTCAGTTGAGGGCGTAGCTCCCCATCGATTTTACCCATTTTAAGTAGCATTTTAAAATGTGTTTATACAATTTTAGCTCAATATCCGTCCCTGACGACTCCTTCTGGTTTACCTCTCAATCTTATGTGAAGGATATAAAGAAAAATGTTAACTACCAGGAGATTAAAATGTCAGTTGCAGTAATGTAAATGTTGGTAAGGATTCTTTAATTTCATTTTTAATATTATTGATATTTGCAAACACATATGATTAAATAGGTTTTAAATTTAGGCAATTTTCAATAGAAATAAAAAAATTAAATGGATTTAAAAACTTATTTTTAAATCAGCTTTGTACTGAAAATGCCCTTTTGGTCAGAGGTAGAATGACTTTTTAGAAAAGAAAAATGTTTTTTACACAGAGAGCTAGGGATTAACTTTCGTAATGATTGACCACTCGTCATAAGCAGAGGACAACTCAAATGGAGCCGCTCAGAAAAAAGAGCAGATGGACTCACTGTCTAATGTCCTATATAAACGATTGGTCCTTACGCAAATATGCTGAAATCAACTTTTACCTCAAATAATTCCGATCTGAACATGAAAGTTTTAAGGATATATATACATCGCTTTAAACATGATGATGGCCCTCGATGATGCATTCTTTGCGGAGTAGTGGGAAACGTAGAATATGTGTTTTTCAATTGCACTCGGTTTAAGCAGCAAAGAAGGAGACTAAATTGGGGAAACTATTATTCCCTATAATATATGTAGTATGGTATATGCTCATATCAAATATAACATGACAAACAGTCAAAGCTTTAGCAGCAGAAAACTGTTTGTCAAAAAATTTTACAAACCTTTGAAAGGAACACGTCGAATAGCGTTCATCTACGTTAAATTAATTTCTTTAAACATTAAATGATTCACAGGGATAAGGCAATGGACGCATAGGTGATTCCTGCATATTAGGCTTCTACAAATTGGCTTCTTCTTTCACTTTTTATAAATCCTTTTGTCTCATTAGCACAGGAGCACTCCATGGTGAATATTTTGGTTCCAATTTATCACACACAGCTCATGTTATGGGACAATTATTACGACCGAATATTGGAATAAGCATTAGTAGTAATTTTTAATAATTTCTAAATTTTGCTCGTTAGTGAGCTTCACCACGAAAACAATGTTAACCTAGACTGACGTTTGAGAATGCCAATCACAGATGGACAAACGGACATTTATGTCTAGATCGACTCAGTTTTTAATGCTGTTCAAGAATAGAAATAGAATGTTAAAGTTAGTATGCTTCCCATCTTATGCGAAGGGTATAAAAAGCAGCTTTAGTGATGAGGTTTATTCCAAAGTTGATGGTGACATATGATAACAAAGTTTATGTAGCATCCGCCATATATGGGAGAAAGAAAAATGATTTTCATTTAATTATCTACTAAAGTAAATATAAATTACAGTTTAATATGAACATATCCTTGAGTATAGAAAAAAATCCTTTATAGGGAAATTGTTACTCATACGCCTTCATTCAGTGAAACCTTTAAAATCCTATCTTATTATTTAGAGAATATTTCTTGTCATTTATGTCGGACTATGTTGCTGAAAAAACAATTAAATTAGTAAATGTGATAAATTAATATTCAGTCGCTGGCAGAGCTTGAACCTGGACTGGTTGTGAACTTCCGCCCTTAAGAAATACAGTCACATATTGTATATTCTATGTCATGGAAGACAATTTTTATTTTAAATGATTTTTATCCTCTCATCATAAAGTTTCGAAAGTTTCCTTTCCTTCTGCCACATATACACTTTAAAGGTATTATTTTTGGTAAATTGTTGGTCATATTTTCAGGTTGTTACTCTTTAATGCATATAAACCAACAATTTGTTGCATTTATTTGTTGAGAGTTGTACGTAAAACCATGTGGTGTCATGTGGAAGTTGGTTTGCAAGCACATACACGTTTATATGACTAAATAAACAACAAAGTGCAAATTATACAAAAACATAAATTCTCTACTTACACATCATTTGTGTTTTGCAAAGTGACTTGCATACACGTTGGACTAAACCAACTTTACATTCGTTTTTTGAATTTACGCACTTGCTGTGGTGGCTGCTGTTATCACAGAATTAGTCCTCATAGCCCTGAAGCCTGGATAAGTATATAAGCTTTAGTAGGATTGTGTATGTAAATGCCGTTATAAAATGGGGGTTTACTAATTTTGTCATTCCGTTGGAAATACCCAGAACAAGGCATCAGACACCTTACAAAGTATAAAAAATTGATTCGATCTCGGGCGTCAATTTTGAGATATTAAGCTGAAATTTTGTACTTTTATTTGTGCACGTAGATCGCTAATTAAAATGGGCAAAGTTGGTCAAGAGCCACGCCCACAATCGACAAATTCTCCTTATCTGTCACAAAAATTTACCTATAAACTTGAAATTTTGTATGCATATCTATAGGTATCTCTCCCAACGATGTGCCAAAAATGGGCAAGGTCGAATAATAGATGCGCGCCTAGACTTGCAAGCTGATTTGTAATACATACACTATTAGAGGATCTAATCATATACCTGCCACGCCCACCATTTGTATGTGGATGTGGAGGGTATTTAAGATTTGGCCGAAGCCAAATTTGAGTTGTTGTTCTTTGGCGAGATCCCTTCAAAGATATTAAGTCCAAAGTTTATTTTTACGGTTCGTCAATAGCAATTTGCATTAATTTCTGTTGTAAATACTAAACTGAGTATCCCTCGGATATATTTTTCCCACTTGTTATAAAACAGTGTGCTTTAACAGGTTTTTTAATTCTCTTTTCTTATTGGATAACTTTTGCAGACGTATCAAGATGACAGATGGCAGTTAAAAATCTCCAGAGATTTAAATCATTTAGCAGTGAGTTGACACGTTCATAAACCCTCAATCTTACTGGCTGAAGTAAATACATAGAGGGATAGGATTATTATCCCCTGCCATTTCACTAGTCAAATTTGGGTGTCATAGAAGAAGATCAGTAACGTGTTTATATCTGCATAAGAAAATCTCGACACTACCCGTGTGTGAATGGCAAAATATAACAGGTGAAAATGTTATAGTTCGTGAAACGCGTCCATTTAATACCCTACATCAGTTTGTTCCACAGAATATGCAACAATTAGTTTAGTTGTAGCAGTAAACACGAGGCATTGCCACATAAGTCACTTCGTGAAATATCATTATATAGGAAAGGGTTTTAAATGGAGCGATTGGATTCAAATTTGCGTACGTACGTCTGTTGATAATTTGATTAGGACGTAAATTTTTCACGGTTGTATTAAGCTGAAATTTTATATTATAGGCACTTCTACTTTCTGTACCCAGAACTCTACTCTCTCTCTCTCAAATTGTACGCCCACAATTTAAAAAACTCAATAAAAATTAACTTATAAAGTTAATAAGTACTTAAGTGTCTGCTACGCTCATAATTTGCATATAGATCTGGAGTGTATTTAAGGTTTTTCCTAAGTCAAATTTGGTGTTATTTCTTCTTTTTTTTATTAAGTATATCATTGGGGCAAAATATTAAGCTTTATGGGCAAACAAATGTGCACATTACGGCCACAAATTCATCATAATAAATGTTGGATACTTAAGAAACTTACAAGCTATTATAAGGCTATGAAAAAGTGTGCGAAACCGAGTAGCGAGACCGAATAACGGAAGGCTATACGTAAAGCAATAAAAGGAAACTGATGTATAACCTGCGGTGTACTTTAAAATAACTTCTCCATACAATGGCGAGAAAGGTGAAAATTCTATGTGCACACACTTACAATACTGAAAAAGTGATCATAATGTTTTTTTGTTTTCTGTGTTTTCTACGAAGAAATTTAAGAAAAAAAGAAATTGCCAAAAAAAAAATCATAAAAAAGAAGAAGATTCATTGTATAGTTTTAGTACTGTATTGGATGCCGGATCTCCGTATCTCCGGATCTCTTCTAGTCTACTCTACTCTTATTATTTTCTTAATATTCAAGTAAAAAGCTAAGAATAATAATGCTGGATGCCAGATGCTATATACTGCATTGCATTGTACTTGACTCCACTCAACTCTTACTGTGAAAAAAGTTATTAAGAAAATAATGCTGGAGGCAAGATGTCCAAATGCCAGGTGCTAGATGCTAAATGCTGGATGCTACGTGATGTAAGATGACGAATGCTGGATGCTGGAAGCTGTACTCTACTCTAATATAATCTACTCTTAGTATTCATGATAAAAAATCTATTAAGAATACTAGAGCTGGATGATGTATGTTGGATGATGGATGCCGCACAGTATATGCTGGATGCTCTGCTGTACTGTACTGTACGGAACTCCACGCTGCCCTTAATATTCCCTTGGTAATCATTATTAAGAATAATTCTGCTGGAAGGCGGATGCTATATGCTGGATGCTGTACTATACTGTATGTCATTACCAGTATGAAAAAGCTATTAAAAACACGTAAGAAAACTAAATTTGGCTTAGGTCATTTTTTAAATACCCTCCACATCTACAATGGTGGGCATGATAGGCACATAATTGCGCCCTATAATAGTATATGGATTACATATGTGCTTGCAAGTCAAGTTTTCGTCTTTTTTTGTGATTTTGTAGATAAATCGATGTTTGTTGATTGTAGGCGTGTTTATTATGCAATGACGCCCATTTTTGGCGCATCGATGGTAAATCTAAATAATACTGCGTGTATCGAAATTATGGCTAAAATGTAGATTTTTGTCGATTGTGGACGTGGCCCTTGACCAATTTTGCTTAATTTAAATAACTATTTGATTGCAGAAACTAGAATTATCTGTACAAAATTTCAGCTTAATATTTCAGAATTTGCGACCATGAGGGTGCCAACGGAAGACGCACACCCGGATGGATATATGTAGATCGACACAGATTTTGATGCTAATCAAGAATATATATACTCTGTAGGATCTATGATACCTTCTACCGGGTGTTGCAAACGGAAAAACAAACTTTATATACCTCCATCTTATGTGGAGGGTATAAAAAGCTATTAAGTATAATATCACTTTAAAAATGAGATAAAGTTCCAAAACAAAAATATATATTGAAAATATCTCTAAAAGTTCATAAAAATAAGTGTGTAGTGGAATTAAAGAAAATCCTTTTTCAAATGATAAATGATTGGGAAACAGCTGCTCGATGGTAACATTTTATGCTAATAACAGTTTCAAACGAAACGATTTTCAAGAATATTTTATTTTATTAAAGTTTTTAAACCCTCTACAAAGAAAAAATAAAGAGAACTGAAGTGAGAGTGAGATAGTAAGAGATAAGGACAGCATTAGGGTTTATGCATCAAATTTTACAATATGAACCTGCCATGTGAATTATACGACTGACTATAACCATCTGAAGTAAGCGTTCTAACAAGTACTCTTGCCACTGGCCAAAGTGTTAATATTCTCGTATATAAAACAATGCTATGGTTTCTTTATTCTTGTTTTTGCTGTTGATATGGTGTTGATGACTTTGATGATTTGTGTTGTAAAATAGTTTCTACATTATTTCTAGAGTACACACCTCTCATCCCTTCTCCTCCAGCTCCATGTATTAACTCTTCCTTTGATATTATATTTGCTTGCATCAAGAAAAAAGAACAATAAGTAAGAAAACTTAATTTGGCTTAGGCCAAATATTAAGTACCCTCCATTTCTACAATGGTGGGCGCAGCAAACATATATTAATATTATGCCCAATAGTATTTGTATTACGTTGATTACGGTATTTTTGTAAATAGTGGGCGTGTCGGTAAACCGACTACGTCCATCGGTAGGTAAGTTAATTGTACAAGTACATACGAAATTTCAACTTTATAGCTCAATTTTTGTGGCAGATAAATAGATTTTTAGTGATTATGGGCGTGACCGATTTTGCCCCATTTAAATGGCATTCTGCGAGTAATAACTTAAAATGTTTGTACAAAAATTAAGTTCAATATCTCAAAATTTACGCCCGTGAAAATACCAACAACAGACAAACACACGGACATACATGTCTACATCGACTCCGTTTTTGAAGCTGATTAAGAAAATATATACTTTGTAGGGTCTCTGATGCCTCCTTTTGGGTTTTGCAAATGGAATGACAAACCTAGTATACGTCCCAACTTATGTAGAGGGTATAAAAAGACCAGCTAATGTCTGTATATAATTTTTATTTTATTTCAATTTTTTTCTTCTGTTCTGTTCTGTTCTGTTCTGTTCATTTTCAACACTTTTATCTCTGTATGATGGGTAGACTTGTGTTATTACTTTGTCTAGCTCTTGTCTATGCATTTATACATATATTTACATATCAGTTTATATATATTGTAGTTAAAGTTTACATACCTAACATACGCATACTTTTGGGTATTTACACATTTTGCATATCTCGCAAAGTTATTCCATTAAAATCATTCTCTCAGTCACTTCACTCACTCACTGAGACTTACAGTGAAAGACGAACGATAAATTTTCCTGATGATGATGATATGTTGCGATGTGATACGGTTGTTGTTAGTGATAGTTGCATCAGCATTTAGGATTTAGGAAGAAAATCAATTTAATATAAAATTCATTATATAGAGAAAATATTTTAAATATCAGTTATCTGTAGAAGATCATATCTTTTGGATAAAAATTAAATAATATTTCAATTAAATTCATTTAATAAATGTTTGGAAGATATAAGAACTTTAGAAATTTCAAAATTACAATTTTTTCATAATCTTTCATGAATAGTTTAATTAAAATATAATGATCTACTGTTTTTATACCCTCCACAAAAGTTGGGAGTTATACTAAGATTGTTATTCCGTTTGCAATACCCTGAAGGAGGCGTCAAGTACCCCGCAACTTGATCTTGATCAGCATCAAAAACTAAGTCGATCTAGACCTGTATGTCCGTTTATTGATGTATCTGTCTGTTGTTGGTATTATCATGGTCGTAAAATTTGAGATATTGAATTGAAATTTTGTACCAACACTTTTAGTTTATGCACGCAGAACACTATATAGATTGGGCATAATCTGTCAAAAGCCACGCCCATAATGGACAAAAATCTATGTATCTGCCACAAAAATTGTAGACATATTTGTAATTATGCCATTCTTCGAGGTGCCAAAAATGGGTATGGTTGGATAACAGACACGCCCACAATTTACAAAAAACCTTACGCCACGTAAAACTCGACTTGCAAGATGATGCGTAATACGTACACTATTAGAGGGCATAATCATATATCTGCCACACCCACCATTTGTATGAGGATGTGGAGGGTATTTAAGATTTAGCCTAAGCCAAATTTAGTTTTTTGATTGTTTTTACTTATTTCTTTGAGCATCATTAGGTAGAAATTTGCATCTTCTTTTATAAACTATCATCAATAGTCACATATTGTTTTAAAAAAGAAACAAAAAAAACTGAATTTGGGCATGGACAATACTTTGATAAACTGTTCGTTCTGAAATAAATGCATTTTTTACTACAAAAAAACGGATCGAACTAAATTGTACTTCCAATATATACTTTATAGGGTTTCTAACGCTAACTTGTACCCTGTAGGTGTGCAAACAGAACAATAAACTCAGTATATTCCTCATCTTGGGCATAGAGTACAGAAATTGAAGGTTATCCGTACACTTGTTAATCAGCACTTAACTTGACTCAAGCCTTCTTCCTGTGTATTCATCATGCACATAAATACCAGATAATATATGTAAGTAGGTAAAACAAAGGAACCCGAGTAACATAGTAATTTAACTTTAAAAGAATACTAAAATGTTTTGTGTGCGGTTATTGTTTCTTCAACAAAGAGTGATAAGAAAATGTAAATGCTTCCTTTTACGTACTGTAAATGTACATGTACATGTAGATATACGATGCGTAATACATTGTAGTCGAAGTATATGTGACATTTCAATTATGCTAAATTATTAATTTCACTAATTTTTAATTCCCTACACATTTAAAAAATAGTTCAAGCAGAAAAATAAATTACAAGCAGAGACAATTTTGCTAGAAGGGAATTCATTCGTAATGAATTTCCGTTTGCTTCGATTTTGACTGTCTTTGCTTTTTGCCAAAGACTATTTATAAAAATCATCTTCCACTGGATTCAATGCAAGGTTTGTAACTTTCAGTAAAATCAATTTCGACGTGATCTGTTGGGCGCCTGGGCACTCGGAAATATGCGGAAATGAGAGAAAAATTGATTTTTGCGGTTGTCGGAGTTCTTACAGGGCACTGTTTTATCGACTTTATGGCCATCAGCTTTATGTCTCCAACCATTGTTACGGTTACTACAATAAGCCTTACGGTCTAAATGAATTTCCTCTAGGCGTACAGTCTACCTACCCTCTCCTACCTACCCCCTTTTATTACGAACTATAGAGCATAGGGAGAGTATTCAAGATTTGACTTGAACTTTATTCAATATTTTAATTCACTTCTATTATACATACATACAATATATGTATATTTTGTTAATAAATGACATGTTAACATGTATTTTAAATAAGAACATTATTGGCACAATAAGAGACACAATGACATTGACAATATGAATTTTCTTTGTATAATAAAAAGCGCGCACTAAGGAAAACTGATTGCTTAAGGCTTCAAGAGAAGACAGTTTTAAAACAAATGCCAGACGACAATTTTTTTTTCGCAAAATCAGGCTAAAAACAATGAAGTATAAAAGTAGCGGGAACGTTGCTCTTAAAGGGGTGAACTCCCTCCTCTAATCTGGACTATAATCTCAGAAGCACCGTTGGAGAAGCTTATCAGCTGAGCTGGCAGAAGCAAATTCTTATAGAGCGAATCCGCAACTATCTTTAAATGTAACACAAAAATGTTGCCAAGGCAAAACTCCTCCATCTATTATTATATTTATTCAAATTAAAAAAAAAGGTAATGTGATCTTCTTAAATGAAACATTTTATTGAAGAGGATACGAGAGTTCTTTGGGTACATGTTTAAAAATGCCGTAGTGCTATTATACCAGTATTATTCTTCCGCTGTTAACTTAGTGGCTTTGACTTTGGGCTAGTGCCTACGGAGTTGAACTTTCTGAATTGATTGAGTGTGTCCATCTGTCTGGATATTTAGCTCATATCCGTAAATGAATGTTTAGATTACTCCTTTGACACAAAAACGAGTGTTGAGAGAATAAATTTAACTATTCTAAAAATCCACGACGTGGTGGACCAGGTGCGGAGCTAAGGTAAAGAACAGTTCACTCAAATTTGCAGATTTACAAATTTTGTTTAAGTTTTAGAGTTTTATTATTTTTTTCTTTAAAATATTTAGTACAAATATCGGATATAATTGATTGAAATTTGGTCTTTACTGAAAATATAAAACCCTTCCTCGTAGACACAACAGACAGCTTCTCTTACCAAAAATAAAAAAATAAAAAAAATGCGGAATTATGTAACGGTAAAAAGATTCAACAAAATTGGAGAGACGCATCTCTAAGATACTCCGTCTTTAGCTGCTTAAAAAACTTGTCATTTCCTTCAAAATTGTAATAGGTATGTGTCTTCTCTTTATGCGAACCTCCAGTCTTGTAATTTTATTCTCTACTCGAACTTACGAACTTTCGCATTAGAGACGCAAACATTACGTTTTGACTTTGTTGCGTCAGGGAGTTATAATCTTCAGGGAATGTCTTCATGCATTGTTTTGTTCAAGCATTCTCATTTTTTAATATTTCATTATCAAAGTTAAATATTTTCATACATTAAATGGTGTTGTCGAGGATATAACGTATACCGTATCGAGATAGAGTCATTTGGTATATATGTGGTATACTTTCTTATCAGTGCAAACGTACAAAGTGATTCCGCACTCAATTCTATTGTATGTAGCTGCTGATTAGTCCAAGAATTGTGCATAAGTTGACCTCTTACTAAAATTGATTATTTTTTTTAAAAGAAATTAAATACTATACTCTCTCACATAGCGGATACAATGATTAATGTTAATGTTATTAAAGCAGACCTAATGGCGCGACCGCTTTAAACAATTGATAAGAGAAATAATTCAATTACTTTAATTAGAAATTTATATATAATAATATAACAGTACACATTACATAAGAAATAACTAATTTATTCGAAAAAAAAACAAATAATTAATGATTCTTAGAAATATCAAAGCGCTTCATTAACCCAATTATCAATAAATATTATTGTAAACTATTATTTTTCAATTGGAAAAGAGATGAAAGCAATGTAAGACATTAGAAATATTTTATGAAGCAGCTTTGGAGACTTCACAAATATTTTATACGTCTTTTCTTGACTAGCACTTAAATCAGATTCATATCCGCTGTTTTAATGGAACTTTTGTGGTTAAGCTAATGAGTTGAAATTTCTCTTTCTTCTCCACAACCTTTTCACTTTCAGAGCTTGTCTTTTATAACATCCATTCCATTTAAGTCAGTTGCTTTGAAGTTTCTGCAGCAGCACTTACACTTTAAAAGAGTTTCATGTATAAAAATAAGTAAGAAAACTATATTTGGCTTAGGACAAATTTTAAATACAGTACATAATTTCGCCTTCTAATAGTGTATATATTATGATGAGTATGATCTTGCAAGTCGAGTTTTACATGGAGTACGGTTTTTTGTAAATTGTGGGCGCGTCTGTTATTCCATCACGCGTATTTTTGGCACATAGATAAGCGCATTAAATTTCAAGTTCATGGGTCAATTTTAGTGGCAGAATAGGTATTTTTTTCTATTGTGGGCGTATATGTTATCCTACCATGCCTATTTTGGGCACTTTAATGAACGGGGTAATTATAAATATTAATATCAAATTTCAACTTAATAGCTCAATTTTTATGGTAGGCAAGTAGATTTTTATCAGTTGAGGGCGTGGCTCTTTACCGATTTTGCCCATTTTAAAAAGAGATTTGCGTGAAAAAACTGGAAGTATCTGCACAAAATTTTAGATCAATATCTCAAAAGTTGCGACCATGAGAATACAGACAACAGAGAGATGCACGGACATATGTACATACATGCCTAGATCAACTCAATTTTTGATGTTGATCAAGAATATATATACTTTGTAAGGTCTCTGATGCCTCCTTCTTGGTATTGCAAATGGAATGAAAAACTTAGTATACCCCCCATTCTATGTGGAGGGTCTAAAAAAGTGTTGAAAAGTTGATAATTCTTCGTTTTGTTATCCTAATTATTGACTTCAACTTCAACATCCTGTTAATTGTAAGGCTACCCTTTGGCATACTTTTTTATTTTACCATCACATCTTTTTAATTTGTTTTAATATTTCCTACACTTTTGCTGCACGCTTTGGGCGCGGGTATGGCGTTAATTTCGTTTTGATTTCCAATTTAAAACTTTTATTTGAATAGTTTTTCATTTTTTTATTTTTTTTTTGAATTGGAATAAACTTTAGAAATAATTAATTGTCCTTGTTTGTACTATAAGAATATATTTTTGTAAGCTAAAGTTTCCTCTTTCCTTTCATTTACCGAGGTTTTTTATCTAAATGTATTTTCAACACAATTGGTTTTATTTTACATAATAAATGTTGTTGAAAATTCGTTAATTACACATTGAAAGTTAAATGTTTAGAGACAAATATTTGTAAGGGAAATGTTATAATTGTAAGGGAACAGAAGTTAAAAATAAAAGATGATAAATAACAATATAAATAAATGTCAAAAGTTCATTACTTATACAATTAGGTTTATAGTGGTTAAAAGAAGGCATTTAACTATGTACAAATAAATCATAGCATACTTTTGCAAGCTAACAATTAAAAAAATCTCAAGCATACTTGTTGGCTTAACTATGTTTCCAGATTTTTTCGTGTTTTTGGTTTTTTTTTCCTTTACTAAGTCCATTAATTATCTACAATGGTTTTTGGACTCTTTTTCTTCTTACATTTTTTTTGTGCCACAAATGATGAAAATCCTATAAAAAGGGCAAACTTTTATTTACTAGTTTTACGTCTAGACGGACTCTTAAACACGTACTGACCGTTATCACAATTATTTAAATGATCAACTTTTCAATAGAGAATGATAAAAGGAGCGTCAACAACAACAATAACAAATAGTATCATCAACAACATCAACACCATCAAGATTTTTATTAATGTTCATTTCAGTGTTCGCCATCTACGCCCATTCACCTTTGCATAACTGCATACCAGTTATTCACGGAACATTTTTTAAGTACCCCAAAAATATACGGAAATAAATAAAACAGAAAAAAGCATTCCTTGGTTTAGGTCAAATATTAAATACGCTGATTCAATATTTTGATACTCTTAGAAAGAAAGGAGAATGCTGCATTTTTACACCGTAATAAGTAGAATTTCCATATTTAACCCTGCGGTATAGTTAGCGAAGTGTAATTAATAATCTACTATTTAGATAATCAGGATATGAGAAGAAGATAAGAGAAGAGTTTAATGCACTGCCCTTAAAAAGCGTATAGGACATAATGACTCCGTTTTGTAAACCCTATAAAAAACTTTACATACCTTTACAAACGTTGTATCATAAAAAAAAAAAAAAAACAAATGAGAAAACTAAATTTGGCTTTGGTTAAATCTTAAATACCCTCCACATCTACAATAGTAGGCGGGCAGGTGTATGATGTATGTATTACGTATCAGCTTGGAAGTCGAGTTTAACGTGAAGTATGGTTTTTTGTAAATTGTGGGCCCATTTTTGGCATATCGATGGATGTAATTACTAGCTCAATTTTTCCACCGGTTGTAAATTTTGAGATTTTCAGCAAAAATTTTGTACAGACATTTTTAAAGCACCTAATCACTCCATTATTGAAAACCAAAAATTTTCATCTTTTGAATTGAAAAAGAAATACTGGGAATTTTTTATTAAGACGCAATCCAACCTCAACATGTTTGACTGAGAATTACAACCGAGAGGAGTGAAGAAATATAAATCAAATAACTTTACTGCGAACCATGAAGCACAACATTCCGATAGTACCACTAGTTGTACTTGATGAGCCTCACAGCTGCTATGAAAGGTATGCTAAACTTTCCATTCCGTTTACAATTGCCGATATTCCACGACCCAGATATATGCATGAACAAGATCATATTGCCTCTGATCATGTGCGGGAGTGTGTCCGCAAACTCACGATTGACTAAAAATGTTTCTTAATTGCATAAAAATCGACATTTCAAATGAAATTTTTTGATAAAGAGCAGCATTGTGAAAAAGTCACACGCAAAGAATCATAACTCACGCAACCAACGTATTGCTGTCATACCCTCATACATATTAACAAGGTGTAGGGTATTCCAGAGTTGGCTAAAGTTTATTATTGTTATTATTATTGTGACTGTTACAACCTCTCTACCAACCAAATAAATACACAGAACCAACTGCGGCTGGTGTGTGCGTTCGAAACCTGTTTTGTGCAATTTTCTTTAGTCACCATTATTTAGTCCACAACGAACAGCACGCGTAAATGGTTGTTTGGTATTTCTAACGCCTTCCTTTTATATTCGTGAGTGTCGTAAGTGAGTGAGCGTCATAGAAAGACATAGAAATGCTTCGCCAAAATACCGGATATTAAATAATTTTATTCAAATTTTGAATTATTCCGCATTTCAAATTAATAAAATGTTGTTAGAAAAGTTATGTGAAGAATTTAGTTTAATTTTATTGAAATGTTTTTAAAAACGCTTGGAATGTTTTTAATTTCCATAAAAGCACGCCTTTGACGGGGTTTGGTGAATTCTTGATTATCAACGAAAATCAAAAAAATCCACAACAGCAGCAGTAGCAACGAACAAACTAACCATTGTCTTGCGGTGTGCAAGTAATTTTTTTAGATTCGTTTTCAACAAAATATGTACCAATGTGTATGTGTGTGTAAATTTCATTTTGTTATGGTATTGGTGTTAAAAAGGTACTCAACGAATATATACTTTTTTTACTTTCATACATTATTCATTAATTCAACCGAATAGAACCACAACAACAATAATGATAATCGAATAAAATTATTGCACGGATGCCAAGAATTTAGATTTATTTTATTAGAAATCAATAAATACAATGAATACAATGTTGTTCGATGGCTTTTGTCTGACTTGAAATAACGTCATCACTATTGACAAATGGTGTCTTGTTGACCCCCATGCACCAACGTGATGTACTTGTTATTAAACTAAATATTGAATATAGAGGTATAAACAATATTAAAATAATAAAAAAGTAAACTAAAAAATAAAATTATAACAAAGCAAAAAAAAAAAATGTAGAGATATAAAAAATAAAATAAAATAAAATAAAAAAACAAGTGAAAATGTTATAGTCGGTCAAGCCATCAAATACCCTACACCACTTGATTTATTATTCAATTTAAATTTTTTCTTTGAAAAAGCAGGGTATAATGAAAATTTTTATTTTTCTGTACCTAATTATATATTCAAAAAATTTTAAAATGATACATAAGTCACAATTTTTTTTTATTTTTTGTTTGTTTTTGAAATAAAATTTTTTTTTTATATGGGGAGGGGTTCTAAAAGTGGTCCGATCCTATCCATTTTCAAAACGGTTTCTTTTTGGGCCAAAACATATCCTTGTACCAAATTTCATCAAAATATCTCAAAAAATGGGAC
Source organism: Ornithomya chloropus (assembly GCA_963971445.1). Classification (NCBI taxonomy): domain Eukaryota; kingdom Metazoa; phylum Arthropoda; class Insecta; order Diptera; family Hippoboscidae; genus Ornithomya; species Ornithomya chloropus. The sequence continues at coordinate 43,411,532 of OZ020530.1, read as the reverse complement.
GTGTAGTTTGCGCACAAATTTAGATGGACAGACAAGAGGACAGAAGCACATGGTTAAATCGATTCAGATTTTGATTCTGAATCGATCGATATAACTGAAGGTTAGTGTGGCATTTTAGGACAGGTGCAGGGTATAAAAAATAAAATAAAATAAAATAAAATAATAAAATAAAAAAGCAAATAAAACGTAATATTGTGTGCACGTACGTTAACCGATCACGCCTACTTTCGCAAGTTTGTTCCGAACATTGTAAATTTTATATTTACATAACAACATACGCCAAATATTCTAAATAAACCTATAAAACATTCAACATCCATAATAAGGCCACTTTAGATGGTTTTGACTTTCCCAAATATAGAAATAATTAATAATAAAAATTTTGTGTTCTATCTCTTATGCTTTGTATGTAATCAAGGAAAAACCTTAAAAACTAAGCATTTTGTAGGAAGGTCCACGGACCGATTTTGCCTATTTTCAAGCGGATACTTTTAACATTTCAAATTTCAACTTGATATCTCAATTTTTACGACTGTGAGAGTCCGAACAAAAAATGTACACGGACGGACAGATTAGCTAAATCAACTTTGAATAATTGATAAAGATCAATTATCCTTTTAGGGGTGTGGCGTGCACGTTTCTGGTATTTACAAATGTCTGAACAAAAACAATATATCCGTACATCATTATGATGATGGGTATAAAAATAATAAAATGGAATAAAATTTAATAAAGTAGAAATAAAATAATTTAAATCTAAAAAATAAATAATATTTTTAAAAATTATAAAAATAATAACTAGGATTGAAAATATTTTTTATTTTATTAAAAAACGAATTAACGAAACACATAAAAAATATTTAAATAATAAAATAAAGTGATGGAATAAAAAATAAAATAAAATAAAATTTATATTTTAACTATAAAACAAAATACTAAAATAAAATTTAGTTAAATAAAAATAAAATAATTTAAACTTGAAAAATATACGATAGTTTTAAAAATTAAAAATATAAGTGCATTAAATTTTTTACAAAAAATTAATGAAATAAAGCAAAAAATTTATAAAAATTAGAAAAAGTTTTGTAGAGATACTTTTTATTATAAAGACAAAAAACAATTTTAATTTCCAATAGAAAATCATAAATTGTTCACATTTTTTTAAACTTTTCTAAATAAAAATTTTATTTATTAATATTAACTACAATTATTTATAATTTCTCTTCAACTAATTCACAAAATTTTTGCTTAAAACTACAAAAAAAGTTAAAAATAAATGAAATAAGAAATTTTTAAAACATAACTGTTTTATATATTATAAAAGTTAAAATTTTTAGTGCTTCAAATATAATATAATAATAAAATGATAAGAATAACTACAAATAAAAAAAATTATTAATTTTTAAAACATTCTAATGCATATTTTCAGCAAAAATAATAATTTCTTGTAATTCTTAAAAATATAATGAATAACATTAATTTGGGAAATATTCTAGCAATACAACAGAATTTTTATATAATCAAAATATAAAAAAGCCATGTTAGTTAGTTCAAACAATTCTTCATCCACACCCACACCCGGTTCTTGCTCCTCTACCAGCAATACAATGGAGCCACCTTCAACAGCTACCCCAACTAATACGAATACTAATACATCATCATCAAAATCGAATTCATCATCGGCGCCTGGTATACAACCACCAGCACCGTCAGCACAATTGCTAAATTCACCAATTAATTCAATAAATAATTCTCGACCGCCATCGCGTGCGCCTTCTATACTGGATAGTCCAACGTTGGCACGTGTAGAACGTGCCCGTTTACGTTTGGAAGCTAACAGTCAACAACAGCAGCAACATATGAATGGTAGTTGTGGCAGTAGTATAACAACATTAAATTGTGAAAATAGTTTGGAGCGATCAATATTAGATCCAAAGGTAAGATGGATAATCTATTGCATAAGTTACAGTTCTGAAGGGACTACAAGAACATATTCATTCCTAATCAAATCTAAACTGCCGTCGCAGTTCTTCTTTCTTTTATAATATATCTTATAGAATTTCTACACTCCGTTATAAAAGTTTTTACTTATTTATATATAAATTGCCCCACGCCAAGCTCAGAAAAGAAAGAAAGAAAGAAAAAAAAGAAAACGACTGACACAGAAAGAAAAACATTTAACTTGAAACAATAATAATTACAATATATTTTATATATATAGATGAACACATTTGCTACAAAATGGGTCAAAGTGTCATTTAGTTTAATGAAAATATCTCTGGTTACAATTTGATGATTTGCACATAGTGGCGATACAAAAGTTCTCATATAACAGCACATAGAATGTGCAGAAAAGAAGCGACAGTAAAATTAAACAAGTGAATATGTTACGGACAATCAACCCCGACCATTTAATACTTTGTTATACTATATTATCTGGACAAGCAACATAATGTAATCTATAATTTATTTAGTACGGAGTTACGAGTAATTTCTACATCGATAATCCTTTTAAGATGAGACCTTCAAAAAAATAATCCGATCTCAACGTATATGTCACGCAACTGTTACGTGTTAAAAATGTATGTGGCACGTGATAGTAAAAATGTTCCGTATATCTGTTGATATTCAAGTTCATAGGTCAATTTTTGTGGCAGATGAATACTTTTTGTCGCGTGGGCGATTTTGCCCGCTTTAACTAGCGACCTGCAGAAAATAAAAGTATTTGTATAAAAATTCAGCTCAATAACTTAAAATTTACGACCGTTAGAATGCCACACGCGAACTCACGGTCATACACATCTAGATCGACTTAGTTTTTTATGCTGATCAAGAATATAAATACTTCATGGGGTCTCTGACGCCTTCTTCTGGATTCTGCAAACGGACTGACCAACTCAGTCTTATGTGGAGATTATGAAGGCAATAAATTTCACAATCAACAGCAAGAGGAGTGGGTGGAGTTGGGTTCAGTTGAACTCCATATGATTACTCTTGTATGCAGTTATATCTTTATTAAAATAGAAGAATTATTACGGTTTTTGGGGGCGCTGGTTGGTGCTAGTTGACATTGAATTATGTGTTAGTGTGATACGAAATGTTTGGTCATACATTTTAAGTTGTTGTAAAATATGTTCTTTTTACTTTTTTTTGCTTTGCCTTTTAGTTGCATTGAAAACCTAAGAATTTCAAAGGTTTTTCTTTTCTTTTCATTCACCTCCAAGCAATATTTTAAAATATTTTATTTCGAAGTTCTGCTCTAAAAATGTTTTTCATTTTCTGTTTTTTGCTAGAAGACGTTTTCGCATTGTGTTACAAACTGTTAATGTATTCGATTCTGCTTTTGGTTTCTTTCTTAGAAATGTTTTGCGGAATGTTTTCTCTTCTTTAGAGGTTTGCTTCCCCTGTAACTTCTTTTTAGATTTTTAAATGTGAGATTATCTACTATATATTTTTTATACTTTTCTTTATAAAATGCAACCAAGCAGAACAATTTAACTGCATTTTATAATAGTGCCGCAGTTTTTTTTTTCAGATGTTTTTCGTTACAACTGCTGCTTCTTTCTTTAATTTCAATTTGTTTCTGTTGTTTTTTATCTGTTTATTACACTTCTGTATCGCATTTGTTTAATGTTATTGCTCTCTTACAATATTATTATTGTTGTTGTTATTTTATGGTTATTAAGTCAGCCTCTAAAGGTTGTAAACCTTTTGTCAGCATGCTGATAATGGTTAAGTTTCGTTTCTTTCTGCCGCACTTAAAAAACAAATAAAAAGTTAAATTTGGTTTAAGGCAAATTTGATATACCCTCCGCATTTACTTAGAAACGGTGGGCATGGCAGTGATATAATTACAACCCTCTAATAGTGTTTGTATTACGTCGAATTTTACGCTGAGTAGGCTCTTTTGTAAATATACATTATTAAGCGTTTATATTATCCAATCACGCCCATTTTTGGCGCATCTATGTATAGGGTTATTATTTCAACTTCTTAAGTCAATTTTTGGGACAGTTAAACAAATTTTTGACGATTGAAGGCGTGGTTTTTGATCGATTTTACCCAATGAAGAAACTAGAAATTTCCGTGCAAAATTTGAACTCAATATCTGAAAATTACGAACGTGAGAATGGCAACAGCAGACGTACATACGGATGAATCTAACTTTCTGACTGTTATACTGTTATAAATGGGATGTCAAACTTAGTATACTCTCAGAAAAAGAAAAATAAGAAGAAGCAAAATAACAGACATAACAAAAGATTATTCAAATCATCTGTAGTGCCTTTAATCATTTGTTGCTATTGTTACGGTGTGTAAAAAAGATAATAATGATGAGATTAAGAAAAAAGTCATCATTTTCAAGCCGTTACACATAGAAATCTGTTATTCTAAAGAAAAACATTTTGTTTAGAGTTTAGTATCTTCTGCAGTAAACGATCATTTTCATTAAAGGTGAGGATTTATTATTCATTAAATTAAAACATTAGAAACACTTTCTATGTGATTTGATTGAAATGTTTCAAATGTGCCCATATGTCCTTCACACCGGTAGTTACCATTATCCATATCATAGTAGTACATAGTACGGTATTAATAATATATTATGTACTTGCAAATATTACATAAATATTGTACATAGTCTTTATATAACATAAATATATACTGGAAGGGTTGGCGGTGAGGCCTCTCAAAAATGTAAAAAATCTATTACACAAACAAAATGTTTGCTTAAATAACTGTATTCCTTGGGTGAACTAAGTTTCTTATTCAGCTTGTATAATCTAAAAAGAGAAATTGAAGAATCTATGAAGTATAGAGACATGTTCTGTCTGTCACCCTCTCAAATGTTGAGATATTTATTGAGTTGACAATGAAATTGATTAAGAGTGAAATTGATTAAGAGTGCCACGCCCATATTCGATAAAAATTTACCTATTAGCCACAATAAATGACCCACGTAGTCGATTTAATTCATCTAAAGATGTGCCATATGTGTAGAACAGACACGTCTATAATTTACAAAAATCTTTATATGGCTTAATAAACGACTTGCTAGTAGTTCAAACGCAATGCAGAAACTATGTTTAGTCATTTTCCAAAAGTTTTTGGCGTTTTACTTTTAAATACAGACGACACCAAACCAATACATTAAAATTCTATCTAGTTGAGATTCAATGCCTGTTAACACAAGGACAAAGTCAATGTCTACTTCGAAAAGTAAAGCTCCTTGATTGTTTTTGAAACATTGCCAAAAATCAGGAGTAAAAAAAGAAATAAAGCAAAAAACAAGTAACAGCGAAAGACAGAAAAAGAAGAGTGAAAATTTTAAAGGAAATCCATTAAAGGAAAGTTTTCTGTGTCGTCGGTTGATATTAGAAAATTTAAATGTTTTCGTATATCGAACAACAATCCTAAGATGGGTCCAATGAAGATATTTAGTAAAAAATTGCAAAATTAAACCAAGTCTAAAACTTGGGAATCTGGGCAATAAGAACACGAATCTACGACTGATATTTATTAAAGAACTTCAAAGGTAAACCTAGTAAACCTTTGCTGGAACTTGAGAATCTGGTCAACAAGAAGTTTCTTCTAGTTTCCTATAATTTCTGTGTTACGCGGAACTTTAGTGCGATGCTTTCAACTGGAGAAACTGAAAGATATGTGGAAGACAGAAGAGTATGTCATGTGCATCTCTAATGAGTGAGAAATAATGATGATAATGAAAGTATTCACAGTTCATTATGTAGAAGACAGTATTTCTTAATGCCTTAATGTTTGCTTTGGACAAAAGAGAAATATTTTTCACCGCCAATTAAAAACTCATTTCAATTTTCATTAAATATACACAAAAGAAACATATACGCACACACAAAAAGAAGCCAATAATGACGTGAACATTTTTTTACCCTCCACATTTTTTCTTTCTTTTCTGTTTTTCTCGGTTTTTATATCCTTTACATTAGATGGGAGGTATACTAAGTTTATCATTTCGTTTGCAAGAATGATTAGCATTAAAATCTAAGTCGGTGTAAACATGTATGTCCGTCCGTTCGTCTGTCTGTATATGTGTCTATTGTTGGCACTCTCACGGTCGTAATTTTAAAGATATTGAGCTAAAATTTTGTACATATAGTTTCTGTATACAGATTGCGATTTCAATTGGGCAAAATGGGTCAAGTTTTAATGGATTTACCTACAATTAAACAAAACCTTATTTAGCGTAAAAGACACTGACTTGCAAGTTAATAGGTAATACATACACTGTTAGAGGTCGTCATCATGTACTTGCCACGCCCCACTCTTTTTATATAAAGTTGGAGGGTATTTAATAGTTGGCCTAAGCCAAATTTTGTGCTTTTTCTTATTTTAGACACCACATACATTTTCTCTGTGAAACAGAAGTTGCCAAAAGAGTGAACACTCACCGCATACACTTGAATGCATTAAACCACCCAACTCAAAAAAAAAATTAAAAAAAAATTCATAAAATTTTTGGGTTTAATTTGCTCTCATTGTTAAACAAAATGAAAATTTCATTGGCCAAGTGCAACATGTTGTGTATGGCAGCTAACGGAAGTAAACACACAACAGCAACAGCAACAACAACAACAAAGAAAAATAGGGAGACGCGTACAAAACGGTAATTCATTGTGTGGCCACTATGTGTGAATGTTTTATTTGAGTATAGAATGAAGGTGACGGTAGTGCGGTGCGGTATAGTCGGTGGGGGCGGGGTGGTGTAATAATGCCATATTATTGTTATTACTATAAAAGAATGCACACAACACCAGAAAAGAGTTATGCCACCCAAACATAAATTGATGCGAGGTTGACGAAGCAAATCGCGAACACATACACACCCAGTCTAAAGTGCCGTATTTGTGGTTTATAGTTTATAGCAATCAAATGTACAACTGTAAACAACTCATTAAGCGGAAATAACAATTAAACATAGTTGCAGATATGTATAAAGAAAAAGCAAACTCATTCGTGTATAAATATGCATAAACACATGTGTAGGATCCAGCCAAAGGTTACGAGTCCGTATACGCAATACTTTTTATTTTCGCTATTCGCATTTTTCGGTTTTAGTTTTATGTTCTCATGGTTCTTGTTCATACAGCTTTTTTCCCATCAACATATTTTTTCTTCTTCTTAATTTATGTAGTTATAACCGGAAATAAAAAGGGCCTCACAAGTACGATGTGGTGCAAAAAAGAAGAAAAAAAATATAAAAAAAATTAAGGAGGTCATGTATGACATACAAGCAATATTTTATACCAGTAAACCTTGCAATTATACATACATCTGTAAACATGAAGAAACACATGTTCTCGGTGTTTTGTTTTTGTTTTTTTTTTTCCTTATTAAGATCTTGATTGGATGTTTTTGTTTTATGCCCTCCACATTAAATGGGAGCTGTACTAAGTTTGGCATTCCGCTTGCAACACGCAAAGCGTTGAATATCCATACAGTATACATATTCTTAATCAGCATCTAAATCTGAAACGACCTTGACAAGTCCATCCATATGTCCACCTGCAGTTGTTAGTTTCACTTTCGTAAATTTAAAGATATTTGGTTGAATTTTTATACAATAACGTCTAGTTTCTGCATGCAGATTTAAATTGGGCGAATTCCATGAAGAGCCACGCCCACAATCAACAAAAATCTATTCATCTGCCACAAATATGGAGCTATGACGTTTAAATTTGACAGACACATTTATAATTGCCCGTTGGAGACAACGTTGAAACAAAAGTAGGCATGGGCGGATAACAGGCGCGTTCACAATTTTCAAGATTACACTATGAGAGAGCGTATTCATAAACCTGCCACGCCCATTGTTTGTATGTAGATACTAAGGGTATTTAAGATTTGGCTTAAGCCAAATTTGTTGTTTTTTTTTTTTTGGTATTTTACTTGACAAAATTATATAACAGCCGGAATTTGCTCGTGGGGAGTCAGCTGCATATTAGGTTATATCACAACCATGCAAAATATTTTAGTGATAAAGAAAAAGAATTCAAATTTTGTTTTCATCTTAAATCTTAAAGTATCTCCACTCTCCATATACAAGCTAGGTGCCATATATATTATATGATCGCTCCCAGTTTTGGGCATATAAATGCATATGCTTCGACTTGGAAAGCGGAACGTAATACGTACGCTATTAGAGGGCATAATCATTTACCTGACACGCCCACCATTTCTATGTAGATGTAGATGTGGAGGGTGTTTAAGATTTGGCCTCAGCCAAATTTGATTTTCTTATTTGTTAATTCAAATGATTGTTATTTGTTCACATCTTCATCGCTTACAGTTAATGCTTGTATGACAATTTTTGTCATCACTTCATTTTATACGAGTCTTCTTCCGGTAATATTCTACACATAGTTTATACATTTTTATGACACTTTAGGTTACTATCCTTAAAGGTTTATATTGTAAGTGTTGACAAAATTGTACTTACCCCATACTATACGTATTCACATCTCATGGCTCAATGGCCTTTCTGTTGACAATTCTTTTGCTAATGTCTTCCACCTTGCTGCTGGTTGTCTTTGCCTATTCTACATTTTTTTTCTACTAGCCAATAGCCTAGTATGCACTATTCATAGTGGATGATTTCAAGCTATTTTTCTTCTTTTCTTTTTTTTTCTCTGTGATTATGTTACTTTTGTGGCGCTCAAGGCGTCATGCTATTTTATTTTTACTTCCCCTCCAGTACATAATGACACCAACATCAGTGGCAGCAGCAGGTACAATATATGCAACATTAACAATAGCAACAACAAGAACAATATATGACATATAAAGTTTATTGGACGACAGTCTAATAAAATGGAAAAAACCAACGCGAGTAAACTTTAAAACATAAAAAAACCAAGGAAGAAAACTAAATTTGACTTAGGCCAAAACTTAAATACCCTTCATACCCTCCATAACACCGACGAAATGTGAGCTGTATTGTGCTTATGTACACGTACTTTTATGGCATATGTTCTAGAGAGATAAAAGAGATGTGTTATTACGCCTTCTAAAGGTTGTGTATAATATATAAACTTCTACGTTGAATTTAGCACAAAAAGTTCTTTGTAAATTGAGGGCGTGCCTGTTAACCGATCACACCCACTTTTTTTAGCACATCGACGGAAGGGGTAATTATTGTATAAGTATGTAAACCAAATTTAAATTTGATAACTCATATTTTGTAACAGATAAATATATTTTTGTCGATTGTGGGCGTCTCTTTTGTTCGACTTTACCTAAGTTAAATAGCGCATACAGTAAATAACAATATATGTACAAAATTTAACTTAAAATTTATGACCGCGAGAGAGCCAAACACGTGGGGACACATGGAAGCACGGACATACATGTCTAGATCCATGTAGTTTTTGATGCTGATCTAGAATACATATACTTTCTTAGATATCTAACGTTTCTTTGTGAGTGTTGCAAACAGAAGTGTACTCCCCTCACTAACCTGGTGAGTATAAATGTTTATAATAATCACTGATTATCAGACATGTAGTTGATTCTTAAAATCTGCGCGAGAGGTTCCCAATTTTTATTTTTAAGTAGCTAAGTGCCTTAAAAGTGCGACTTTATTCCCGTTATAATCGTAAGTTACTACGAGGGACGGCTTTGAATTTTCAAAAAAAACGCAATTTTATCAATTATAAGCGATATTTCTATGAAATGGCATGAAATATATTTGTATCGTTAAAAGGGTAAAAATTTTGTATACCTGAAAGTCTTCTATTTCCCTTCTTGTTCCTATGTTATTTATTATCATTGAATTTTAATAAAAATACATTTGTTAAAACATTTTCAACAAATTTAAACAATTTTTCATATTATAAAATATATATATTTGGCTTACGTCAAGTCTTAAATATTTTTTACATTTATGTACCAAATATGGGCGTGGCAAATACCTGATTACGTTCTTTAATAATGTACATTTTCATGACGGATTCTACTCAAAAATGGGCTGTTGGTAAATTATGGGTGTGTCTGCGTTACGAATAAGGGGCAAGAAAATATAAGCTTTTTTTTAAATCGATTATGGGCGTAACCTTCAACCAATTTTGCCAATTTTAAATAGAAACTTGAGTACAGAAAATCAAAATAGAAATTTTAGCTCAGTGTTCCAAAAATTTATGATCTTGAATGGACGGATATCTTTTAAATTGACACACATTTTGAGGATGATCTGACACCTCTGAGTAGTAATATTTGAAAAATATTGTTCATTTGATCAATATTTGTTTCATGGTAAATTATTTAATTTATTTTCAATTATTGTAGTAATAATTCATTAATTTTTCAATAGAGGCATAATATTTTTATATTTTAATAAGAATGCACTCTTGATAATTTTTCATAAATTTTTAATGTCAAAACGTCAGTCAAGGTTAACATTTTTATTATGGTGAAGTTCATAAACGAGAAATGTTTGATGATTATTAAAATTAATTCGATATTCTGAGTCGGCGGAGCGCTTTCAACAACAAAACGTAACCGTGTGGTGCGGATTTCAAACGGAAGTGTGACAAGACCATATATTTTCATGGAAGAAAATCATTGCTTATTGAAGTTTGAAGTTTGTGTTATCTTGGAGGACTATTGCCACAATAGATGAACTTCATATATATTTTTAACAAGATGGTGCCATATGCCATACAGGTGGTCAGACAATTGATCTATTTGAAGAGAAAGTTCGGTAAATGTGAAATCTCGAGAAATAGTGCGGTGGTATGGACACCTCGTTCATGCGATTCAATGCCTTTTTTATTATATTTATTTTTCATGGGGTTACGTTAAGTCTTTGGTTTATGCCAACAACGTCCAAAGAATTGATCGCTCCAAACATGCTCGTGTTGGTTTTATGAACAAGATCAAATTTCTTAATTAAATGTATCATGAATTATTTACCTAGAACAAATTTTAGCCCAATATCTCAATTATTCTATATTTTTTTTTAAATATAAAATTGTTATGTCCTTATTGAAAAGCCCTATATTAAGTGAACTTTGCTATTATCAGATTCCTAAAATAAGTATAAGATTTATGTGTTATGGAGTCATTATAAGCATTCCAATGATACGTATAACGTCCGTTTTGTTTGCTCATATCATTTATTTATTCATGTCTTGTTTTTTGTTACTTTTGCAAAAAAAATGTTTATTTATGATTTAAAGAAAACAACAACAAGACTGGAGTTTTATGTTAATAATCAATATTTTTATGCATTTTATTATTTTATACCTTCTTTCCTGTAAATTTTTTCACACTTTTATTACAACGACGATTGACGATTAATGATCAACCAACCAACCAACAATAATAACAATTGCAACCAACCTGTCAAATGTAATCTAGAAAGACGCTACGGCAATGACAACACCCTGGCATCAAGTATGGACTCATATGAAGCGATTGTCACATGCTTCAAAAGTCACTAATTCCACCAACAATCACCGCCACCACCACCAAGCACAGACAGTGCAGAAGAAGGCATTGTTAACGACAACTGATGTACATGCAACAACAACAACAACAACAACAACAACAACAACAACAACAGCAGCAGCAGCAGGAACGGCAGGAACAAGAAATGGCAATATTACCGCAACAACCACAAAAACTGCCTGCAAATCTATATGTGTACCTGATAAGACGGCCTCTTTGAAAGATTCTTTGTGTGCCCAGCAAGTTTTTTCAAGGCCAGATATGGTAGGAGCGAAAACCTTTCTTCTTCTTTTATCTTTTGTTTTGTTTTGTTTTGTTTTGTTTCCTTTTGTGCTCGCCTTTTGCTTTAATAATGTTTTGCCTTCTTTATTGTATACATATTATATGTAGTTTCATGTATTATAAAAAATATGCTAATTTTGGTTGTAGACGAAGTATTAGTAAATGTGGGGAAATTTTTTGTTTCATTATTATATATATCCTACACCACAAAGTGTTCAGATGTTTACAACAGCTAAACTTTAAATGCCAGAATCACCTTAATTATACCGATCAGCTTACAAACTTAATCAGAAAAGATTTAACCATGTCCGTCTGCCGGCCGTGTATTTCTTACACTAATACTACAGAAAGCAATTTTTGATATTTAGTTAATCTAAGCGATATCTATTGGGTCAAGGCCAATCACTATTGAAAATGGATCCGATCGGTTCATTTTTACTACCACTCTTCATATAACGCTATATCTGAAAATAAGTTTTTATATGAAGAAATTTCGCAATCCTTAATATTTTTTAATAAAATTGGTAAAATAATAAATAATTAGTTAAATAATTGGCTGTAAGAGATTTGGACCGGATCGGGCTAATTTTAGAAGCGCTTTTCAAATAAAGTTTTTCCGTGAAGGACTCTGCCGGACTTTACTGCTCGTACTTAACTAACTAAAGCATAAATTGAGCAAGTATGTGGTGTAGGGTATTAAATGGTTTATGTACAACTAACTTCAATATATTTTCACTTTTTTTTTGCCTGCATTATGCGACTTTTATTTGGTGTTCTTTTACCTTTAACATTTTATAGTTTTAGTTCATTGGGCTGTAATGGAATGAGTGTTTCTTTTAAAGGTTATGGTCTAAAACACATATATTTTAAATTTACTTTAATACCGTTAGTAATTAAAGCTTTTAGATAATTTTATAAATCATGCTTGTACAATTTTTCATATATTTGCATAATTAATAAAATAAAAGAAAACAGGTGGCTGAGGTGTGGGTTTTTCCAAAAATATTTATAAACATGAATAAAGTTATTTGACCTATGGTTTATAGTGTTCAATTATTCCTTGAAAAAAATAATTTGAGAAAAAAAAACAAGTAAGAAAACTAAATTTGGCTTAGGCCAAATCTTAAATACCCTCCACATCTACAGAGGTGGACGTGGCAGATATATATATATATATATATATATATCGCCCTCTAATAGGGTACGCATTACGTATCAGCATGCAAGTCTACTTTAACAAATATGTACATACGAAATGTTAAGTTTATAGGTCAATTTTTGTGGCAGATATATAGATTTTTGTTGATTGTGATTGTGTTGTCTGTATAAAATTTCCTCTCAATATCTCAAAATTTAGGACCGTGAGAATAACAAAAACAGAGATATGCACGAACAGATGGACATACATGTGTAGATCGCATCAGTTTTTATACCCTCCACCTCAGTGATGAGAGTATACTAAGTTTGTTCTTCCATTTGCAACACCCAGAAGGAGGCGTCAGAGACCCTACAAAGTACATATATTCTTGATCAGCGTCAAAAACTGAGTCGATTTAGACATGTATGTCCGTGTGTCCGTGTGTTCGTGTGTCCGTCTGTTGTTGGCACTCTCACGGGCGTAAATTTTGAGATATTGAGCTGAAATTATGTACAGGCACGCAGATCGCTATTTAAAATGGGCAAAATCGGTCAAGAGCCACGCCCACAATCAACAAAAATCTATGTATCTGCCACATAAATTGAGCTATAAACTTTAAATTTGGTATGTATGTCTATAAATATTAGATTCATTGATGTACCAAAAATGGGCGTATTCGTGTTAGAGACACGCCCACAATTATATCCGCCACAAAAGTTAACCTAGGAACTTTAAATTTGGTACACGTATACATAGTTATCCCATTGACTGACGTGCCAAAAATGGGCGCGGTCGGATAACAGATACGCCCACAATTTTTAAAAAATCATATTTAACGTAAAAGTAGACTTACATGCTAAGACATACACTATTAGAGGGCGCAATATATATATATATATATTTGCCACGCCCTTTCGTGTAGAGGTGGAGGGTATTTAAGATTTGGTCTAAGCCAAATTTAGTTTTCTTACTTGTTAATTCTAATTAAGAATATATATATTTTGTCCATTGTCTAACACTTTCTTCTACGTGTTGCAAATAAAATGAAAAATTTAGTATACCGTCTTCTTATTTGCGGAATATAATTAGAGTTTATTGAACGATACGTTCTTTTTTGTCGCCTGTGCGTCCAAACTTCTTATTTTTAACTACTCAGGGCTACAAAAAATAAGATATTGAATAAAAATTTAGCTCTAATAAATATATCCTACTAGGCGATGTGTTACCGGTTTTATGGAGGGTGTACTTTCAAAATGAAAGCGTATGGGCGTCTCCTGAATCAAATTAATTTACCTTCATATTGAATTTCATCTAAATTATTCACACAATGTAGCCGAAGCTAAAAGAAAAACTTTTTTGGGTAAGAGGATTGGTATTTTTCCGTGAAACTGTAGGTTTGTTTTCTAAGTGAAAAATATCTGCGTAAATTTTTTTTTTTTAATGAACGAGAAGTGTGAGAGGCGTTATCTCTCCTCTTGTATATTTATTACTATCGCCATGACTAATTGTCCATTTTTATTTACTCCACAATATTTTCTAAGCTATCCAGTACCTTTTTGCAAAATTTCAGTACGAGTTCTTAAGAAATGTAGAAGTTGTATAGGAAAAATCTTACCAAGGAATTTTTTTTTATTTTTACCTTTATATATATCATAGGATGTATAAAAGTGAATCTATATAAAATAAATAAAATCGGTTGCTGAATGCGCCCACAATTGACAAAAATCTCCTAAGTTCATACTAATGTCCTTACTCTTACTCGTATATCGTTGAATTCTGTTACGCCCATATATGTCGGTATGTTCGCCTATAACTATAGAACCGTGCCATGTCCATACGTCCATGTTTTTACTCTATTTTAGTATGTCTACTTATTCTATATGTCCGCTTTTATCGTTTTATAAGTCCGTGCTATGTCCATACATCCATCATCTTACTCGCGATTATATCGTTCTATTTTAAAAGGAGCGTTCATGTCTTCATGTCCGCCCATATCGGCTTATAAGTTCGATATAGCACCATGATTGATGATCTTATTTGGTCTATTTTAGTGCCACTTATATCTGTATGTCCACATACCGATTTATAAGTTCGTGTCATATTCTTACATCCATTATCTTACTCGTATGTATCGTTCTATTTTATTACGGCAACTTATGTCTGTACGTCCACCTATGTCATGCTCGCCTATATTGTTTGCTGTGTCCTTTTTTGTTACAGAAAATTTAAGTATTTTTAATATATCTTATAAATGATTACTTCAGTGTTTTTAATCACCTTCAGTGCACTGAAAAGGAAAAAAACGAGATTCAGTTCAAGTTACTGATAAGTTTCTCACCTGTTTTACCTTCAATATGCGCCCCTGAGCTAGATTTTTTACTGTTGCTGTTCAGCTATTTTGAAAACCCATCCCCTCCTCCCCTTCCCTGCCCTCATTAATAATTACACCTAGCAAAACATGATACTCTCTTATGCATATTTAATGTAATAAATACTCATACATACGGACAGTGGCACTCCGTAGTGGTGGTTGTAAACAGCCCACACGTCTGTTGTTGTTATTCTATCAAGTTGAATTGTAACTACTTACGTATATGGATGTATATTCTCCCCATATACTGGCGCTTTTGTATAAATGCGTTTCTCTGTGTGTGTGTGTGTGTTTATTCACACATAACACTGCGGTTTTATATCTAAATACCATAAAAAACTATTCATTTGTTTCTTTTTAGTTGAGATTTATTTATTTATTTATTTTTTTTGGTTATTTTTTTATACCCTCCACCTCAGTGATGAGGGTATACTAAGTTTGTTCTTCCGTTTGCAATACCCAGAAGGAGGCGTCAGAGACCCTACAAAGTAAATATATTCTTGATAAGCGTCAAAAACTGTGTCGATTTAGACATGTATGTCCGTGTGTCCGTGTGTTCGTGTGTCCGTCTGTTGTTGGCACTCTCACGGGCGTAAATTTTGAGATATTGAGCTGAAATTATGTACAGGCACGCAGATCGCTATTTAAAATGGGCAAAATTGGTCAAGAGCCACGCCCACAATCAACAAAAATCTATGTATCTGCCACAAAAATTGAGCTATAAACTTTAAATTTAGTATGTACGTCTATAAATATTAGCTCCATTGATGTACCAAAAATGGGCGTATTCGTGTTAGAGACACGCCCACAATTAATAAAAACCTTTATATCTGCCACAAAAGTTGACCTAAGAAGTTGAGATTTGGTACGCGTATACAAAGTTATCCCATTGACTGACGTGCCAAAAATGGGCATGGTCGGGTAATAGACACGCCCACAATTTACAAAAAACCATATTGAACGTGAAAGTAGATTTGCATGCTGATACGTAATACGTACACTACTAGAGGGCGCAATATATTATATATATTTACCACGCCCATCATTGTGAAAGTGGAGGGTATTTAAGATTTGGCCTAAGCCAAACTAAATTTTCTTACTTGTTTTCCTACATTTGTGGTATTTAGAATAATGAGTTTCTTTAGTTTTCGTGTGTTTTCGCAATTATGCATTTTTTTTGCTGTTGTTTAAGTTTGCATAAATAAGTGTGTGAATATGTGTGTGCATAAAAACTGTGTATTGTTCGTTTTCTTTATGTTTTTTGTATGATTTGTTAAAATTTTTGCCCTTTTGTCTACATTTCCTTATTCACAGATTCTACATTAAGTATATGATGAGTAGGTACTTAGCTAACTGTTCATATAATTAATCTAAGAGAATAATTTGTTTAATATAAAGTGAAATTAAAAAAAATATATATATTTTTGGATATTTAACTGAGAATAATAATTATAATAATAAAGAATAAATTAATTGCAAAGTTTATCAAATTTTTATAAGTTTTGGAATAACTAAAAATAAGAAGAAGAAGAAGGAGAAGAACATTTTCAAACAATTCCTTTTACTACATTTGGCAAAGTTGCAGTTGAGTGAGTGCTATTATTCAATACCCTGTATCGACGATCAGCAAACTTTTTATACTCTCCACATAAGATGGGCCCAAAACTCAATCGATCTAGGCATGTATGTCCGTCCATCTGTTGTTGGCAATCTCACGGTCATAAATTTTGAGATATTGAGTTACTGTACGCAGATCGCTATTTAAAATGGGAGAAATCGGTTAAAGCCACGCCTACAATCGACAAAAATCTATTTATTTGCCACAAGCTAAACTAAACTAAGTAAGTCCTTCTATCGTATGTAGAGGCTGCAGAGGTCTGGATGTACAGACCGAAGGATTCAATTCTCATACAAGGCCAAGGTCTTATATTATAATATATAGCAGAATCTAAAAGTATCTGTTCAAAATTTCAGTTCAATATCTCAAACAACAGTCGGTCACACGGACAAACATGTCTAGATCGACTCAGTTTTTGGTGCTGATTAAGAACACATGCAAATGGAATGACAAATTTAGTATATCCGCACCATCTTATATGGAGGGATAGTTGTTTTTGATACAAATGTTGTTAGCAAACAAATGTTTTATCAATTGTTTGCTGACTTAAAACTATCACCTAAAAATACTATATCTGTTGAAAAATGTTTGCTTTACTGCAAGCACACACAAAAGTGAGTGATATGTATGGTGCGGATGTATTCAGCTGAAGCAAATATGCCTGTTCAAACATGCACAATACATATGAGAGCCACTATTGACAAATGACAATTAATTGTCAATATTGAAAATATGTACACAGGTGGTAGCCATGGCGTACAGTGTGTCACAATCCTACAAAGGCATAGGAAAAGATTCATAAAGTACATAATATGTGTGTACAGTGCATACCATATGATTTCTAGCAAACATGGTATCATAACAAATGACAGCATTTGATGGTGGGGCAGACAGACAAGCAGGCAGGCAGACAGATTACACAAACATATAGTGAAGCTATTTCACATTTAAACAGATTTTCTTCTCAATTTGAAAAAAGCAAATCTTTTGGAGAGGAGAGAATTAGGAAATGTTGTCGAGAAATATTCAAAATTACGGCCACTTGCATGTGACAATCTTTCATCTCTACTCAGTTATTTATAAACATTAGCCTTCTGCCTAATTTTCATCAAATCTTCTGCATGTAAAGTGTAGTCACAAGTCATTAAATATACTCCGAGTACATATGTATTCAATCTAATTTGCTTTCATCCTGACTTTTTTATTTAATCTTCAATTAATATGAATGTATTTTTAATTATTTGTGTGATTTTGCTTTGTTTACTCTCCCATAACATTAAGAACAGAAGTAAGTGGCAGAAAAAGGGCTATATTAGACGTACGCCAATTCTAGGAGACCATCACTTTATGTATATGGCTTATATTAAGTACACATCTTCTTTTCAATATATCTCTTCAACCTCTTATGCGATTTCTTTTATTCAAGTACCTTTAGAATGTGGAATAAATTAAAATTTACTTGACTGAAATCGAAATATATAGGCTTTAGCCCAAGATGGTGACGATTTTGCTCATTTTCAATAACAATCTGCATCAAAT
Organism: Ornithomya chloropus; assembly: GCA_963971445.1. NCBI lineage: Eukaryota > Metazoa > Arthropoda > Insecta > Diptera > Hippoboscidae > Ornithomya > Ornithomya chloropus. The sequence continues at coordinate 43,393,100 of OZ020530.1, read as the reverse complement.
TTTAGCTGGAAACAGCTCAGTGATTATGGTTGAGACGGTACCACAACCAATTTTTATAAAAAAATTTCCATCAATTACCCATTTACGGCTAAATCAACTCAGCTGGTGATGTTAATTAAGAATAAAGAGACTTTTGGAATTTTGGGGTTATAGCTCGCCCTCTACTGGTACTTACAGACATTTGAACAAAACCAATATACCCCCATATCATTATAATGATACGGATATAAAAGTAACTTATCGTCTAAGATTGCATGACTTTTATAGCTTATCACAAAAGATCAAGAGGCCGCAGCTGAAGAAATTCTTCTTTAAAGTAACACAAGACGTACACGTGATAGTCGTATGAAAAAACAAGTAAGAAAACCAAATTTGGCTTAGGTCAAATATTAAATACTTTCCACATCTGCAGCCAAACAGTGGGTATGACAGCTATGGTAGTGCATGTATTACATCTGCCCTTGAAAGGGATCATTGTAAATATATGCGTTAATTTCCAACTTCATAGGTCAAGTTTTGTAACAGATAAATAGAGTTTTATATATTGTGAGTGTGCCTGTTATCTGACCATGCCCATTTTTGACACATCCATGAATGAGATAACTATAAATTTTCAACATTGTAGCTAAATTTGTATGGCGGATCAATATAATTAGGTCGATTGTGGGCATGGCTTTTGACTTATTTTGCCCATTTTACATAGCGATCTGTGTGCAAATTTTCAACTTAATTTTTTACAAATTATGACCGTGAGAATGCCAGTTTTTGATGCTTATCAAGAATATATGTACTTTCATTGTGGATGTTGCAAATGGAATGACAAACTCGATATGCCCCCCATCTTATGAGTAGGGTGTAATGAAAGCAAACAAAATGTGAAGATCATCATCATTATCAACAATCCATAACAATTATCAGAGCGCAAAATGAAAAAGAACTCCCCATACTCCGTACGTTGCTTTTTATTCAGAGATTAGACCTCTTTCACTTCATACGAATAGAATGAAGTTTACAAAGCAGTCATTCATCTTTTTATATATGTGTATGTATATATCGTATATAGAGAAAATGTATAAATTATAAATCACAAAGTGCAAGATTTGCTCGCTACCACATTGATGTTGTTGTGGATGATGTTGACGGTTGGTAGATGGATCCTTATATGGTACACCTATATGGTACAATAGTAAGGTTACTATGTGAACATCGTAATATACCATCACCATCATCATTATTCTCAATAGCTTAGCAATCGAGCAGACTTGTTATGGAAAAGTAGTAACATACGAGGATAAACAGTACATTAGGCCTAATTGAACATATTGAACTAAAGGGAAAGAAAAAATGAATTATTTTTATGAAAAGACAGCAGTCTTAGATGTGTGTAAAAATCTTGAAAAGAAAGTCTATTCAGCATAAAACTTTAGCGCAATGTACCGTAGCGATTCTATGTGTTCAGGCGCCATTCATTCTCCGCATGTACACGAGATCATGGTCAGCGACCATATGCTTGCTTTTTATTTTCTTCCTTTAAATATTGTTTCTAATAAGATTACTTATATAGTATGTGTGGTGGTGTGCACGTATGATGTTTGCATGTTCATGTAGATTGTTTGAAAGTGTGAACATGTTAACACCATCCCGGGTGATGCACAAAGACGTACCGAATAAACATAAACATTACAATGTTAATTTTATTTATGGGTTGGACTAGGCGCAAAGCACTCAATGTCAATCATAAGATATCTGTGTTGTCATTATTTGTAAATTATATAATTTATAAAATTTGTTAAGAGCCACGCCCACAATCAACAAGTTCGATATATCTGCCACAAAAATTTTATTAATGTGCAAAAAATAAGCGTGGTTGGATAAAAACCACATGCAATATAAAACTCTCCTTTTACATTGATGTATATTACGTACACTATTAAAAGGCGTAATCATGTACATGCGACGCCCACTGTTTTTATCTACATGTAAAGAATATTTAAGATTTGCTTATATTATTAATTATACCAATCGAATCAGCATCGATTTAATCATGTCCGTCTGTCCATGACAGTATGTCTTGTAATCAACCTACTGGTCGCAATTTTCGATATATTTTCATGATATTTAACATAACGATGTTTTTTAAAGCAAGGACAGTAACTATTTAAAGTGTATCTGATCAATCAATATTTAGAACCCCTCGTCCTAAAACGACCTACATTAAAATAAGTCTTTATACAATATGATGAAAATTCACGATTTTTTAATATTTTTTTAATAACTTTTAAAAAGACAATTTCATATAACGATATTTCAAGAAGTACTTTTGTTGGCTATACTATTTTTGTCTTTTTTTTTTAAGATACGTAGTAAAAAAAACTAAATTTGGCTTAGGGCAAATCTAAAATACCCTCCAACGCATCCTTCCTATTGGGCGTGGCTGGTACATGATTACACCCTCTAATATACGCTTTACATATGTATCAGCTTGCAAGCCGACTTTTACACTGAATACGGTTTTTTGCTAATTGTGGGCGTGTCTGTTATCCGACCACGCTTATTTTTGAGATATCGATGAATGGAGTAATTATAAATGTACATATGTTCCAAATTCCAACTTCATAGGACACTTTTTGGGTCAGATAAATACATTTTTGTTAATTGTGGGCGTGGCCCTTAAAATATTTTGTCAATTTTAAATGATGTGCAAAAACTAAATGTCAGCTCAATATATTATTAATACGAAAAGTTAAAGAGTGCCAAAAATAGACTGACCGAATAGATCTACTCAGTTTTTAATAACGATCAAGAATATATGTATTTATACTCTGCAAGATGTTGCAAAGGTAAAAGGAAATGTAGGGATGTGGAGGTTATAAAAATCTAGTTCGAACGATTTGAAATTTCGAAGCCATGCCTGGTACAAAAATTTGTTATATAAGTTTCATTGGATGGTGCATTAAATTTATATGAAATCGGGCAATCGCTGGTTTTTTTTTTAATTCTTATATATATTGTACATACATGCAGCATTACATTGTACAGCGTGCTTAATGCTCTCTCTCTCTCTCTCTCTCTCTCTCTCTCTCATGCACTAATATAAAATTTCTTTCTTTTCGTTTTGTCTTGCATATAAATATATGTACATTAGGTACGCATATGTACATACATATATTCATACATAGTTGAATTGTTTGCGATGACTTCATGCCTTATACTAGCAACTATTTTCTTTATATTATTCCACTGACTAGGGGTGTACGTGTGTGTGTATCTAACTACGTATAGATATTATATGGTGTGGATATATTGTACAATGGATTTAATAAAAATTATGATACTATAGCACGTAAGCAAGTAAGTAATTGCGGGTCTTTGGCTTTATGAAGACAGTTTTTTTTTAATTTTATTCTTACTTTAATGGAATCTAGGGTGCGCTCTCTTTTACTCAATTATTATTCCAAATGTTAAATTTTATTATTGACATGTTTTGACATATTTATACATCGAATAATTTGATTCTATTGTATTATTATTAGAAAATAAGTGAGAAAACTAAATTTGGCTTAGGCCAAATCTTAAGTTCGTAAAAAGAGTGAGCGTGGCAGGTATATGATTACGTTCTTGTGTATGTTTTTTTTTTTTTTTTTTTATAAATTGTGAACATGTCTGTTAGCAGACTACGCCCATTTTTGGCACATCGATGAATAGGATAACTATAGGCATGCATATCGGATTCATAGGTAAGTTTTAGTGACAGATATATAGGTTTTTGTTGATTGTGATTGATACATCGATGAGTGAAATAACTATAAAAACGCGTAGCAAATTTCAAGTTCACGGGTCAATATTTGTGGCAGATAAATATATGTTTGCCGATTGGGGGCGTGGCTCTTGACCGATTTTGCCCATTTTAAATAGCAATCTGCGTGCAAAACTAAAAGTGTATGTACAAAATTTTAGCTCAATTTCTCAAAATTTACGCCCTTGAGAATGCAAACAACAGACAGACGGACGGACATACATGTCTAGATCAATTCAGTTTTTTGATGTTCATCATATCATCATATATATACTTTGTAGGGTCTTTGTGGCCTCTGTTAGGGTGTTGCAAACGGAATGACAAACTTCATATACCCCCCACTCTTGTATGGAGAGTAAAATGAAAAAGATGGCAATCAGGGGTTGGTTCCGTAGAATAATTTGTAGTTAATAGAAAATTAATGTTTTTGTGAAAAGTTGTTGAATAGAAAAGAGCACATGATAAAAATGGTAAAAATTGAAATAATTTTTATATTTTTTAATTTCATAACTTTTTGTTTTCTGATTTTATTTTATTTTATTCGTTTGTTTGTTTATTTTTAGGTAAGTGCGGTCTGGAAAGTTTCATTTAAAAAATCTAAACAAAACAAACGTAAGCAAACATTTCTATTGAACTTTTAGTTTTGTCTATGTTCGAAAATTATTGTAGGAAAACAAAAAATTGCAATCTATTATTGAAACCCATCACAGTATGAGATGAATAAACAAGTGAAAAGGCCACGTCTTGTATGCTGACCACGATGCTTGTGTATTGTAGGCAAGTGAAAAACTGCTTAAACCCGCTTAAGAACCGCTTGTAAAAATTTGTAAAAATTCCATCTTTTTGGCATGAGGTGCATAAACAAGTTTGTGTGAATGTTTGTAACTTCAAAACTAATAAGTGTCACACCCACATTCAATTATACTGATCAAATCCTCTGCATTCATTTAGTCATGTCCGTCAGTTCGTCTGTCTGTTCACGTGAAAGTTTGTGTAAGTTACGAATCCCTTTTTTTAAGATATCTTCATAAAATTTGGTACAAAGACATGTTTTGGCCTATAGAGGTTTTATTATAATGGGAGATTTTATATGTTAAAAAAGCGCTATTCTTAATACTACTAATAAAATTAGGTGAAAATAGTTAATTAGATTTAATACTTAGCTACATCAAATATAGACCCGACCATTTCTTAGAACCCATTTGCATATGACGATATTTCACGAAGTGACTTATATATCAATGACCCGCCTTACCCAGTACATAGAACCGAATGTAACATTTCCACTTATTTAAGTATGACTTGTCATTACCAATATTACATGACTACTACGTGACAAATTATGCCAATTCATAAAAATTCAGATTAATTTTCTGTTTTTTTTTTTTTTTTTTTTTCAAAATAAAATAACAACTATTACAAATTTTAATAAATAAGAGATTTTTCTTGAGTTTAATGTTATAAATATTGATGCTAAATATTTAAGGCAAGACATTGTTGACTGATTGAAAGAATGAGTCATCAAAAGCCATCAAAAATGAAATGAATTGATTTAAGAAAGAGTCGATTGTGAGTAATACATTTATAATATAAAACAATTAAAACAAATATATTCGGTTTACGAATTTAATAAAATCCGCCACGCCCACTAACGACAAAAATGTATTCATCTACCACAAACAATGAGCTATAAAGTTAAAATTAGAGTATATGTATATATAAACAAAAATGGGCACCCAAGCCCACAATACAAACAGTTTATTTTGCGTAGAATCTGACTTACACTGTTACTGGGCGTAATCATCTACTATCCACGCCCACTGTTTGTACATGAAGGTGGAAGGCATTTAAAATTTGGCCTAAACCATACTTAGTTTTTTACTTCCTTTGTTTGATATGGACACAAAACTGTAATATATAATTCAGAATGAAGATGCAAAATTGATTTCTTACTCAACTGATTCAAGGAAGATTGGAATGCTATTGCTCCGATAGAAGCCATCTTTCCATCGTCAGCAACTATTTGCATGCCAAACCATTGACTTAACACATTATTTAATAGTACGTCAGTACAATTCAATTGAGAATTTTATGGCAAGAGTATACCACGATGCGCTAAACGAAAATACAGTTGTCTTTTATGAAAGTAAATGAATGCGTATAAGAGAAATTAATGAAGTAGGGGTATGACTCAGTGTGAAAATATGTATTTTAATATGAAGGGGTTTCTTTTTGAAAATATTGAAAAGACTATGATTCATACTTTATTAATTATTTAATGAGATTAGTTTGTGTTGTCCCTCCCTAAAAAACTTGTCATAGTAATTGAATTAAGCAGAAAATTAATTGGATTAAATTATCAATGAAATGTGACATTTATTAAGTATTGAGCGATTGTTGATTACATGATTACAAACGCTTCGCTCATCTTAATATTAGCTCCGTTTTAGTCATGGCCTATATAAAGTTTGGAACTTGGAACTTGGCATACTTGGTCTCTATAAACCTCGAAACCTATATCGAAATTAATATAGATCTTGACAAAAAGCGCCGTTATTATTTCAATATTACTCAAGTACGGGACAATTTTTGGAACTTTTTTGCATAAAAATTTAATTTACTTCGATTTTATTTATTTAATCCATAATAAACATCCTAATTCACTTAACATATTATATTTTTATGTGTAGTCTAGTCTATTATATAATATATATAATATATAACTCACGTAATAGTAAACTGTAACATAGCTCGCCGAACGTAATAATAAAAGAAACTATTTAAATTAAAATTAATTACAAGTTAAACCTTCTCACTCTCGGACATTCCGAACTGTAATAAAAATAGTCTGACGGTCACATATTCCAACAATTAAACTGGTTAATTAATGTGATGACAATTTCATGAGTACCATATTTAAAATAATAATATAAGTCATTGGGGATCGTTTTCACAACAAACGTTGGGTTAACTACTAGTTTGTCACAATTTTTAATTTTCCTACATACGCAAAAACCGCAAGTATTTACTTGTTGTATCTGTTTATTATAAGATTTTATTTGCGTTCTTTTTATACCCTCTCTCCCTCAGTGATGAGGGTATACAAAGTTTCCTACAAAGTATATATATTTCTAATCAGCATCAAAAACTGAGTCGATCTAGACATGTACGTCCGTCCGTCTGTCTGTTGTTGGCATTCTCACTGGAGTAAATTTTGAGATATTGAGCTAAAATTTTGTTCAGACACTTTTAGTTTTTGCATGAACATCGCTATTTAAATTGGGCAAAGAGCGGTCCAAAGCAACGCCCATAATCGACAAAAATCTATATATCTGTTACAAACATTACATGACACTATTATAGATGTGGAGGGTATTTGAGATTTGGCCTAAGCCAAATTTAGTTTTATTACATGTTTAAATGGTTCTCGGCTGCCGGCCAAATTTTTGTAAACGTGCGCTACTCGCTAATTGTTTTCACGAATGACTTTTTATTAACGTAAATAAATAAAAGTACAAGTAAAAATATTATAGTCGGTCAAGCCCGACCATCAAATACCCTACACCACTTGATATATTATATTATTCAATATAATTTTTTTCTTTGAAAAATGAAAAATTTTATTTTTCTAGACACGACGACAGACGGACAGACGGACATGGTTAAATCGATTCAGATTTTGATTCTGAATCGATAGGTATAATTGAAGATGGGCGTGGCATTTGCTGTTTAGGAATTACAAACATCCGCACAAACTTAATATACGCTTTATATTTTACGGTTGAATGTAATCAATGTAGAAAAAAATGGAAAATGAAAACTGTGCTTGTCCATGGCGCTGAAGCATGAACGCTAGAACAATGGTGAGGCTTTTCCAGGCGCGTTCGAAAGAAAACTTCTTCGCAAGGTCTTTGGTACATTACGCCTTCGTGATTAGTTCCGACTTAGCTGTATGAGCTTTACGCCAACGTTGATATAATCCGAGCACATAAATTCGTTGTTTTCCGCGGAGGTATTATTTGTACTACTTAGCCAGGAGACGAACTTAGAGGCTGTAGTAAAATTTTATTAGTTAATTAAATGAGGAAATGGCAATATCTATTTCAAAAGAGTTTTTATTTTACCCAAGTGGAAGTGATACTTTCCACATTAACCCCGCGGGAAGCCGGGAATGGAACACTCGATGCTCCGTTTTTTCACCAAGTGACTTGTGATCCTAACTTTGATGTAATATAATATTTTGCATTAAAAGCTCGAACCAAATATCGGAACAGGCTTACGTTTTATAAGAATGCTATTTTCGAAGCACGGGGAAACATATTCTTTGTGTTGGGAAGAGGTTAAGAGGTGATGTTGCTATTAAATGAAGCTTCAGTCAATTTCATCTACTTTTCATTTATTTTTCATTAAAGATAAAACCGTTTTTCCTCCTTTCACACTACTGACATATATATTATATTATGAAAAACAATTTCATGCTCGTATGCTATAATCTGGCTTGAATATACTTTAATGTAGTAAATGTAAATACTTATTCAGTCGATTTTGTGGCCCAACCACTCCACACGTATGTTTCATGCTCTATGTAAAATTAAGCTTATAAATTATGCACTAGCCATACATATGAAACATACATATGAAATATATTGTGTTTTGTATTGTTTTCGTAAAGTTGAAGTTATTGCTGTCAAATGGTTGGTTGGCAACTGGTGCCAACATGTAAGTAATTCTCAATATTTATTACATTTTAATGGTGCTCGCAATAGTCTATTAATCCACGGGACAATACAATGGCCTCATAGGCACAGTCATGGTAATGTTACATTTATTTATGTAGCATGAGTGTATGTAGTAATTACGTCTGTATTATATTACTTGCCGTCCTCCCTTTATTCATGGTTACCGTTTCTTGGACAAAGCTTCAAATTTAATTCCATTTTCAATGTGTGAACAATAGCCAGAGAATCAATGTTTGTTATATTGTATTAGTTGTAGTAAATTTGTTATTTTATTACACTATACAACATTTCTAAGTGCACTTCAGAAATTGTCGAGTTAATTTCAAAAATCGTCATTTATAAAGAGTTTTGCAATAGGGATGTATCAAGAGACTCAGTTCTAGAGTTAATGAACCGCCGTTCATAGAATCGATTGATTTGGAAAATTTGCTCAACTGAAACACCTACGGCTGCAATATTTTCGGTACTTCGACCGCTGTGTTGTCTCTCTAAAACAGGAAAATCCAAAAGTGAATATTTTGACTCCATTTTATACAGCGCTACCACCGACCACAGAATTGCGGTAGTAACTTTTAATAATTTCCAAACGTTGTTAGTTTTTAAACATCACCATAATAAAAATGTTAACCTTAACTGATCTTTTGACATTGATAAATCATGAAAAATGTTCAAGGGTGCGTTCATATTAAAGTACAAAATTGTTATGTCCCTATCGAATTTTGTTTTTAATCATAACTTCTTTTGTACTTCACCAATTGTTAAATTATACTTAATCAATATGAAATTGTACTTCATCATTAAACCATTGTACTTTATAAATTGTCACTTGTACTTCGAATAAATAATAATAATAATAATAAATGGTATCTAAATGAATTACAATTGTTAAGTTTAAGTGATAAAGTATCAATGACGATTTCTGAAGTCCAATTGAATTATGTGAAGTGCACGACTTCAGAAGTACACTTGGGAATGGTGATTTCTGATGATGATTTCAGTCTTGTTTGCGTTTAATTAGAATAAAAATTTTTAGTAATATTTGAATGAAAATGATTTATTATTCCTTATGTATTTGTTTTGGAAATGCTTTCAATGCAATCCAATGAAAATTTATATAACATATAAATAATTATATATTCTTCCGCCTTTTATTAGCTTTAAAATTTTCTACAAACTGAAAAAGTTTCCGATAAATTCACAAACAGAAATGTTCTTTCTGTTGAACAACCATCAAACAATGTTTAAATAAAGTTTAAATAATTAAAATGAAAATGTTTACAGAAAAGGGTTACTATTATAAGATGGATAGGAGCAGTACTGCTCTAATCAAGACTGAGAATTATTTTGCATATAACTGAATAAATTTTAATTTTATTAAAAAAACAAAATCCAAGTTAAGTGATGAGAGAAAATTTTTTGAAAAAGTTAAACATCGACATCTTACACCACATTTTTAGTTACTGAAATCACAAATGTATCAATGTTGCGGTATATTTTTCCATTAACTTAATTTAGTGTGCTTCTTAATCGCAGGTTAAAATCAAACCATAATATTTCTTAGTCTAGTGAAATCAAAAGTAGTTTGTTTGAATAATGTTTTACAAAATAGTATTAGCTAACTTTGACACTTCATGTTGAACAAAAAATATATCATAATCTATCTCGGAAAAATATTTCAAAAGTTGCAGTCAAGATTAAAATCTTAACACTTGCCACTCTTCGTTCCCGAAAATATGTCCCTTACTAATTATTTCTCCATTACAAAAAGCTTTTGTAATAAATGGTACAAATAATTGGATGATCGATCTCACCATAGTGCAAATTAGGTGAACAGCTATACTTAATGAGTTTAGTTAGTATCATGTTTAAAATAAAGGGAATTGGCCACAATCGACGAAGATTTCTCTTTCTCTCTCTCTCTCTCTTCAAAAAAAAATGCGTATGTGGAATAGTAATTGACTGCAATAATTTTAAACTTTATAGACTCATGGACGCTCATGCTATTAAAAGTAGTTGGATTTTTTTTTTTTTAACAAACAGCGGTAGAGGAGCTCAGGGGCAATATCAAACGCGAAAATAGAACGTTTCGACCGATTTATGTGAAAGAGTAATGCAATATTGGCTCCAAATAATCAATCACTCCAAACATACTTATAGAGGTCATATGAACAAGATCGAATACTAGAAATTAAATGTAACATGTGTTCTACCTATAGAATAAACTTCAGCCTAAGACCTCAATCTTTCTATGTTTTATTTAAACAGGGAATTGTGTTATGTCCTTATTGAAAAACCTTTTATAAGCGTCATTGTGACAGTCACAAATGGTGAGTAGCCTTTATTTGATCTAAATCCATATATAATTGTTGTACTTGGTAAAAATTCATTTTAAATAAAGGAATAACAGAAAAATACTATTTATACTTACTACATAAGATATAGGAGGTATATTAAGTTTGTCATAGTGCTTGCAACATCCAGAAGAAGGCGTCAGAGACCTTACAAAGTATATATATTCTTGATAAGCATCAACAACTTAATAGATCTGGGCAGGTTCGTCCGTGATGTCGTGAAAATTAACATTTAAATTTTTTCCCTTTCTCTACATAAAAACTTTATCAAAAATGAATCTTTACAAAACATATTCACGCTATTACCGGTCTTGATCGACCATAACATTTTCAGGTGTTTTTGTTTTTATGCCAAATAATAAAAAATAAAAAAATGGTTTAAATTATTTCCGTATGTGTGTGTGAGTTAACAAGATAATATATTTTAGGGTGAATGGACCTTTAAATCATATGGTATCAGTTTCGTTTTGTGGTTTGTACTCATTACAATAAATGTAAGGCCACATACATATTCACACATACAACCATATAAACTTTGTTATTCATATATATCATAATAGAGCATTAATAAAACTAAACCTACAACACAAACCACAATAAATGTACATGAGGAGAACACCTGTGGGTTATGTCAAAAAAACGAAAAGTAACCAAAAGAATATTACATGGTTATTCATCGCGCTATATGTAACCCTACAGAGCATACATTTACATATGTAATGTATATACGTCCGTCCATTAACCTTATCAATATCAATGGAAATGGAAAAAAAGTTGCATGGCATGAAAAGTGCATACGACGTCCATCAAACGGTGTCAAATGCTAACAGTTCTCTAATCGAACTGAATGATCGATTTGTGTTCAACAAGAATAAATGAATGAATGAGTATATACTATTGCATATATGCATGTGCCCATTATCACAACACCCAATGCATTAACATATTCATACATAATCATGCCATAGTTCACAGAGCACTGTGAATACTGGCTGACGCACTCTCTTGTTCTTATGTTTATTATGCACAAAATGTGTAAATTTTAATGCTTTTCTAACACTGCTTGTAGTGTACGTGCGGAAGTATATAGCCGAACAGCAATTCATTTAATAATGACAAATCTAAATCAATCGAAACATGTCCGTCTGTATATCCGTTTATCCTTGGTACCCTTACGGTCGTAAATTTTAACATAATTTTATGCAAACATTTCTAACTTTCATTCATACGTAGGTTTCTATTTGGGCGAAATTATTCAAATGCCACGCCTGCAGCGATAAACGTTTACTTTTCAGCTATAAAAATTTATTAATTAAATTATAATTAGTGCATTAAGCTATGTACCAAAAGCGGTACGATAACAGACCATGACTTATAAAATAAAACCTTAATTACTTTGAATAACACTCGACGCATTACAGATATTAATTACAACATAATACATATCTTATACAATACTTATAAAATAATTAATATAATTACAGAAAGAAAAAAAATTACAACAACAATCTCGACAAGAAAAACTATATATGGCTTAGATCAAATCTTATCTACAACGGTGGGCGTGGCAGGTACATGATTACACCCCCTAATAGTGTATGTACATATTATGTTTCAGTTTGCAAGTCGAGTTTTATGTTGAATATGGTTTTTTGTAAAATGTGGGCAAGTCTGTTATCCGACCACATCCATTTTTGGCACATTGGTGGATAGCATAACCATATGTATACCAAATTTCAATTTTTGTGGAATATAAATAAATTTTGGAAATAGATTAGATTGTGGGCGTGACCCTTGAGTGATTTTGCCCACTTTAAATAGTGATCTGCGTGCAAAAACTAAAAGTCTCTGTTCAAAGTTTCAGCTCAATATCTCAAAATTTACGACCGTGAGAATGCCATCAACCGACAGGCACCCGAACACTAAGTCTGCTCAGTTTTCGATGCTGATCAAGAATATATATACTTTGTGGCGCCTCTGACGTCTCCTTCTCCTCTCCTCCCCATCTTATGTGGAGAGTATTCAAATTGCAAATATATATTCTAACTTGTAGAGTTTTTAAGATTTGACCCAAGGCAAAATTCATATTTTTTAAATTTGTTAAAAAAAAATTTTAATCAAAGCATAACTTCAACTGTCTTTCTATCTTTAAAAAAGAAAAACTCTAGAAATCGTCATAATTCATCTGCAGTGCACGTGTGTATAACTGAATATTATTTTGAAGTCTATGGTTTTTTTACCACTTTTCCACATAAAATAGTTATTGTTGATAACCACATTAAGCTTTAAACAGCATTAACACCATTTAAGAAAAATAACAAGAAAGAACGAAAGAAAGAAAGAACGTATAAGAAATCCACTTAAGACGATTTCATAGCTACAACTGGAAAAGACGCAAATATTTGAAACTTACATTGAACGAATGAACGGAAGTTAATAAAAAAATGTTTTTAAGAAAAATAAGAAATAAAAGCAAGTACAATATTTGCTAACAGGAAAGTGAAATTTGAATCGAATTTCTATAATAAAAAAAATTGCACAAAAATTTTGAAAATTTTCATTACAACAAATAAAAAAATTAAATTTGTCTCAGGCCAAACCTTAAATATCCTTCACTGGTACATACAAACGGTGGACGTGGCAGGTACATGACTATCTGTTAACCGACGACGCCCATTTTTTTTTTTATAGCACGTATTAATGGGGCGTGGCCAATTTCAATCAATTCAAATAACATTGTGCATGCAGAGACTAGAAGTATTTGTACAAGATTTTAGAAAGATATCTCAAAAGCTACGACTCTGAGAGTATCAACAACAGACGTACGTCTAGACTATACTTTGTCAGGTCTCTACCGCTTTCTACTGGGTTTTGCAAACATAATAGCAATCTTAGTACACCTCCCCTCATATGTGGAGGGTATAATTATACTTGAGGATATCAGCTAGACATACGAAGTATTTCAATAATGTACTATACAACAACAAGTAGCTTTATTGGATATAAACGAAATTATGAAATACATTCAACTAACCAAAACTCTTTAAGAGACTTAGACAACAAGTCCCATTCTCCTGACAAAATATAAAGTGTATACTCGGTATTAGTAAAAGAATGAAAGTATAAAATATATTCAATCTCTTTAAATTAATTTTAACGTCTAAGGAACATTTCTAAGACTCTATCTAACGTTGGGGTACAATTTCCAGCCTTTACTGCTCTTGGTGATAAAAAGACAATTCCAACAACTAAAAAAATCTATATTTAACTAGGTCCAAATCTTGAATATCCATTATTGAAGTACCGAAGCTTTTTAATCCGTATATCTTGCGTACGGTAAGAATAAGTCGGAAAAAATTGTAACTTTTTCAGTTTTTGTTCACTGTGCGCGTGTGACTTGACCGATTTTGCTCAATTCTAGTACCAACCAGCGTATAAAGACTACCAACACTTCTTGTAAGTTTGGAATCGATAACTCAATTTTTGCGACCAGAAGAGTGATTACCACAGAACACACAATCACGCGAACACACAGACATCGTTTCATACATTATATACATTATTGGGTCTCCAACGCCGGTTTCGCACATGAAGTTTATGCACCAATGTTTTAGTTGATTCCATTTTCTCCCTACTTTATGGGACATTTTCCTTGGAGATTACCTTGATTATTTTTATCAGTAAGAGTAAATGACTTTTCACAGCATTTTTAATTAAAATTAAATTCAATGGAAATATAGAAAAACAGGAAAAAACTAAATTTAGGCCAAATCTTAAATACCCCCACACATCTACGGTGTACATATTACATATCATCTTGCAAGTTGAGTTTTACGTAAGCTTTTTTGGTACATTATGGGTGTCTTTTATTCGACCACACCCATTTTTATCACATCGAAGGAAGGCGATATTATAAATATGTATATAATAATAAATTTCAAAAAAGTCATTTTTTGTGGCAGATTTATAAATCCTTGTCGATTGTGGGCATGGATCCTGATCGATTTTATCCAATTTAAATAATGTTATGCGTGCAGAAAGTAGAAGTGTTTGTACAAAATTTCGGTTCAAAATATGTCAAAATTTACTACCGTGAGAGTGTTAATAACAGACAGACATACGGACACATGGACGGGCATGATAGACTCAGTTTTTGATGCTGATCAAGAATATTTGGTGCAAGCGGAATGACAAATTTAGTATGCCCCCTCATCTTATGTGGAAAATATAAAAATAAATATTTAATAAGCAAACAGTTGCAAACAATTGCTTGTGAAAAAACAAAGTTTTAGCATAAGCATTAAGTAGAAATTTTCATCAATACATAAAGTTCAAAACAGACTAAAATGCTTAAATGTAGAATTAACAACAACAACAATATTAATGTTATTATCACGTAAAGTAAAAGTTCTAAAAAGCAAAAGAGAAAAGTTTCACGTCAATCATTAGAGTTGACAACAGCTCTTGTACCAGCAGGTAACGGGCAATAAGACACAGTGACTGCTTTTCAACTACGTATACTACTATAAGCACACACTTGTAGAAATTTTGAAGAATTATGACTACTGGCGTCATTGTGTCATTAAACGATGATTCACCTGCTTGGTAGCTAACAACTTAGAAATTTTGCTTCTTACTCATGGACTGGTGACATTATTCTTCTTTAATCATGTATTTACCAGAAAAAGTGTAGAACGCGAAAGGGAGAGAGGCAGAGAAAAAAGCATATACAAGTTAAGTCTTGTTGGGAATCGGGCCAGATGATTGTACACAAAATTAGATTGTAGATCATTTTCTATAAGCATACAATAGGTTCAAGCTTCACTCATATGAAGAAAATTTCGTTTTTTTTTTCTTTTTCCTGAATTTACAATTATTTTGTAATCAAGTTAAATTGGCAAGCGCAACGTAATCATCGCACACAACACAACAAAACACCACATCAACTGAAGTAACCCACAATACCTGCATGTTCCCACACATACATTTACATGCACATTTATTTAAGTGCGATTAGAAGAAAACGTAAGGGCATAGGGGAAGTGTTTTTGAAGTTAGGAAATAACAACAACAACAAATAGACAACGGAATATATTTACGTCGACAGTATACTTGGATACAAGCACTAAATGCTCAGCTAAGGGCTCCTCGTTTAGGTGCTTGGCATCTACTTCAAGTTACGTTTCTCTACCTTCTCTCGCTTGTTGTTGTTTGTACATGAAATTTCGTAGGAAATTGTTTTTTTATTTTTTTATATATATTTTCTATATACAGTTATTGACAACAGTCAATGGACAACAGAATTTTTAAAAACGTTATTAAGGCATATTTTACTTTTTTAATGTGAGAGATATTATGGGTGTATATTGGTTTTGTTTAAATGTTTATAGGTAGCGATAAGTGGGCGAGCCACACCCCAAACGGTATATTGTTTCTTTCTTTCTATTCAGCACCAAAGCTGAGATGAGTTCGGCGTTCTGCGTGTTCGTGTAACGTAACTATGTAAAATTTCACACTCTTACGGGCACAAAACTTAAGATATTGGTCTGAAATTAAATATACATAATTTCGTATTGCCCTCGGACACGTCCACAATGATGACTTGCGACACTCTGTGAGTAGAATGTGAGACATAATTGTTTTCATATAAATTTTCAGCCATCACAGAACGGGTAACTTTGTTAGGGAACACATATTTTTGATACTGATTGTATATCATATATAACCTATGGTATTTATGTGTGTTTATAATTTAGACAGATATGTCCCAGCTGTGAATAGTTTAATGAACAACAAAAACATTTTGTACAGATACAGCTAGAGTGCAGGCAGGTAACAAACTTTGAAGCATTTTGTCTTGCTTTTGTTCTTCTTCTGTTTCTTTTCCAAATAATTAGAAATCATAGTCATTAACGTTAAGAACAAATTAAAATAAATAAATAATTGCTTTGCGAAAAATAATGGTGCTACGGAACATAACGCATTGTTCATTAAGTCACGGGGCTAACTAGGGACACTTTTTTGATAAACTTCTTCTTTATTCATAAACATAAATTTCTTCAAGTGCATGATGCCACTGTCATGAAATTTTGACACGTATCGTTTGAGGGTTGGTTCTTTCTAAAAACCATATAGGTTTTTCATTAAAGACTCTACCAATGAGTTACAAACAGTTGTTTATTGAAAGCATATGATCAAGCACAATATCAGATGTTTTCCTTCCTTCCTTCCCTTTTTTATTTGTACCATGGCCACTAAAGTTTAAATACGTGTAAATAAAAACATTCTTTTTTAAAAAAATTTCCCACACTCACGTATATTTATTACTTCTTTAAACCCCAGAACTATAGACAAAGGCAAAATATATACAAAAGTGTCAATCAAAAGACTTTTGAAAGCATGTGGTCTTTAATGATTAACGTAAATAACTACAAAACAGTCATGCGTAAAAAGAAAATCTGTTTAGAAATAATCACAGAGAAAAAGATGAAAAACGTACCACGTGTGAATGGTTCTTTAATTTATCACAATTGTTTTTAAACAAAGTTAACAAATCAAAGAAGAAATCTTTGGCTTTTCACTCAATTGAAAGCAGTTCTCACAAGGTATTAGAATAAAGCATCCACTGGTATCAAGTGATATCATATGATGATACCAGTTTACAGAAATGAAGGTGCTTATAATAGTATAAGTAGTTGTTGTTCATTCTGAGTTCAAATAAAAGTGCGAAAACTATCTTCACTTATCACTAATTGAGACATCGCCCCTATAATTAAGAAACATTTTTCGTAACAACCCATCACCCCCTGCACGAATTCGATTGCTGCAGGTATCCAACCTGCTGCCCTAGCCTATTACGGACGGCTAATATTTATACTTTAAAGTAAAACAATTGCCTTTAAAGCGAACATGATTTCTACCTACCTATCTATCTGCGTCCGTACTTAAGCTTATGATGAAATCGTTACAAGTTTTGTTATCTTAATTAACATTCGCAAGAATCCCAGCCATTGATGGTACAATATGTAATAATTCAACTAATGAACAAACACACACACGTACACACACTCATTAATACTCTCTTAACAAGCAAAACCATTTACGGTTTCTTTTTCAAATCACATTTTCAGTTATTCAATGGAACTAATCTTCACTTTTTCCAGCAATTACGAATAAAGAAAGTAAAAATTTTTTTGCGATTATTGTCTACGTGTCACATATGTTTCGTGTTGTATGATGTAGTGTATAAAGAGATAAACACAATTATCATCAAAGATAAACAAGTCGCACAAAAATTTAATTACAAGCATATGTTTAAAGGCGTTACAATCAGCAAAGTAGCAATAGACCGGTAATGAACACAACATCGTATATGTCGTACGTACCAGTGCTTACCCGGGTGACGGCGATATAACACGTTTTTCTGTTAGCTTACTTTTCTTGTTCTTCTCCTTACTGTTTTTTCTTTTCGTTTTTCCTTTTTCGCTATTGAATCGACGCTGATGATGATGATGATGTTTATAATTATTTTCATTATTAAGATGATTAATATGTTAGACAGGTTTCCAATTAAACGTGTTTCAAATTGCTTATAATGTAAATAATACACGCGTACATGAATGTATTGTAATTACACTGAAAGAAGTTTTGTGTTAAATAAATGAACAAAAGTTCGAATCAATTGGAAAACAGTCAGGATATAAAACAAAAAAAAAAAAATAAAATTTGCAAATCTTAAGTACCCTCTACATCCACAACGGTGGGCGTGCCATATATTTATATATATTGCGCCCTCTAATAGTGTGTGTGTTACAGATCAGCTTGCAAGTCTAGTTTTATGGTGAATATGGTTTTTTGTAAATTGTGGTCGCGTCCGTTATTCGACCGCGCCCATTATTGGCATAACGGTAAATATGTGTACCAAATTTAAGTTCATAGGTAAACTTTTGTGGCAAATATAAAGATTTTCGTCTATTGTGGGCGTGGCTCTGCGTGTAAATACTATAAGTGTCTGTACAAAATTCTAGCTCAATATCTCAAAATTTACACCCATGAGTATATCAACAGCAGGCGAACATACGGACATACAGACGGGCATGTCTAGATCGATTCAGTTTTTGATGCTGATCAAGAATATATATACATTGTAGCGTCTCTGACTCCTCCTTCTGGGTGTTGCGAACGCAAGAAAAAACTTTGTATATCCTCATCACTAAGGTGGAAGGTATAATAAAATGTTTATGAGTAATATATCATAATATATATCATAAAGGATGACAAAGAAATTGTGAAAATTTTCAGTGATTTTCAGCGCAGATTTTCTTTCTTGATATGTTTACATTATGAAAACATATTTTATACCCTCTACATAAGATGAAGGGTATACTAAGTTTGTCATTCCATTTGCAACAACCAGATGTATTCTTGATCAGCATTGAAAACTGAGTCGGTCCGTCACTGAGACATGTCCGTCCGTATGTCCGCGTATCTGTGTGTTATAGGTACTCTTGCGATCGTAAATTTGGTGATGTTGATTTGAAACTTTTACAGAGACACGGATCGATATTTAAATTGGACAAAATCAGTCAGGAGCCATGCCCACAATGGATAAAAATCTATTTATATGCCACAAAAATGGAATTTGAATACACATATATATGATTACCTCTTTCATCGGTGTTCCAGAATTGGGCATGGTCAAAGAAGAGACACGCTCTTAATATACAAAAAGCTGTATTCAGCGTAAAACTCGACTGGCAAGCTGATGCATTATACGTACACTATTTGAGGACGTAATCATTCATCTTCCACGCCCACTCTTTGTATATGTGTATGTGGAGGGTATTTAAGATTTGGCTTAAACCAAAGTTAGTTTGGTTACTTGTTTCCCTTTTAACAAGTGTGAAAATTGTATAGTTGGTTCTAATCGACCATGTAATAACCTACACCACTTATTTCTATATTGATTGAGTTGCCCTAGAAAACGACATTTCATAAAGGATTTTTATATGGAAAGGAGTTCTAAAAATGACCAAATTTGGCACAATCCATTTTTAAGCCAATTAACTATTCTGCACCTAATTTTGTCAAAAAATATTGTGAATTGCAAATTTTCGTTTTAAAATAAAGCAAGAAAGAGGGAAAGAGTTTGAAAAATGCACCGAACAGGTCCATGTTCAACAGTGACCGTTTTCGCATTAAAAGTTTTCCTTGTAAAAATTTCATCAAAATATCCATTTACATGTACCTGTATGTTGATTACATACAGGTTGACGTATATAACCGGACTGTTCGGTATAATTGTGCCAAAACAAAATTTCTACTCAATGTATCGACATTCTAAAAACATACGCACATACATATGAATATGGACGGACATTAACTGAAATTTTTGGATTTCTAATGCTTCGGAATAATAAAGTTGGTCTATCCCAGCTTATGTAGAGTGTATAATACAAACGAATATCAAGATGAATATTTTACAAACTTTAGTCAGAGACACATGACTACGTTTTGACGTGAAATTATCTTATGAGTTAAATAGAAGTTGATTGACTGACGACTATGTGAGCTGGTGAGCTGGTGAGATTCTCTTTTACTTTTCCTTTTTTGAATCACTTGAATCTGGTTTTTTCACTTTTCAACTCTTACTTCTTTGCTATCTCTTTCTCTTTTGTTATCATTTCAAAGATCAGGAGCAGCTGTACATAAATATGACTTGAATTGCCTTAACCTATACATGGACAGAGAGAGAGAGACAGACAGACAGACAGACAGACAGACAAACAGAAAGCTAGACAGTCTGTTATATACTTTATGACTTTATTTGGTAGTGGATTGTACGTGCAATCTGATGATTATTTATGATGCCTTAGCTGGGTTATTGGGTACAATAAATTATTGTATTTTTAGTACGTAAACTTTTTATCATGTCCTTGTTCCTTATGTTTGTATGAAATATGTAGTTTGAGTTTCCTTTGCTGGGTATTAACCCAGCACCACTAGTGGCAAATTCATTTTTCGCGAAATTCTAAACGGTAAATGCTACATCTACCTTAAATTATACCAATCGATTCCAAATAAAAATGTGAATAGATTTAATCAACTGGGTAAATTTGTGTGCAAGCTAAAGGTCGCAGTTTTTGAGATATTTCGATTAAATTTGATACAAGGATATGTTGCCAAAATTCGGTGAAGAATACTTGATTAAACTTATTAACTAGCTGTACAAAATTTGAATCCGATCGGATGATTTTTAGAATTTCATGAGATGACTTACATGACAATTTCTCGCGTTTACTGCTGCAACTGAACTAATTGTATAAATATGTTAATTTCGGGAACTAATTGATGTAGGGTATTAAATAAACTATAACTATAGGCAAGTTATAATTTCGTGGTGCCCTATTAAGCCACAAATCAAAAAAATTTTAATAAACTATTAATCTTGTTGATTGATGTGTTCTCCGTCAATTATTATACAACTGGCTCCTCCTGCGTTTCCTGGCTCCTATTTACTAATAACTGCTATTTAGCGGGTATTTTTTTTTTTTTTGTATTGTACAACACATAAAAAGAAAATCAACTTGGCGTCTACTTGACTGTAAAGCAAAAATTGCTTAAGCTTCAGCGGCATGAATTTTGTGGTTAACAAGAACAGCAACAACAGCAATAACTTGCTGCCATTACGTATACATGTAAGTAAATGATGTTGTGTAATGAATATTCTAGACTTAGTGGTACACCTTAGGGTGGTATTACGCCGCGAACATACATATGAACAATATTGTGACAATGTGTTGTTGGGTGAACCATTCGGTCCATTAAGTACACTTGCGAAAATATTCTTCTGAAGGGGAGTGTTCTGAACTACAAGAACTACAACTTTTGAGTTCCAACAAACACTACGACGGATGTATTTTCCTCAGTATTAACAGTCATAAACAAAGTGCTGCATGGTTCATTGTCGCCTATTCTCTCAGTGTGCAGTGTGCGGCTCATAATAAAAGTAATATTTGGCATTACAACATACAAGCTGGGGTGTTACAAAACTAAAATTTTTATGTACATGAATTAAAAGTTGTTATTGTTGAATTTACCATATTTAGTGTTGTAGTGTTGTACGGTTGCTGCTGCCGTTGACATTTGAGTACTAAATGTTTGTGTGTTTATAGTTTTTTCTTTCGTTTGCTTCTGTTCTATGAAAACTATTATATGTAAGGTTTTAGTTCATTTTTGCCCAAGCACTGCTATAGTAGTATACAGTTTGTTAATGAATTGGTCCATTGGTCCATTGGCCCAACCAAGCAATATGAGACGGGCGACCACAATTTGCTATATGTTGCATGCACCTTAATAGAAAAATTAAGGAAGGCGGAACATATGTTTAAACAAACCACACCCACACATGAAAAAGATAATTAATGAAGATTAAATAAGTAAGAATGCTAAGAATTCGACTTAAGTGAAATCTTAAATATCCTTCTACTCCATATACAAAGAGGGGCCGTGATTTTGCCCTGTAACACTCTAAGTAAAACGCATCGACAGGCAGGTCAAAATTAGGGCAAAATAGGATTTCTTGTTAATTGTGGGCGTATATATTACAACAACAAGTTCCAACTTTTTAGCTTAATTTTTATGGCAGATAAATAGATTTTTGTTGATTGTGGGCGTGGTCTCCAGAACGATTTTGCCCCATATAGGAATAGGAATCTAAGCATAGATACTAGAAATGTTGACTCAGCTCGATGTATTGAAATTTACGACTGTTAGAGTAACAAAAACAGTCACAAGGGCACATGGCACGTGTGTCCATGTACGCACTTGTGTTTGCAAGTGTATAAGTAAACAAACGAAAAAAATTTGATGAAAATGTAACGAAATTAAAATACTACTAAATGATCACTTTGAAATCAAATGAATAATTTATGCAGCTACAATTAAGCATTGGCAGACAAAAGCAGCTTACAAACGAAAAAAGCCAAGAGACAGACTGCCAGACAGACAGACAGACAGGCATAAGAGCAATTCAACTCGTACGATAGTTCAATTGAATTCGGTTCAGCTCAATTCAGTTTAATGCAGTACAACAACATAAAATTTATGTAAATTGCGCATAAATTTGCCAGCAATCGTCACATCATCGTTGTTGTTGTTGTTGTTGTTGTTTTATCCTGCTATGTTTCACAGGCTGTATAAGCATCATGATGATGCTTACGCACACACACAATAAAATTGATTATTTGCGCGCGTGTGTGCTGGTGTGCATTTCAATTTATTCAATTCAAATTTTTTTATTCACTTTCTTTTCTCTCTCTCTCTCTCTCTCTCTCTCTCTCTTCCACCCTCTCTCTGACAAACGTACCGTAAGTGTTTTGGTTACTGAAATTGAAAATGCTGTTGGTTGAATTGTTTATTGCATTATGTTGTGTACTGTAAACACATACTTTGGTACAATGCGTATACTCTAGAGTTTGTAGCGTGTGCGTTAAGTGATGTTTACATTGTGAGCTTATATACGGTTTAAACTTTAGGCCTATATAACAGCATGCATAGGCGATGTATAGAGAATAGATGTTTTTTATACTACACACCATTTGGAGTGTATTGGGTTTGTTAATAAATTTTTGCACTCTTCATATAATATAAGGATATCCTAAGTTTGTCATTGCATTTGCATCACCGAAAAGGAGGCGTCAGTGACCCTACAAAGTATATATATTCTTAATCAGTGTCTAAAACTGAATGGATCTACACATGTCCGTCCGTAAGCCTTTAAGGAAATACTAAGGAATTGAAAAAATAGAGATATTAAGTTGAAACTTTCTAGTCTCTAAACAAGTTACGCCTACAATTGGCAAAGTATCTTTAGCGGACAACAAAAATAAAGCCAAAAAAAGTGAAATTTTATTATTATAGTATTCGTTAAACTAAAAAATGGACGGAGTCGGTTAACAAACACACCCATAATTAATAAAAAACCTTATTTGCATAGAATCCAACTTGTTTTATATAGATGTAAAAATATTTGGGTTTTTGTTAATATTGTGGGCGTGGCCGTCAACCTATTTTACCTAGTTTAAGGAAAAACGTTAACAATATAAAAGGTTATTTCAATAAGGACATAATAATTGTCTATTTAAATAAAGTACAGAGTAATTGAGGTATTGAGCTGAAATTTATTTTTGGTATAGTACACACGTTACATTTAACTATGGAATTAAATTTCCCTCACATGGACCGTGAGCATGTTTGCAGGGATCGATTTTTTGAAGCCATCACTCTTTCACATATGAGGATGCAGGTCAAGATTTTTATGAAAAATTCACCACAATGTTGTTTACAAAATTCCTGCGAATTTTGTAAACAACAAAACAATAGTGAATATCTTGGCTGGAAATTATCCAATTTAACATGCCTTAGACAGTTATTACGGCCGAAAATTGGAGTAAGTGCTCTTAAAGTTCTGAGTCGGTGGTGGCCCTACCTGACATTTTGACGGAAACAGATTATTAAAATCTTTTAAGAGTACATTCATATTAAAATACAAAAATGTTATGTCCCTATTGAAAAAATCGTTATTTTAAATAACATTTTTTATATGTCACGCCCCCAATTTGTATTTATATATAAATCTAAAAAATACATATTTTCTTGTGTCACCAGCAGCTGTGATAAGAAATAGGTTTTTGTTTTCATATGACAAGAATTAAATCAATTTTTATTGCGTAGGGTATAAAATAATAATTTCAATCGATAATTTCACTTATTACTTTTTATGTTTACAGTATTATTGTTAAGTGCGTTGTGTTGATTTTGTTGTTGAGATAACTTGGTTAGTTAGTTCAGTGGGGAGAATAGAGTGAGGGCATGTTAACATGCATCTATTTTGAAATTTGTAGTAGAGATGCTTATGTTTAGAGTAGAGAGCATATATTGTATATATGTATGTTCTGTATAAATTAATAAACTCATTATGTTATCCATGATGTGTCCCAGCCATAGACTGTTTGTCTAGGTGCTTTTCTGGTCGACTACTTCAACTGATTGATTTATAATCAGAATATTTTTTTTTTCGTTTGTACTAATAATCATAATTACAAAAACAAAGAAACCATTCACCACTAATTATGGAATAGCAAACAAAGTAACATTTACTCAATCTCAGCTTCACACTCTAATATGGATTTCTGTGCAATTCATATCGTAATATGGGGAACACCAAAGGAAAGTGAAAAATCTAAATTTAATATTAAATAACCTGTACATGTTTATACAAATAATGGGCGTGGCAGGTATACGATTACGTCCTCTACTAGAGTATGTATTATCTAACAGGTGCCAAGTTGAGTTTTACGCTAAATAAGGTTTTTTGTAAAATTTTAGCGTATCTGTTATACGGCCAAGCCCATTTTTGGTACACGGGGAAAGTATGGATATGTAAACCGACTTTCAATTTATTGCTCAATTTTTGTGATATATAGATTTTTGTCGATTGTGAGCGTGTTTATTATCCGACCACGCCCATTTTTAGCACATCGATGAATGGTATAATTATGAACTTGTGTACCACAGTCCAACTTTATCGCTCATTTTTTTTTGGCAGATGTATAGATTTTTATCGATTGTGGGCGTGGCTCTTGACCGAATTTTCCCAACTTAAATAGCGTTCTGCGTGAAAAAACTAGAAGTGAAGATCAAAGTATGCGACTGTTATAGTGCCTTCAACAGATGGGCACATGAACAAAGACATTCCCCAATCGACTTAAATTTTCATATTGATCAAGAATATATATACTTTGTACGGTCTCTGACGTTATCTTCTGGGTGTTGCAAACGGAATGACAACCTTGGTACACCCCCCCTCTTATGTGGATGGTATGAAAAGGTTAATCATGTGTTATGTGCTATAACACTCAATCAACTATTAACAGATATATTGACTTTAAGGTGCACCTGTAATTTATTTTATTATTAAATATCAAACATATCCAGGGTAAGCAATAGAATTTTACGCAATCAACTCTATCATTTATTCATGTATAAATTGTATTTATTTTTTTGGAAAATAAACATAAAAAACTAAACATAAAACACACCTTTCTCTCTCTCACATCAACACAACACATCAAATGTGTGAAAGCAGTAAATGCTGTACACTTTATGCCTTGCCGCTCCAACACTCCAACACTATGTACTTAAGTTGTAATTATATGTGTGTTTTATAAATATAAACAAAAACTTTTATATTGCATACTATTTTTTTATACCCTTTACCTTAATGATGAGGGTATACTAAGTTTGTTGTTCTGTTTGCAACACTCAAAAGAAGGAGTCAGGTACCAAATATATATATTCTTGATAAGCATCAAAAAACTGACATGTATGTCCGTGGTCTGTCTGTTGTTGGCACTCTCAATTTTTTTTATTTCTATAAATGTAAATGTAAATTTTACGATATTGACCTGAAATTTTGTACAGGCACTTTTAGTTTTTACACGCAGATCTCTATTTAAAATGCACAAAATTCGTCAAAAGCCACGCCCACAACTGCCAAAAATCTATTTATCTGCCACAAAAATTTAACTATAAACTTGAAATTTTGTAAGTAAATTTATAAATAGTCCATTCATCGACGTGTTAAAAATGGGCGTGATCAGATAACAGACACGTCCACAATTTACAAAAAACCATATTCACTATAAAACTAGACTTGCAAGCTGATACGTAAGATATACACTATTAGAGGGCGCAATATATATAGGCCACGCCCACCATTGTGGATGTGGAGGGTATTTAAGATTTGGCCTAAGTCAAATTTAGTTTTTTCACTTGTTATACCCTCCACCTCAGTGTTAAGGGTATACTAAGTTTGTTCTTCCGTTTGCAGCACCCAGAAGGAGGCGTCGGAGACCCTACAAAGTATATATATTCTTGATCAGCGTCAAAGTCGATTTAGACATGTATGTCCGTGTGTCCGTGTGTCTGTCTGTTGTTGGAACTCTCACGTGCGTAAATTTTGAGATATTGAACTGAAATTTTGTACAGGCACTTTTAGTCTTTGCACGCAGATCGCTATTTAAAATGGGCAAAATCGGACCAAAGCCACGCTAACACTCGACAAAAATCTATTTATCTGCCACAAAAATTGAGTTATAAACTTGAAATTTGGTACGTATGTCTATAAATATTAGCTTTATCGATATGCCAAAAATAGGCGTATTCATATTACAGACACGCTTAAAATTAATAAAAATCTTTATATCTGCCACAACAGTTGACGTAGGAACTATGGCAATTTGGTACGTGTATACATAGTTACCTCATTGACTGACGTGCCAAAAATGGGCGTAGTCAGATAATAGACACGCCCACAATTTAGGGTATTTAAGATTTGGACTAAGCCAAATTTACTTTCCTTACTTGTTTTTTTTTTAAGTTTTAAATCAACATAATTTTGTAAACACCTGACTTTCATATAAAAATACAAACATTCTATAATTGGTTGCCACCTTGTAATGATCGGATTATAAAATAATCATATGTCCCCTCAGCCACATGAATGGTTGAGTGTAAATATACGTACATGTCAACTTTTTTTGTAATTCCAAATAATACAATATTTACCTTAAAAGCTACGCACAGGCATGCACATGTATCCCCCCCTCACTACACATCTGCACCATTCAGCCAATTAGTTAACCACTAATACAACAACAATTACATGTAATCTCTGGGTCTATTATCATAACTAAATTTGAACGAAGTCTATAAATTGAAACCTGAAACACTTCTATGGAGTGCACACTTGTATTGCTTGCTGAAACTAAGTGGTTAGCAATGAGAGGTTAAAATAAAAGCATAAAATTTTTGTCACGTTTCTTCTTTCTTACCACAAAATTCATTTCCATTTAGCATTGAGGTGTACGGTGTGTCATCATCATGTTCATAATCATCATGTATGCTAAGTGCTTATTATAATCGTATGTAAATGATTTCAGACCAAAAATATAAAAATATAAAAAAAAATATATAAATATAAACTTATTCACACTTGGAAACCATTAGTGAAATAGAAGAACGAATGTGCGTGGCTTTTTCAGCCCGGAAGCCAACCGTTATGTGAAGGTTTAGCGAAAAGTTTAATTATTTTTATGTTTATTAATTTGTTGTTTGTTCATAACTTGGAAATTAATTGAATTTTTACTTATTTATTAACTTACAACTTTTTTTCAAATAGCATACAAAATTAAATTAAGCAAGAGAATGTTATTTAATTTAATGCAGTTTCATTACTAGGAAAATATATCCCTTGTCATATAAAAGCCAAAAAGTATTATAGAGAAGGTTCTAAATGTGTCCAAATTTTGATTAATATGAATATGTCAACTAAATTTCAACTTAATAGCTTTACTTTTGTGGCAGATAAATAGATTTCTGTCGATCGTAGGTAATTTATATATTGTAAGGTTTTGAACTTTTCCCTTACTTAACATTAATAACATTAATTATTATACATCAATTATAAATTATTGTTAATTAATATTTAAGTAGCACAGGCTCTCATACGGCCTGAACTCTTAACCACTGTAATAATATATTGTTTTATACTGATATTATTTATAAATAAATGAAATTGAATTGTCGATTGTAGGTGTGGCCCTTGACCGATTTTATCCATTTTAAATAGGGATGTGCGTGCAAAAACAAAAAGTATTTGTACAAAATTGTAACCCAATAACATAAAATTTACGTCCATGAGAATGCCAATAACAGACAGGACACAAGTGCACAGGACACAGACACACGGACTAAATGAATATAAGTTTTAGTATACCCTGTTTTTCATACACTTACTCCTTTTTTCTTATATAATATATATTATACATGAACTGAATCATTTGGAATACCCATAAAGTTTTTTCTTAAATCTTGCAAATGGCAAGCGAAATTTCTCACGCGCTCTTTTTATTAAAACAGTAATAATAGTTTTTAAAAGTTAAATAAAAAGAGGAATTCATTATTTTGCTCAAGCCAAATTTGGCTATACGGTCCCATTTTGTATAACTTGTATAACTTGTAGGTGGAAAGTGTCAGCAATATTTGGATTTTAGTTGGGGCCGCTTCTTCAGTTCATTGTTTTATGTATTTTGATCAATTTGTAAGTATTTTCTATATCTTAATTTAAGAAAGACACATCTAAATATTTTTTTTTCTAGTTTATGGGTGTGGCAGGAATTAGATTTTAAAATTTTTAACATTACAAATTATAAACCAATTAAGAGAATACATGTTATACTTTAGCCTAAAAGCTGTTCACGCATTTTTAAGGGCGTGGCTTTAAACTAATTTCACCCTTTTTATATAATTTACTAAAATGACACATTTCAATATTAAATATTATTTTAATTTATATGAGTATGAAGATTCGAAAAAATTAATGGACATAACGACGGACAAAAGAATAAAATGTTTATAACAACTCTGAAATTAGAGGTTTAAATATGTAAACAAAAAAAATTAAAAACCCGGAAGAGTCTTAAAAAACTTTTTGGTTTTTTTACAACCGACAACAACAACCAAAAACAAATATATACAAGTCAACAACACGAAATCATATAATAAATTAATTAATACGAAACCAGTGCGAGAAAAAAGAAAAAAAATCAGTAATAATAGTAATAACGAGAAAAAATAATAAAAAAAATATATTTTTGCACGAGAAAAAACACAACAAACATGTTTGAACTACTTGAACATGAGATGGGTGGCATATGCATGACCACATGATTAAAATCATTCACATGTCTGCACATTAATCAATGTTTATTAAATTTCGAGATTAATCAAAAAAAAAATAAATAAATAAATAGAAAATAAAGTGGGCGTGCTTTCAAATGCAAGTTATGATATATATAAACTTGAAAGATTGGTTGAGAAGAAAAATTTATTAAAAATTTAAGAAAAACAAGTAAGAAAACTAAATTTAGCTTAGGCCAAATCTTAAATACCCTCCACCTTCACAACGATGGGCGTGGCAAATATATATATATTGCGCCCTCTAATAGTGTATGTCTCTCGCATCAGCATTCAAATCTACTTTTACGTTGAATATGGTTTTTTATAAATTGTGGGCGTGTCTATTATCCGTCCACGCCCATTTTTGGCACTTCAGTCAATGGGATAACTATGTATACGCGTACCAAATTTCAAGTTCTTAGGTCAACTTTTGTGGCAGATATTGATAGATTTAAGTCGATTGTGGGCGTGTCTGTAATTCGACCACGCCCATTTTTGGCACATCAGTATATGGGATAACAAACTTTAGTTCCTAGGTCAACTTTTGTGGCAGATATAAAGGTTTTTATTAATTGTGGGCGTGTCTGTAATCCGAATACGCCCATTTTTGGCAAATCGATGAAGCTAATATTCATATATGTAACTACCAAATTTCAAGTTTATAGCTCAATTTTTGTGGCAGATAAATAGTTTTTTGTCGATTGTGGGCGTGGCTCTTGACCGATTTTGCCCATTTTAAATTGCGATCTGCATGCAAAAACTAAAAGTGCCTGTACAAAATTTCAGGTCAATATCGTAAAATTTACATTTACATTTATAGAAATAAAAAAAATTGAGAGTGCCAACAACAGACAGACCACGGACACACGGACATACATGTCTAAATCGACTCAGTTTTTGACGCTGATCGAGAATATATATACTTTGTAGTGTCTCTGACGCCTCCTTCTGGGTATTGCAAACGGAAGAACAAACTTAGTATACCCTCATCACTGAGGTGAAGGGTATAAAAACAAGTGAAAATATTATAGTCGGTCAAGCCCGACCATCAAATACCCTATATCGCTTGATGTATAAAGACCTCCATTATAACAGGATTTATGGCGATGAGTTCTAAAAATGGTCGGATTCTATCCATTTTCATAAAGTTCGTCTTTAGGTCAATACATGTCCTTGTACAAAATTTCATCAAAATATCTCTGAAAATGCGACCAGTAGCTTGCGCACAAATTTACATGGACAGACAGGCGGGCAGACGGTGCAGGGTATAAAAACGGTAGTAAGATCAGTTGGCATTTAAGTGGTATGCCATTTATTGATAATAATTAAGTATCTAAAGAAAGATAACCAAGTTCTAAAAGGGTATCTTGTTCTAAAACAGGCAAGGGCAATCTGTTTTTTTACAAAATTGAAATTCCTGCAAAAAAATATTATAGCAAAATTTAGACCGAAACTATTCATTCAACCAATTTTGCACTTCTTTGAAATTAAACAAGTGTAGCTGAGCCAAGGGATAATCGGATGAGGCCAGGTCTGGTGAATACAGCGGGAGTGGTAGCAGAGCGTGTCAATAAATATCCTACACGATAGAAATGCGATGGCTACGGAATGCTCTCGTAATCCGTGATTCAAACTGTCCAATCACTGTTTCACTCACTTTCAACGGTATATATAACACGATTACTTTCTGATCCCACCAAATACGCTTGGAATTCTGAAAATGTCCGCTTCTTATCTCCAGTAACAATTCAATGATGGATGCTTTTGTTTCTTGTAAAATTTTAGAACGGGCTCTTCGACTTCCATTTGTCTTTCAGTCAACTCAGGTGGAACACATTTCTCTTCCTTTTGAATTTTTCTCATAACATCGAAACCTTTGCAAAAACGTTGACGGGTCATATTTAATTTTATTACTTATTGCGCCTTTTTTTGAAGCATGCTTTTTTTTTCTTTTATGATTCTTTACCATCCACCACATGATGTGTGTAAAGTATGTAAATAAATATGTATTTAAAGTGCATAAACTGAACTGTCACATGAAAAATATTCTGCGCGTAAAGTGTCAGTAAGCCCGCGGGGATGTTATAATGAGTGAAATGTGAAATGCTGCCATGGTTTATTATTGTTGTTTATTCATTGATTTATAGTAAATCCCTTAATTGTTATTAGTAAAATAAAATAAAAAAGAAATAAGCCGTTATATAACATTATCTGTATCACATATTAAAAAATAATTTCCATTTAACGATATTACGCTAGATATCTACCCATGAGAGATATTTGAATTTAAAGATTTACAATAATTTAATTTTTTTTTAAATCTGTTTATATCAAAACTATTTAATCATTTGATTTGATTTGATTTGAGGGAACTTTATATATATTACAATAATTTTTTTTTATTTCCAGCACTCATTGTTGGCTGGCCGTATACCGGTAGCTACGATGACAGGACCAATTAAACGTGGTTTGTTGTGGCAGCAACGTGACCGTTTGTTTTCACGCTGGAAGGAAAGGTAAATTATGATACATCTATATATATATATATATATATACGTATTATATCTGTATTTTTTCATGCAATCCTTTGATATTTACTTAATATGCTTCGGTGGGTTTTTTCAATGGTGGAAAAGGTCGAAATTCAAATTGATTGCTGACAATTATTGATAACCGCTCTACCCTCTGTTTTATTTGGTTGGTTTTGCAATGATTGAATAGGTTCCTGTTTTGAGTTGAATGGATTTAAATAATAAATTAGTAAATGCTCAATGAAAAACATTGAAAGTCCATTTAAAAGAGACGCTAAGTTAAAAGGTGTAGTTATGTGTGATATTTAAGGTCAAGAGTAAGAGTTATGTAGTCTATTTTAATAACCCGTAGTAGTCGCTTTGAGGCAATTAGAATCTTGGTCTGTTTTTAACACTCCACACACTCTTGGAATGTGTAGGAAACTATAGCACTAAATTAAGGCTTTAGGTGGTTGAGGAATGTAGAGAAAAACCTTAAACTAGGTACAACGTAAAATAATTAAGAAAACTAATCCAAATTTTAAAGTCTATGCACAAATAGTGGGTGTATTTTATAATATTAATTACGAGTTATTTTTATACCCTCTAGATAAGATGGGGGATATACTAAGTTTGTCATTTCGTTTGCAACACCCAGAAGGAAGCTTCAGACCTCCATAAAATATATATAATCTTGATCAGCGTCTAAAATTTAGTCGATGTAGACATATATCCGCCCGTATATCCGTCTGTGGTGCGCATTGTAACGGTCGTAAATTTTGAGATATTGATCTGAAATTTTGTACAGACACTTTCAGTTTCTTACCCTTTGTAGAGGCACCGATCACTCTTTTTGGGCGTTGTAAACGTTTTGAAATATAACGATGGATATAAAATTTATGAACCTTTTGATTTCTGGTTATATTGAGAAAGTACTGGTTGGTGGAAAATTGTGCGCCATATAATTAATAATTTTTTTTATATCTCTAAGAAAAATCATAAAAAATTTTCTCAACATTATTTTCGAATTTATAATGTCGTACATATATAAAAACAACACTTGTTATCATGTTTAAAAAAGACAAAAAAAAATCTATAAAAAATCTGGTTTGATATGAATTTGTGATTTTCATATTTTATTATAACGCGTTTTGTTCATGTACTGACCACTGCTTACATAAAAAACTAAATGTTGTATGTTTTATGTATAATGCTCTCCACTTGCGTGTTAAGCTTGAGAAAAGGCAAACTGAAAGGTAGCAACAAACATAATAAAAAATATACAAAATCAAACCACAACATAAAAAAAAATAAAAACAAATCGACTTCATATACAATTTGTGTTAGCAATGGTTAGTCGGTTAAATTAAAACAGCGGAAAGGATGTTGTTATTAACATTACTTTTCAAAAAGAAAAAAAAAACAAGAAAAAATATTTTTTTTTCATGAATGATAAACTTCGCGTAGACAGTTCTTGAGAAAAAATTATGAGAAATGCTATAAAAGTATAAAAACGAAACAAAATTTGGTTAAGACCATATCTTAAGTACCTTTCACCTACATATGTATATAGTGGGTGTGGCATGTACTTAATGACGCCTTCTATAGCTTATGTAATATATATAAATGTATTAGAACATCGAAATGATATAATTGATTATAAGCTTTCACGTTGAATGGAGCCAAAAAAGTTTTTTGTAAATTGTAGGCGTGTCTGTTGATCGACAGTAACCATTTCCGGGGCATCGGTGGAGAGGATGACTATAAATATGTGTAACAAATTTCAACTTTAGAGAGCAATTTTTGTAGCAGCTAAATCGATTTTTGTTGATTGTGGGCGGGGCTCTTGACCAATTTTGCCTAATTCAAATAGTGAATACAATATATAGCAATGTAGGTACAAGAACAACACAGGCACACGGACGTACAGATGGATATGTCTAAATCGACTTAGATTTTAATGTTAAACAAGAATATACTAGATATACATACTTTGTACGGTTTTTGATGCCTTCTTCTGGGTAACCTCCTTGCGAACAGAAGGACAAATTTAGTATACCCTCATCACTGATGAAGGGGAAAAAATATAAATTGAAATTGATGATGTTCGTAGGATG
Organism: Ornithomya chloropus; assembly: GCA_963971445.1. NCBI lineage: Eukaryota > Metazoa > Arthropoda > Insecta > Diptera > Hippoboscidae > Ornithomya > Ornithomya chloropus. The sequence goes on along the minus strand of OZ020530.1, from coordinate 43,358,786 downwards.
GAAAACACATTTTTCTTAAAATTCTGTATGATTTTTATTTTAACAAATTTTGACTTTATTTATTATTATATATTACGGAAAAATTAAAGTTCCAGATAAAAGCGTCACCGTTAGGGCAGACATTTTGGTTAAATTTTATTTCATTTTTGGCTTAACTACACTCTACTATACTGTGCTGTGGATTAATTTTGACGAAACCTATTTATTAAATATGAAATTCTTTCGCTTCGGTCTACTTCTGTTTAAGTGGGGTCTGTATAACTTATACGTTATAATTGTATGAAATAAACCAAATTATAAATATGTGTGTGCCTATATAAAGCCATTTATTTAAATCTTCATTTTTATGTGACTTTTTGTAGATATTTCGTTTTGACGCGTGACTATCTGCACTGTTTTAAGCGAGCATCAGGTTCAGCCAATGAACGTGCCTCTGACATGGGGCAATTCATTTTTAAGGTAAGTCTCGCTGTTGAGTTCTTTTTCTTTTTGTATACACATACATTTTGGTCGTACATATAAAGTGAATTATGGTTATAGTCAAACACTTGAACTTTGGTTAAAGATGACGAAGACAGGCAGACAGACAAAAACAAACCTTACAACTTCTTATGCCAAACAACAACCAGTTTTATGAATATTTCGATTAAGATAAATCACACAAAGAGAATGATAAAAGAACTGAAAAAGAGAACCAAATATTATACAATAACATAAAAAGCCCATATTACGTGATTAATTAAAGCAAGAAGATGTCAAACGACTTTTATTCTGCATATCTTCCTCTCTTTCTAACCATTCTTTAGGTGATAACTTATAGCGTACTAAGCATATTTCAGCATGTATATGTATTTTTTCAACAAGTGCTTTAACCTTTTTTAAGACACTTTACTTACCTTTGATTTTCAGTAAACCATTTTTTCATTCTCTTGCTGTTTGATTAACATTTCATAAAATAGCGAAATATCAAGTAAGAAAACTAAATTTGCCTTGGGCCAAATCTTAAATACCCTCCACTTCCACAACGGTGGGCGTGACAATATTGCGCCCTCTAATAGTGTATGTCTCTCGCATCAGCATTCAAATCTACTTTTACGTTGAATATGGTTTTTTATAAATTGTGGGCGTGTCTATTATCCGACCACGCTCATTTTTGGCACGTCAGTCAATGGGATAACTATGTATACGCGTACCAAATTTCAACTTCTTAGGTCAACTTTTGTGGCAGATATAAAGGTTTTTATTAATTGTGGGCGTTTATGTAATCCGAATACGCCCATTTTTGGCACATCAATGAAGCTAATATTTTTAGATGTACATACCAAATTTCAAGTTTATAGCTCAATTTTTGTGGCAGATACATAGATTTTTGTTGATTGTGGGCGTGGCTCTTGACCGATTTTGCCCATTTTAAATAGCGATCTGCGTACCTGTACATAATTTCAGCTCAATATCTCAAAATTTACGCACATGAGAGTGCCAACAACAGACGGACAAAAGGACACACGGACACACGGACATACATGTCTAAATCGACACAGTTTTTGACGCTTATCAAGAATATATTTACTTTGTAGGGTCTCTGACGCCTCCTTCTGGGTATTGCAAACGGAAGAACAAACTTAGTATACCCTCATCACTGAGGTGGAGGGTATAAAAACAAGTGAAAATGATATAGTTGATCAAGCCCTTCGTATAAACACCCTACACCACTTGGTAACACAAATTATTAATACAATTACTTGAGTTATATATGGAATCGCGAGGAATTGCATACAAGTCACTTGGTAATACATCATTGTATGGAAAAAGGTTCCGATGGGGTCAAAACTTAGTATATAGCCAATTATTAAGCTAATGAACTATTCTTCACCAAATGTTGTCAAAATGTATTAAGAATTGTCTTATAGAGACTCCCATTACAATAGGTCCTTATATGAGAAAAGCTTCTAAAAAAAGTCTAAGTCGGTCTATTTTGGGAGTGGTATTTGCCGTTTAGAAGTTACAAACATCCGAAAAACTTAATACACCCCTTGCCACAAGTGGTGCAGGGTATAAAAAAATCCCAAAATCATGTATTGCCGTCATTTCTTGTTATGGTTTCATTTTTTTTTTTTTGCAACTTAAACATATTTTCACATTGCATCACCACTCACTCACTTACTCGCTCATTCCTCGCTATCGTTCATCGCACTACTCTACAACTATGTGGAAAACATTTTAAAGTTGCAATTTTTTGTATGCTTGGCATACCATGGGAAATATTTCAAAAATGTTTTTAATCAAATATCAAACAAAACTGTTGTATTGTGTTATATAATATTTTGTAGGTACAATATGCTTTAGAGTAGTGCCTACTGCGGTGGTTTCTTTATGTACTTGGTAGAAAACCATAGATTTGCGTGATTTTATTTTGATTAGATTAAGAGTGTTTTTAAATATGCATAAAACCTGTTCACCTGTATATGGTTAGTAGCTAGTTTTGCGATTATAAACATTGCAGTAATAAATAATAAACTAAAAAACTAAAACAATTTTTAAATATCCTCCACCACCTACTCCATATTGGCTGTAACCTGATTGCATTATACGCTGAGTTTTATGTAGAATAAGATTTTTTGTTAAGTTGTGGCGTCTCATCATATCACCACGCCTATTTTTAGTACACCCATACATGATATCATTATAAATATGTATAGTTAATTTCAACTTCATAAGATCATTTCTGTGGTCGTTATATTAATTCTTGTCAATTGTAGGCGTGACTTGTGGCGATTTGGCCTAATTTAAATAGTGATCTGCGTCTATACAAAATCGCAGCTCAATATCGCAAAATGTATGACTGTCAGAGTGGCAATAATGCACAGATATACGGACATGCGGACGGATATGTGGACGGACATATTTAGGACAACTCAGATTTTAAAGCTGATAAAGGATAAATACTTTGTAGGGTCTTTAAAGTTTCCTTCAAATAGAATAACGTACTTAATATACCTCCAAAACATCCTATTGGAAAGTGGTATAAGTTCATTTTTCTAGGTAAGATTTTTATCTACTATGGGCGTGGCATTTGTGATCTATTTCGCTTTATTTAAAAACGATTATTCATACAAATACTAAATTTTAGTTCAATATTTTTGCGATCACAGGTGCCTACAGCAACCAAGGGACAGGCGTACAAACAATTTTTATTTTGGTCAAAACTTAATAATATATGTAAAAACGGGATTAATGTAATAATTATCTAATTATACCCTACACCACTTACGGCATATTTGCAAGTTCTAAACTCTTACTTTCTGAATCAAATTAACCATGTCCGTCTGTCCATCTGAGTGTCCAATGTGTTTGCAAGCTGCAGGTCGCATTTTTTGAGCATATTTTGATGTTGTTTAGTATGTTGTTAGGCTAAAGGGGATTGCTATTGAAAATGGACCTAATTAAACCATTTTTAAAACCCCTTCTCATATAACAATATTCTACGAATTGACTTTTATGGGAATTCACGTTTACTGCTACACAACTCAACTATTGTAACTATAGAATAATATGTGCAAATAAGTAGTGTAGAGTGTATTAAATGGTTCATTACTTTTAAAATAAATTGTTTGTATGTTAACCTAGATATGTTTGAAGTCGTTAAACCTAAGGAACTAAATTTTATTATTTTTATATTAAATGTAACAAAATAATATCATTGATTTCTTATCTCAATTTAAAATTTGTATTTTTAGAGTACACAATATTTTATGAATATTTCAAGCTTTAACAACTACCTACACTTGATGCTAATTAGGTTTTATTATTTTAATGACTTTAAGCGAGCTATCAGATAACATTTATCAAGTTGAACAATAATTATTTATAATGTTGTTGTATGCTATTAAAAAGTAAGGACCGAAACTGACCTTATACACCGCAATAATTTTTAATTAATTTTCAATTGTTTTATGGATTTTTCTAAACAAAATATATACGAGCGGTTAAAAAGAAACATATAAAAATATTATATAGTCCGTGGAATAAAAGTTTTATAATTCGTCTATAATTTTCTTTATCTTAAATTAAATTATCTTAAATTTCTTCTTTATACCCTCCACATAAGGTGTTATTCCGTTTGCAACACCTAGAAGAAGACGTCAGAGATCCTACAAAGTATATATATGTTCTTGATCAGCATCAAAAACTGAGTCGATCTGGGCATGTATGTCCGCGTGTCTGTTTGTTGTGGGCATTCTCACGGTCGCATATTTGAGATATTGAGTTGACATTTTTTATAGACACTTTTAGTTTTTACATGCCGATCGCTATTTAAAATGGGCAAAAGCGGTCAAGAGCCACACCCACAATCGACAAAATGTGTTTATCTGCCACAAAAATGTAGCTATTAAGTTGAAATTTGATATGCATATCTACAATTAACCTTTCCACCGATGTCCAAAAGATAGACGTGGTCGGATATCAGACAGGACCATAATCGACAAAAATCTTTGTATCACCCATAAATATTGACCTATGAATTTAGTACACATATTTACTCCACCAGAATTCCATCGATTTGCCAAAACTGGGCGTGTTTCGTAAAACTCGACTTAAAAGTTGATACATAGTGAATGTATTAATGACCGTAACCGTTGTAGATGTGGAGGGTATTTAAGATTTGGCCTAAACTTTTAATTTTAAATTTACTTTTCTTACTTGTTTTTAATTAATTTTTTATCCCAAGTACTCACTATTTTGATTATTTAATAAAAGCAAAAAAGTATAAAGTAAATCTGTAATTTTCTAATTAAAGTGAAATTTCATTAATTAACTCTACGAGAAATAGTTTTTCAGCGTTAAATTACTGCGTTGGTTAAGAATGACGTGAAAAAGAACTATTTCTCTTTGAAATCTTGTGCTACAACTAAATATAACAGTTAATAACTTTTCCAACTTAATATCTGTTGTATGTGTAATTGTTTTTGTGTTTTCTTATTGTGTTGTATTTTTATAGGTCAAACTGGTTGATGTTGAAAAGGTAGAATGGTTAAATCGTCGCTCGTACAGTGCTATTGGTTTGTTATTGGGTCGCGAAGGTAGAGTTTTATTACGCTGCGATGATGGCTTGGAAGATTGGTTCGAATTGTTGGAAGTAAGTTTTTTTTATTTTTATTGTTACAGCACTTTTTCACATATTTATTGCTTGCTTTATTCAGAGCACGTTATTTTCACATTACGTTTAACTTTTTATAATATTTTGCAATATAAAAGGCATGGATTTCTTCCCCAGAAACCGCAACTTATGTATTGTAGTGTAGATTATATTTACATGAATTAAATTTTATATTAATCGCTTTGAATCAAGTCTTTATAAGGACGAAATTTGCAATTGCTTCACATAATAATTAAGTAAAACGAATTTTAACACGCTTGGACTATTATTGAACCCTTTCTCACATAAAGTGTTCTCTCTTTCTTGTATTCACCAACGATTTCCTGTACTTGGGGGGAAATCCTCTACGACAGCACTCTGTGTCATTCATATTATTTCAATAAAAGACTTTGCAGTACAGAGATTCACAATAGAGCCTGCAACATGAATGATTCACTTAATAGTGACCTCATGAAAATCTCGAAGTAGGATCGTATAAAAAGGGTTTGCTTTAAAATGCGCAGCTGCCTTCTGTTGCACAGGGATAGTGATGGGCACCCTCTTTATTTTGGTGACATTCTCGTCTGAAGCTTCGGCTTTCTAAAGCAGTGCAAGAAATACTTCACTCCAGCTGATATCAGAACAATTATAAGGGATAATTCGCACGTGTGGGCGAGAGCTTCCAGATCCAGCCTTGGAGTCCTCGACCGCATGTGTCGGGTCATTCTCTAATACCTACATCTCCCCATAAAAACCAGAACTTCTATATGACATTAACTCGTATATACATCATGCTGTAAAGCTAAGTAGTATAGGGTTTTTAATTTTCGGGCTGAACCGACTTGAATTTAATTGGAAATACAAACTTCTTTAAACTCATAATAATCAAAAATGTTCATCAAAGTATTAACATTAAAATGTTCTTTCATCGTAGGAATGTACGATTACATCGAAAGAGCGTCGCCGAGCTCTGAAAATAGCTCAAGGTCCACGATCGCGAGCTTCTTTAGCAGCTCCCGTATCTCATGCCTCGTTGCAAACGCAACATTTCGGTTTAGGTGGCAATTATTCCAGTGCTTTGGACGATTGGCTGATGGCCAACGGCAGTGGTATGGGTGGTGGACGTCAAAAACTTGTCACTAATAGTATATGCGGTTATGGGGGCAATAATCCATTCGTGTTTTCCGATTCTGTGCCGGATTTAAGTGCATTAAATAATGAAAATCAAAATCATAATAATGGCCTCTCCACGAATCATTCCACACCACAAAAATTGCCCTATTCGATGGCACATAATCATCATTATCAACACAGTCGGTATTCGAATGGTTATGCATCACAGCAGAGTACACTTAATAATACGAATGGTTTTTATGGATCACCGAGGCGTATATTTATAAATAGTAATTTTGGTTCGAATCAAATTGTCGATGAGGAGGCGGAGGATGGTGAAGTGGAATTAAGACGTCCTCGCATTTTCCGCAATCATAGTACGGAAAATGGTAACGAATTGGATCGTGATTGGTTGTATCGTAAACCGCGACCACCTACCGATTTACGGCATTCTGGTAAGTAATGAATGATCCAAACTCAAATTGAAGTTGGGAAACTTTGAATGGTTTTATTTTTCTAGTACAACCTATGCTGCCTACTCATTATAATACCAATAATATATCAACAAAATTGGCCAATGAATTGGATTACTCCGGTCATGATAGTGGCTTAGATACACCACCATCTACGCATCGTCCGTCCAGTTATCGAGAAATACCATTAGCAACGAATTATAATCATCATCAACATCAACAACAACAACAACAACAACAACAAAATCAGCAACAAGCTTCACCACGTGATTCGACTGAGACATCGGTTAGTTCATCACGTGGTACTATGTTACATTCACCCGGTGGCAGTTTTAGAGCCAAACATTTACAACAACACCTTAATAATATTAATCAGTCCAACCCTGTGAATTGTGGTGCACGCTTCAATGTCCAAGAGCAACAACGTCAAGTCTTAAAAATTCGTAATGAAGAAGATCGTTGCGCTTCTATCAAATCGGGAAATCGAATGAATCAAATTGAATACTATGATCCGAATCAAAATCGTTATTACAAAAATCAACATCAATCAACCGGATTGTCACCTCAACATACTCCCATTAAAATGGCCCACGCTTCTAACAATGGTAACAATAATGGCCTGATGAATGGGAATATGGCTCCATCGAATGGTTCGGGTATGTTCCGCGAACGATATCAACATCCTGCTTTGGCAGCCATTATAAATGAGGCCCAGGGTCTAAAGTTTAGAGGTAAGCTAATGAGCTTATAAAGCCTGATAAGAATAATGAGCATGTTGGAATGGAATTTGTAGTGGTAGTTGTAGTTGTATGGAAAATATTAAACAGCTCATATAGTATGAAGGAGTTCCCTTTTATTCCCAATTGTAATAGAGTTTGTTTCCGAATTATTTTCTAAATCGTTTTAACTTTATTTGTGAATTTGTCTTTTTGTCCATGTAAAATTGGACTCAAGTTACAACTGAACATATTTCAAAGAAATTTGATAGAAGGAATTGAACCCTCTTTAGGGCCTCTCCCCTAATTTTTCCCAACTAAAAAGAAAGTCCTCCTATAATGATAAGAAATAAATTTTAATGCTTTTTAACAAAAGTAAAGAATAGTTCATTAGCTTATTAAGTGAATATTCCAAATGTGGATCTCATGGACATATTTTAATACCTAACACATAAGTTGGAGGGTGTGCTAAGTTTGCTATTCTGTTTGCAACACTAGAAGAAGACCCGAGTCAGAGACCCTACAGACTCCTACGGATTAATAAAATTCTTTTATTTGTTTTTAATTAAGTTAAGTAAATATTAATGACTTCAACCATATATGTTGTAAAAAAAAATTTTAAATGTTTTTCTTCTTCTTCTTCTTCATTGTTTTCATCTCTTTTCCTTTTTTTTTGAAACTTGTGCAAAATTTACCCAATAAAACAAATAACAATTGCATGTCTTGCACACCTTTTTTACAACAACAACAACTAATGTATTAAAAAAATATCATAAAATTTATTAAACGGATGACACCTTCACAAAATATATTAAATAAAAAAAATTTATGCCAACAAAAATTTTCATATTAATAACATCACATACCATTACCACACCCACAACAACAATAACAACATCATCAATGTGGTCATAATCTTCATCAACACCATGCTATCATCATCACCATGGTATATGGCGTAAATAAAACAATAATAATAACAACAACAACAACAACAACAACAACAACAACAACAATTAACACCAACCAACAATTATATTGTATAATATAAATATTAATGAAAATACATAAAACAAAAACAACAAGAACATACGGCTGAAGCATGAATCACATGCATTTGAGTAAGAATGTGTATGAATATGAATTAACGACGAATTTGTGCTTTGTTGTGACTGTAAGCGTGTATTGAATTGCCAAAGAGTAAACAAACAAACAAAAATATATATAGTTATAAACAAGTATCTATTGTGTGTGTATGTATTGTATATATATTTATATATATTTTATATTAATTAACAAACAAAAAATAACAAATTCTTCATATTCCAGCTTGTAATACAAATAATGCTTCTGTGATCAACTGAGGTGCACTTATATTACAATATATTGCCCAAAGACGATATCTTTCACTTAAAGCTTCAAGTTATTTAATACCCTACACTATTTCCACAAATTAATTATAGCATAATTTCAGTTCAGTTGTTTCAGTAAACGCGAGTCATTGTTAAGATAAAAGTTACTTCGTAAAATATCATTATATGGCAGGGGGTTCTAAAAATAAACCAATTGAGTCCAAATTTGTTACATCTAATTATTAAACTAATCATCTATTCTTATTCACCAAATTTTATCAAAAAATATTAAGAATTGTAATTTTTGCCATGTAAAGACTTCTATTATAAAAGGACGTTTTATGGGGAGGGAATGTAAACATGATCCAATCCGGTCCATTGAGGAATACAATACCAACCTACATATGAAAACCACCAACATTTCTGGAGTGTGTGGAATCGATATTTCAATTTTTGCTACCAGAAGAGTGATCACCACAGAAAAGACATCATTAGATAGACTCAGCATTCGTTGTTATTTCAGAATATATATATACTTGTAAGATCACTGATGCCTCCTTTTGGACGTTGCAAAGTGAACATTTAAAACTCTACATAATTATTTAAAATTATGAGATGTTCGATTAGTGTTACAAACATCAGAAAGAAATGTTTACCTAATATGTAAACATTTATCAAGTAGGACTGACAGACAAATAGAATTTTATAAGCCAATAGCAACTTTTTCTTAACTTCCACAAAGCTTATATGAATAAAAACATTCTTTGATTAATTAATAATATAAAGTTACTAATTCCTTGTTTTCATTTTTATTCTACAGATCGCTCATATTCGGACTGTCAACAATTACCAGCCAGACGTAATGTCAATAATAATCCGTCCCCCTCAACACCCAGACGTAATCATATTAATCCTATTTTTGGTACACCGACTCGTGTATAGCGTCTACACATCTAAATCCAACAAGAATTCAAATAAAATTACAAAATAAAAAAAAATGATAAAAATAATAATAAATAGAAAGCGAAAGAAAATTTCGAGTATTTTAAAATTGAGGATTAAAACAGGTTTTAATTTATAAGTATGTATAATAAAATAATCCCATTATTGTTAATATGATTCATGGAATAACGCTAATAACAATAACAATTGTATTTGATAAATAAATTAACATATAAAAGCATACATTAATATTGTAATAATTTTTGTATAAATAAAGAAACAAGAAAACTAAATTTGGCTTGGTCCATATCTTAAGTACCCTTCACATATACATATAAAAAATTGGCGGGGCGGGGCTATGATTACGCCCTTTATGTGTAAGCTTGCAAGTTCAGTTTTCCGTGAAGTATGGTTTTTTGTAAAATGTGGGCGCGTCTGTTATCCGACCATGCCCATTATATTATATACATCGTTGGGTGGGGTTACTATAGATATGGATATAGTAAATTTCAAGTTAATTTTTTTGGCGGATAAATACATTTTTGTCGAATGTGGGCGTGGCTATTTACCGATTTTGCCCATTGTAACTAGCGATTTTCATGCATAAATTATAAGTATATGTTTAAAATTTCCTCTCAATATCTTAAAATTTATGACAGTGAGAATGACAAAAAAACAGAGAGATACGCGGACATATGGACACATATGTCTAGATCGACTCAGTTTTTGTTGCTGACCAAGTATATCTATACTCTGTATATGACACTTTCTTCTACCTGTTGCAAATGTAATGACAAACTTAGTATACCTTCCATCTTATGTGGAGGGTATAAAAAAAACGCTTTATCTAGACTTTAGTATGATGCAGTGTTAGGATGTGTGCGTGTAAGCTCTGGAGAATATACTTAAATATATTACACATATATTTACAAACCATGTAATTAACCCTCCTGCGAAACTGTGAATTTTCATTTCACGTTAATTAAGTTATTATTGGAAATTTATTCAGAATGTTTTTGTGTCTGTCAATTAAATGTGTTTTAAATGATTTACTTAAACGCCTTAAAATAAAGCACTAATTATAATATTTGTTATTTAATTATGTTTACAATATATGTGTACATATAAAATTTATAATTAGCTTTTATGGAAAAAGTGAAAATGCATTTCTTCTAAAATATTTTCTTTTATTTGAGTTACAAAAAATAATTCAATTTAGTTTTTGTTCTTCTTATGTTTATAATGACAAAATTTAAATTATTATTGGCGAGGGGAATACACTTTAATTTTTTTCAAACGGTTAACATTATATGAACTACGCTCAGATATTCTAAGAAGACAATAAAGTCGTACTATTAATAAGTTTCGAGTAAAGTTTTGCTCTAAAAAAAAGGGAACTTACTGCATTACTTTACTATATTATAAAAATCTGTAACTGAAGCACACAAAATTCTAATTGCAACATAGTACTGTCGGAGACATCATACTTGCACATGTAGAATGTATATGCATAAAATAGGAAGTGAAATTCTTTTGAAGAGGTCTGTCAGATGCTAGACACATTTGCAGAATCATTAGGAATTGATCGCATAACAATTTCGAATCGTTTTAAAGCAAGGAATTTTTGTGTCGTACATGGTGAAATCAAGAGACTTTGTAGCGCATTTGTTTGCTTAATAAACAGCTGATTCAACGGCAAAAAAGGGAAGATTTTCTCCATCGTATCGTAACTGGTGACTGGTTAGAAGCAATAATTCTGGGCATAGAAAATCCTAAGGTACACCCAGCCGTTCATTAATATCCTCAGTAAAGCCGGATATCCAAGGTTCGAAGCTTCTGCTCTACATTTCGTGCGATCAGCTGAGATCAGCTGCTTAAAACGAACGAAATTATCGCGGAGGCGAGCATTGAAAGAAAAATACTCGTAATTTAAAAAAACACACAACAAAGTGTTTTTGAAACATGACAACATGTTGCACCAGCTCTGAAAATCTATTTGGAAACGTTGAAATTAAAAGTCTCACCCAATTCGCTGTATTCATCACACATTATCCCTTTCGAATATCATTTCTTCCAATCGATGCCACGTGGACTAGCTAAGCAGCACTTCCATTCTTACGATTGCTTCGATAGGTGTATCGCATTTCCAACATAGCAGTCAAATTTTATCAAAAAGATGATAAAAAGTAGTGCCTAACAATGAACATTATTTTCAGAAATTTATATTTTATAATTTTTTTTAATTACGATTAAAATTTATTCTCATTGTCAATATTTTCCACTTATATGAAAATTTTCTCAATTTTAAATAGCATGTATTTATATTTTTATAAACTTCGTTAACCACTAAAATATTTTACGCAAAAATATATGAAAATAAAGTTGAGTATAATATCAAACTATATGCAAATAAATAATATATATAATTACGTAAAGCAAAAATTATGATTAAACTTTATAATTATAAAAGAAAAATGATATGTATAACTTTGAAAACTTATAAGAACCATAAATATTATGCATAAAACATTTATAAAACAAAACAAGTAAGAAAGCTAAATTTGGCTCAGGCCAAATCTTAAATACCCTCCACCTCCATAACGGTAGGCGTGGCAAATATATATATATATTGCGCCCTCTAAGAGTGTACGTATTACGTATCAGCATGCAAGTCTACTTTTACGTTGAATATGGTTTTTTATAAATTGTGGGCGTGTCTATTATCCGCCCATTTTTGGCAACATTTATAGATGTATATACCAAATTTCAAGTTTATAGCTCAATTTTTGTGGCAGATACATAGATTTTTGTTGATTGTGGGCGTGGCTCTTGACCGATTTTGCCCATTTTAAATAGCGATCTGTGTGCAAAAATAAAATTTCAGCTCAACACTTCAAAATTTGCACCCATGAGAGTGCCAATAACAAACGGACACACGGACATACATGTCTAAATCGACTCAGTTTTTGACGCTGATCAAGAATATATACACTTTGTAGGGTCTCTGACGCCTCCTTCTGGGTGTTGCAAACGGAAGAACAAACTTAGTATACCCTCATCACTGAGGTGGAGGGTATAAAAATTAATCATTACTCTTAGCAAACACTTTGGCAGTCACGAACTGACTGTCCTTATTAATAATTAATAAAAATTTACCTTTATTAGTCAAGTTAAGAATATAAGAAAAACTTAAAAAGTCTGTCTATTATATTACAAATAAAAAAAGAAAATAAACTCCAGCATAACAAGTTCTCTTAGAGTTAGTAGATCGTTTAGCATACCGTAGGGAATCATTAATTATACCCAAGAGGGAATTATTTAATAATTTACTTAAAATACTAATTATAAATATACCTAATAATATTATATATTACTTACTGTAGATTAAAAAAAAAAAAAAACAATAATTAGTAAAAGAAATCTCTTCAGATTTTCTTCAGTCTAAGGTAAAGTTCTATTTCATTGCTTTGCAAGACATTGAGAAAAGAAAATCAAATTGTTTTACGATTTCATAGAAATTAGAGAAACATCACATGTATTAGCTTTACATTAATTAACGTTTTTTTTTATTAAAAAACCATGCTTTATAAAATAATCATTCATGAAAAAGTAATTAAATGGAAACATGCTTAACTTTTCTACATTTCAAAATAAAATAAAAAACGTATATACGTATAAGAGCAACTATTGTGGTATTAGATTATACATTATAAATATGCAAAATGGATTAATAAATAAAATAAATTAATTATACTTGTGCACAATATTGGAAAAGTTTTTTTTTTTATACTCTCCACCTCAGTGATGAGGGTATACTAAGTTTGTTCTTCCGTTTGCAACACCCAGAAGGAGGCGTCAGAGACCCTACAAAGTATATATATTCTTGATCAGCGTCAAAAAATGAGTCGACTTAGACATATATATGTGTCCGTCTGATCTTGGCACTCTCACGGGCGTAAATTTTGAGATATTGAACTGAAATTTTGTACAGGCACTTTTAGTTTTTTCACGCAGTTCGATATTTAAAATGGGCAAAATCGGTCAAAAGCCACGCCCACAATCGACAAAAATCCATATATCTGCCACAAAAATTGAGTTATAAACTTGAAATTTGGTACGTATGTCTATAAATATTAGCTTTATCGATATGCCAAAAATAGGCGTATTCATATTACAGACACGCTTAAAATTAATAAAAATCTTTATATCTGCCACAACAGTTGACGTAGGAACTATGGCAATTTGGTACGTGTATACATAGTTACCTCATTGACTGACGTGCCAAAAATGGGCGTAGTCAGATAATAGACACGCCCACAATTTACAAAAAACCATATTTAACGTAAAAGTAGATTTGAATGCTGATACGTAAGACATACACTAATAGAGGGCGCAATACATATATATTTGCCACGCCCACCGTTGTGGAGATAGAGGGTATTTAAGATTTGGCTTAACCCAAATTTAGTTTTCTGACTTGTTTTCTAATAAATTTTTGTAACTTTTGTATCGGAGTATATTTTAAACAAGTAAGAAAACTAAATTTGGGTTAAGCCAAATATTAAATACCTTCCTTATATGCATCTTCATCTTTTGTGGGTGTGGCAGTTACATGATTATACCCTTTAATAGTGCATGTATTACGTAACAACCTGCAAGTCGAGTTTTACACTAAGTATGGTTTTTTGTAAATTATGGGCGTAACTCTTATACGATCACAGCCATTTTTGGCATATCGATGTATATGATAACTATAGATATTTATAGTAAGTTTCAAGTTCATGCGTCAATTTCTGTTGCAGATATATAGGTTTTTATCATGTGTGGGCGACAGTTATCTGACCATGTCCTTTTTTGGCTTATTGATGTATGAGATATTTATATATACATGCACCAAATCTCAAAGCTCAATTTCTGTTGCAGATAAATAGATATTTTTCGATTGTGGGCGAGGCTCTTCACCGATTTTGTTCATTATAAATAGTGATCTTCATGCAGTAACTAAAAGAGTCTGTACAAAATTTCAGCTAAATATCTCAAAATTTGCGCCCGTGAGTATGTCAACACCAGACGGACACACGGACACAGATGTCTATAACGACTCAGTTTTTGATGCTGATCAACTTTGTATAGTGTCGGGCGCCTCCTTCTGGATGTTGTAAACGAAGTAACTTAGTAACCATTTTATGTGGAGGGTATAAAAAGAAGTACAAATATATTAGATATAATGTACTCGACCATTTAAAACCCTCCTTAATATGTGCTAAAATTAATTGAATTCGATCAGTAAACTTAGAGTCATTGTCCTATAAAATGCACTCCGTAGCAAAGCGTTGCATGCAAAAGAATTCTAAATATAACGCGTTCCGCTCCGAATTTTGTAAATAAAATATTAAGAATTGCAAGTTTTCGTCAGTTTAAAATTTAGCGCTGTAGGTTCTACAATTAGACTGATCAAATTAATTTCCTACAATGATTTTCCTTGATCCAAAATATGTCCCTGTTGTAAATTTTATCAAAAAATATCAAAAATTTCGATCTGTAGGATGATTACAAGAGATACATACACAGACAGACAGACTGACTGACAGATTTTAATACTGAACGGTATTATTGTAAGTGGGTGTGGCATTTATTGTTTATGAGTTACAAAAATCTTTCCAACTTAATGTATCCTTTGCCACAGGATATAAAGCAACATACTCTTATTAGAAATGAAAATAAGATGAACAAGTCCGCAAATACTTATTTACTACTTATACCTAAATTTATATTATTTTTGACGAGAATCATTCTTCAAACCTCGACTGCCAAAATTTGCGCCATATCCATATCCACCAATTTTTCGTAAACCTAGAAAAAAAGTGGGTTTCGTAAGTTAATTAAGTACTATTTTTTATGATTTCTGAAACTAAATTAATGCTTGATACATATTATTTAGACTCCGGACTGTTGGTTCGAATGATTTTTAAGTGGCTTAATGAGTTTCGTTATGGTCGCATGGACACAAATGACGCTGAACGTTTAAGACGTCTAAATGAGATTGTCATAACAGAAAGAGAAATCCATGATATGACTTCGAAGACCCAAAATTAAAATTGTGTGAGTTGACCGAGGACACCATTACCATTTTACCACCACATTGCAGCGCCATGTATGCTGCGACCAAAAATGCTTTCGTGTGACGACTTTTCATCAAAATTCGAGCATGTTTAAGCACAATAAAGTGGAATTTTCATTCCTATGAATACAACTTGGATTCACTAACCGGAACCGCTTGAAGGTACAAAACAGTGAAGTGCTCCGAAGCAGCCAAGAACTCTCTTAAACGGCTGAGATGGTCATGGTAAGTGTTTTTTAGTCTGACCATGGAATAACAATAAGTGCTTGCCATGAAAAGGTAAAACAATGACTGGCACATATTATACAACATTATGGATCGGTTGAAGGAAGAAATGAAAAAAAAGAAAAAATTTCCTTATTGTCATGATAACGCATGAAATATTTATATTTGATTAAACAGGCAAAACTCCATGAATTGATTCTGCACCCATCGTATTCACCAGATTTGCGTTCTAGAGACTACTACCTGGTCCCACAGCAACCAAGGAACAGCTGATTGCCAAAACTCTGGCACATTTTAATGGTTTATAAATTGGGCATAGAAAAGTTAGAAAACCACTGGACTCCCTGTATTGACCTAAAAGGGGTGTATATAGAAAATAAAACTATATGTCTCCGAAAAAGTAATTTTTTGTTTCATTTTGCAAAGTTATAAAGGACTTCAAAGCTTTTAGCTGCAACATGTAACATCCGATAGGGGTGTTATTATGTTGAGACAAAGCTTTTAAAGCTTTCTTTTTTAAAACAAACCATTTACAATATGTTGAATAACTTCCAACACACAGGGTGCAAACTCATCTAAAATTTTACAACAACTCTTGACTCCACAGCATATGACAAAAACAATACACATTAATAAACATCTCCTGTGATGTAGACGTTGAAAACATAACTACAACAACAAAGTTGTGATAATTTTTCTCTTAGCCTAGTTTTTCATTTTTTTATACGCAAAACATTCTCGGGTCGTACCTACTATACATAAAGATGTTTGTCGGTAAAAAAGTGAATAATAAAACAGATTTCTAAGTATACTGTAAGTGACACCTGGGGTAGGGTTTTTAAGGATGTGTTTCTTAATATATTTTATCAATAATAGAGAGGAGAAAAATCCATATTGGTGATGTAAAGAAAGCCACATATTGTCGCTCATATAATAAAACATTCCAAAGCATTGAAATAATTGCATTGAATTACAAAGAAAAGTAAAGAACGTAGTTTTTAAGAAAATTTCATAATTTATGTCATAGAAAGTGAAATTATTCCGCCATCTCTGCTCTCTCCATAAAGGTCAACAACAACAACAACAACAACAACAACAAAAAAGGGGGAAAAAACAGTATTATCGTAAAAACGATGCGTAGTCGTACAGAACTAGTTACTACAACATTTGTTGACTCCGAAGAGGATTATAGTGATGATGATGATTCCGAAGAGGATTGGCGTCCAACAGCCTCCAATAAAAATGGCAAAAAACCAAGACAACAACAGCAACAGCAGCAGCAACAGCAGCACTTGCAGCAGCAACAACAACAACAACGTGGAGGTGGTAGCCATTCAAATTCAGCCAAAAGAGGTCGCAAACGTAAGAATCTGCCGGCGGCAGGTGGTGGTAGTAGAATGCTTGCCAAACGTCAAACCACCATCAATTACAACGATAGTAATGCAGATGAAGATATAAGTGATGATATGAGTGATGAAGAATACAATTCGTTAGATGATAAAGATGAAGAGGGTGCCGGGCCATCGTCACAAAAGAAATCGACATCGTCTACACCCTCGACTTCTGCTTCAACTAATTTACCACCTAAAAAGCAATTCTCTGACAACAAATCCACATTGTCCTCAAATGAGAAAGATGCCAACACTCAATCTCCAGCCCAAGAAGAATTACTCAATTTATTAATTTATGTTAAAGACTTGACGGGCGATTATGCGAAGAATCAACGTTTATGTTTATGGCGCAAAGATGAAAGTAATTTATTGCAAAAATATATTAGAGTGAAAACGTCACCGGAAGAATTTGTATTTACATCTAGTTCAGTGGTAAGCGTTTTATGTTCGAATTTCGAATATTACTTGGAAAAAGTTTTATACTCTGAGTACTCTTCTATAATTTACAAATTTCCTATTCACTAATGAATAATTATATGTCAACTTCTTTTTCAGTACTCCAGTTGGGATGATAAACGCGTTACCGACTTTGTCAATATACAAGTCCAATCGTTAGATTCAACAAATCGCCGCGTCAAAATTCAAAATACATCACAATTGAATAACATGGCTCAGAAAACTGCCGAAACTTTCTCTCATATTAAAGAAAAAGACGGCCTTGAGAAGGATCGTTCATCTGCTAAAGAATTTCTCAATACAAATAAAGATACTACTGAACCTGCTACTTCTAAAACTAAAAAACTTTCAGATAAAAGTGAAAATAGAAATAACAAAAACCTTGGGAAACAAGATAAAACAACAACGAAAGTATTACAGAAACTTCATCAACAATTCACTACAAATCCGGCAGATGGTGACGATGATGATGTTGATGATGATGCAGAAGAGGTCGATGAAGAAAATGACGAAGAAGAAGATGAAGGAGATTTGGATGACGACGACGACGACGACATTGACGATATAGATAATGATGATGATGATGATGATGATGATGATGATGATGCTGATGATGATGATGATGATGATGATATTGAAGATATCGAAGATGATGAAGACGATGAGTTAGGAGAAGATGATTAAGCCGCAACACAGCAAAAAAGTTTCGTTTCCAAAGTTGACTTTTGCGGGCAGTACTTGTACTATTAAAAAGAACAATTTATAAAAATCTTAACTTTTAATATTATAAAGCAAGAGAACCAGTTATATGTGGTCCAGTCCAATCATTGAATTCTCTACACATCTAAAAGTTAGAATGAAACAAGTAAAAAAAAAAAAAATAAATTTCAAGTAATGTCCGCATTTACGAGTAGGCTAAGGGCGTGGAATGTACACACTTTTATATATTATATGCTACACTTCAGCATCTTAATGGATAAAATACTTGAAAAATATATATAACAAATTTCAACTTCATTACTCTAATGTTGTAGTCCGGAAAGACTATTTTTATTAATCTTGGGCGTGGTCGTCTATTGCTTTTATTCACTTTAAATAGGAAACCATTATCTGAGAATGTTCTCAACTCAATATCTCAATTTATAAGATTTTAAGCGTTTTAGAAACGGATGCATTTTAATTTTGTAAGTTACCTGAAGCCTTCTACTAGTACTTGATTATGGAATGACATATTTAGTAAAGGCCTTATCTTATATCGGGGGAGGGTATAAAAAATAGAGCGTTTCACTCCTGACATTGTCCTTCAGTAGAGTGCTTCATTTCCAACAACTCTGAGCTAATTGCTAAATTGCTAAAGATATCCTTTTATTGAACCGATTTAAATCTATCTATGAAGCATGTTCATCTGGTCGTCGCGCCGTCTATCTATTGTGTGTCCAGGTAAATTTGTGCTGAAGCTTTTGCGACTGTGAGAGTTCTGAAAGCACTGGGTGCAAGATATAAAACGTCATCGCGGGCGCATACTTTGCCCCATTTTGCCGAATTAAAATAGGAAACGTGTACCAAATTTTAGTGCGATATCTCATTTTTTACAACTTCTTTGTTTTATTCATTCAAATCAACTTTTCTATTGATGCTGATCAAGAATATATGTATTTTTGGGTTGTGGCTCGCCCGTTTCTGATAGTGATAGGTATAAAAAAATGTTCATAACGCCATTTTGTAACGATACGGAAAGGAAAAAATTGAACAAAATTGTGGGTAGCAATGATAAAACGAAAAAAAAGAAAAAAAAAGAAGAAAACAAAACTATTTCATAATTACATCACAAAACGAAATTATTCCAAATAAATTTTAATTATGTATTAAGACCGTACTATGAAACATCATTATCAATGTATTGCAAAAAACCAAACTTTTGCAAATTTTCAAACATTACAATTAATCCTATTTACAATAAACCCAATACCACAATATTAGCGCTGTTCAAGCAACAGACGTTTTTACAATTGTAAAATTTAAATAATAACTGAAATAAATGAAATTAAATAGAAACTCTGCTGGACGTGTCTTAAACTTTTCTCAAGTCACACATTTATGGGCGTAAAAAGCGCACCGTTGCGTACAGCACTCATCGCTAATAGAACATGATTCGCCCAGTTCTTTGCACTGCCGTTCAGAACCGTCTGGCGGTAACTGTTTCATATTAAACAATAAGAAAAAATAACACAAAGGAATACATTTTTATCTAATTAATAAAAAAAGTATTTAAAAATAACAAACTTACCAAAACGTTGAATGGATTGATTGCTTCAGGTTCTTCCCCGCTTAACGTATAAACAACATTGACAATCACTACCAGTGTCATAAAAATTACCATAAATTTCATCATCGTACCGGCGTGGTAGTACAGTCATAAGAATCAAGAAACAATAATTAATAATCTAATTATAGATGCGAGAGCTGTTAAAAGTCAAGTGGCCAATTATCAAATGAAACAGTTGCTTAAATTTAGAAAGAATTTATACTTTTTTGTGTGTTACTTTCGTGTAACTTTCCTCATACTCTGCGACTCCATACAAACTTACTTTTGTTATCTGTAACTTGTATTTACCCACCGGTGTTTAATTATTTAACAGTAAGAAGAAGAACAATAGCAAATATTGAAATGTTTTTTTGAGTACAAAAAATATAGGGCGCGTGCATTTGGGTTTTTTTTTTGTGAGTAATGATATTAACAACGAAACGCAGAAAGTGATAAATGGACAAGGGAGAAGGAGGAAGAATTTTGTAAGAAGTTGAGTTTTGCAACAACACATGGACTAACGGACACACACGGACACGGGCCAATTCACATTGTATTCTAATCTAATATGTTCGTACAAATATATAATTTGGCGGCCGACCATCAAATACCCTACACCACATGATGTATTATTCAATTTAACTTTTTTCTTTGAAAAATGAAAAATTTTATTTTTTTATTTTTATACTTGTATTTTCAAAACTTTTAAAATGATAAAAATGTCACAAAAATTTTTGTTTATGAAATAAAAAAAAAATTATATTGGGATATCCGATCCTATCCACTTTTAGAAGGGTTTCTTTTTGGGCCAATACATATCCTTGTATCAGATTTCATCGAAATCTCTCAAAAAATGCGACATATAACTTGCGCACAAATTTACATAGACAGACAGGTGGACAGACGGACATGGTTAAGTCGATTCAGATTTTAATTCTGAATCGACCGGTATAATTGAAGGTGAGTGTGGCATCCGAAAAACTGAATACACTCCTTGCCACAAGTGGTTATTCAATCACGGCATTGTTGGTGTGTACAAAATTTTAACTTCACAGCTTAATTTTTGTGCCACATAAGTAGATTTTTGTCGATTGTGGGCGTAACTCTTGACTATTTTTTCCCATTTTAAATAAAGATCTACGTGCAGAAACTAAAAGTGTCTGTACAAAATTTCAACTCGATAACTCAAAACTTGCAACCGTTAGAATGCCAACAACAGACACACGGACGGACGTGTCTAGATCGACTCAGTTTTAGATGCTGATCAAGAATATATATACATTGATGCTGCCTTCTGGGTGTTGCAAATGGAATGACAAACTTAGTATACCCTCTATATAAAATAGAGGGTATTAAAATGAGTTGAAAGGGAAATAATAATATTTTATATAGTTTTTTAGAGTTTTTACTTAATTACAACAGACCAACCGCGCCCACTTCTAACGAACATCCTATAATGTTAATTTGTTTTAGAATATTTGATGTAAAGTAAGTGACCCTATAACGATCTGAAATTTTGGAAGAATATTGCTGCTTTATATTGGAAATCAAATGTGTGTAAATGGGAGCGATTAGTTGACGCGGGCGCTTAGTGGCAACCTACCAAACTAATGATGAAGGGTATCAAATATTTGGCGTATGCCTAATATAGCTCTTACTACTTGTTACGATACTGAACTGTAGCATAATTTGTGGAATCTTGAATCTTGGTCGAGTTGCGATTATGATTCATTGAAATATGATCTCTATTGAAATGTAGAAATGAGACCGTAAACAACGGTAATTTATTTGTTTTGTTTTGGTTTTTGTTTGCTGTTGAAAGTGGACGCTTGCTTTCATAATTACATTAACTATTTTACAAGTTTTATACCTGCATTAGTTTGTAATTGTTATCGTATTACAACTAAAGAAAATAAATAAATAAACGCTGTGTGATTGAATAAAACACTTGTTGTTATGTTATTAATAAATAGTTGAAATTGTTTATATTTTTTTAATATTCTTCTCAAAATTCTTACATTTTCTAGACAAGATTCGTTTCTATTATGTATTGTATATGATAATTTAAAAGAGAACTCAGCTACCGTTTACGTTCGCCTTTAACCGTTTTGCGTTTTTCTTTTTTCTCTTCACGCAATTGCTTTTGACGTTCACGATCTTCTTTATCTTTTTGCTTTTTGGCAGCCGCTTCTGAACGTGCCTGTTCGCGGCGTTCTCTTTGTAGTGCCAACACATCTTGAACATTAGTGTTACGTCCAACCCCGCTAAGTGGTGGCGGATGACTGTTGGCATTGCTGCTGCTGGCGCTGCTGGAGTTGGTTGTGATGATATGCTTATCAGTTTCATCATCCGAACTGGCGGGCTCATATTCATCTTCGCTCACTTCTCTCTGTAAAAAAATGATAATCATATACAAATATTTTATACAAAATGGCTGCTTTAGTTTTTTATGTTAGTACATAACCTGTGAGTATTGTGCTAATATTTGTTCTCTAATACGTTTCTCCTCTTCTGTGTATCGTTTTTGTTTGACGGTGGTTTGTAACTTTTGTACCGCCATCAACTTAGCCAGTTGTACATCAATGTCTACACAATTATTTCTTTTCACAGCTCCACTAACTTTACTTTTGCACTCTTGCCATTGTTTTAATATACTTTGGATAACATCTTCCACATTGTCATTCTAACGAATTAGGAAAAAAAACATTTTGTATATAGTTCATCATCATTGATTTGACAATTACCAGTATTTCTTGTAATATACCCTCCAAAGCATCGTGTTTCTCCTCATCAGATTCCTCACCTTCCAGAATACCCAAAATATAAGAACCAAAAATTGTTTCATCGGTATTCAATTCTTGTAATTTTTTATTCAACCACTTAATGAATGTTTCATTGGCAGCCATTTCTTTTTTTTTTATAAATTTATTTAGTTTCTTTGATTGCTAAAAACTTTATTAGTTTATATGTTTAGAAGATTCTAAGCAAATAGATGCAAGCTTGCTCTTCCTGTTTTTAATGCTGTCGTTAATACAATATATTAGTACGCCAGTAAATGAAATGCCGATGATTTGTATAAAATTATAAATTTACGTCACTTGAATTTTTCTTGTTTAAAAAAATTATTGGTTTTTAATATTTTATTTTTTGAAAATTACTAAACACACATGAAGGCAGTCTATAATTTTTAATTGTTTTAGAGTGCCCTGTGTTATTAAAAGACTCGTTGTTGCTTAAAAAAGCAAAATCTTGTTCTTATTTACTTGGCCCAATAAGAGAAACATTTTCATGACCTTTTTCCTTTTTACAAGATGGCGTCAGTTACGTTTAATTTCATCAGTATTGTCAGCTGTTTATATTAAAATGACAGGGCGTTACATAAGATTATAGTTTCGTATATGTCTGAACCATCGTTTTTTTACTATTGTGTTGGAACGTAAAAGAGTGCAATAAAAAACACATAAATATTATAATTTCCCGTTTAGATTTGTTAAATTATTATTAAAATTAAGTAAATTTATATATTAGTTACATTCACATTGAAAGCAATGTAATTATGCAAAAACGGAAGAAAAGTGCTATTGACGTTATTGTGTGACCAAATACTCGACTAAATAACAAAAATGCAAGTACCTGCCAACTAACGAAAAATATAATAATATTACTTCAAATAATGCATGATTGAAAAGGTTTTTTAAAAGAACATATAATTGATATTTACTTTAATTAAATACATTACAATACACTGTCGTGGTTAATATGTAGGTAAGTTGTGAAAAATTTCATTATCCGGCACTACGTAGTATACATTGTACTTTAGTAGGCTGTCAAAAATTTAAAGTTGCCTATAAAGTGTTAAACTAGCTTAATGATAGAATTTTAAAAAAATGTGTGAAATTTTTAGTAACTTGTACAAGGATTGTTTTTATAAAATTATCATATAAAGTATGGCAAACAGCCAAGCAGTCGTAAAGAGGTACAAGGAGCAACAGCTGACACCTTTCCTGAAGTGTTGTAAAACGTAAAAAAATTATATTCTATGATTCGTACGTTGGCTGGCTCTCCTTAATTAGAGATTTTAAGAATATTTGAATTCGAAATTGTAAAAAGTTTTATTATACACTCTACCTAAGATGGAAGTTATACTAAGTTTGTCATTCTGTTTGCAACACCCAGAAGGAGGCGTCATGGACCCTACAAAGTATATATATTCTTAATCAGCATAAACAACAGAGTCGATGTAGCTATGTATGTTCGTGTATCCGTCTGTAATTGGCATTCTCACGGTCGCAAATTTTGAAATATTGAGCTGAAATTTTGTACAGGCACTTATTTTCTACACGTTAATTAAAATGGGCAAACTCGCTCAAGAGCCAGGCCCACAATCACCAAAAATCTATATTGCCACGCCTACATTAAAAATAGACTGTCAACGCTCACCACTTCCTGTGCTAAACTTTTATACTTAGCTTATCCTGTTAATTGTTTTATTTCTATAGATGTGTGATAATTATCCTTCAATATACTCTAATGGGTGTAAATGAGTGGTGGTAGTAAATATTGGGCGTGTTCACAATTTTTCAAATTTTTTTTTTTTTTTTTGGTGCACAATTCTTTCAGTGTCATTATATGTAATATATTTTGCAGGAGTTGTTAAAAAAAAAACAAAATGTGTATATATGCCACGCCCCCAATTGAAAAATATATTGAACTTAGCCAAAGGTAGATGTTTTTTATAAATTTATAAATTCTCTCTCTCTCTCTCTCTCTCTCTCTCTCTCTCTCTCTCTCTCTCTCTCTCTCTCTCTCTCTCTCTCTCTCTCTACCCATTTAATTCCCGTTAACCCATGTGGTTGGATTGTGTGGTACATGTATGAACAATTTTCGCAAGTGTCGCCATGTTTTCATACAATCTTAACTTTTATGGAAAATTATTATTATAATAATTGTTGTTGTTGTTGTTTTTGTTATATTTGTTGAAATTAAATTTGAAATTTTCGGTGGTTGATGCTAAAGACCTATGCCAAGGTCAATGCACAATATGAGGAATATCTTGATAATGCCATCTCTTTCTCCCTCACTCTGTTACTTTTTATTATTTTTTCAATTGGTTGGGAATACGTGACGTATTCATGTTAAAATTTCATGAAAATTCTAAACGCTAGCTACAGGTCTATACAACCAACTTCCCTCCCAATAAACATCTTCCGATTACAGATTGATTTTCCTTTTTTTTTTTTTTATTGTTATATGTTTAGTTGTTGTTACTCAATTCATATTTCAGAACATATGTGTACGAGGGTCACTCTCTGCTTCAGGTTGGGGTGTTAAGCGGAAAACGTTGTGTTGTTAATCTATTGTTTGGAAAAGGTTTCTTTTGTGTTTACTTAGTCCACTTTGTTTATGCGCTCGAATAGCTCTAATTTGTTTATGGATTATAAATTTTTTTTATCCCAATGTAGAAAATTGTATAATCCTTTTATCTTTTGAGTAAAGTGTATTTTTTAAGTTCAAGGTTTGGCATTAAAGGTTAAATTTTATAATTATTAAGTTTTTTATAGCGTTTGCAGCACTCAGAACGAGGTGTCATAGACTCTACAAAGCATTTACATACGCGATCAGGACCAAAAACTAAGTCGATCTAAACATTTGCGTCCGTATGTCAGGGTATATGAACAAGTCCATTTTGAGTTATTGACCCATTAAAAATAATAAATAATTTTATACCAAAATTTTAAATTTCTCTACTTCTATTTCATTTGAAAAAAAAAATCAGTCAAATGCCACAAACGCCCACATTGAACAAAAATCTATCTATTAGCTATAAAAATTATCCTATGAAAATGAAATTTGTATGGCGACTTACAAGCTTAAATGCCCATTCGCCTGTCGAACCAACCTCGACTTTCATGGTAATAAAGTTTGTGTTTAACGTCTATACAAATCGTGAAGACTATATTAGACGTTTGTTTAGGGTTTACTAAGACAAAGCCTTAGCCCACTCAGCTACTGTAAGAACCACAGCTGTACTTATAATTAAATTATCTATCGATGTGCCCACGCTTTGTATATAATTTTAGAGAGTATTTAAGGTTGAGATATGAAAAAACAAGTAAGAAAACCAAACTACAACGGTGGGCGTGGCAGATATATATGTATTGCGTCCTCTAATATATTACGTTTCAGCTTGCAAGTCTAGTTTTATAGTGAATATGGTTTTTTGTAAATTGTGGTCGTGTCTGTTATCCGACCACGTCCATTTTTGGCATATCGATGGATGAGATACTTATATATATGAATACTAAATTTCAACTTGATAGCAAAATTTTTGTGGCATATGTATAAATTTTTGTCGATTGTAGGCGTGTCCGCTCTTCGACCATGCCCACTTTTAACAAATCGATGAATGGACTATTTATAAATCTACTTACCAAATTTCAAGTAAATAGGTAAATTTTTGTGGTAGATAAATAGATTTTTGTCGATTGTGGGCGTGTCTTTTGACCGATTTTGTCCATTTTAAATAGAGATGTGTAAATCGATTCAGTGGAGAGTATAACAAGTGAATATTTATTACTCTACACCGAAATGATGCTGTAATTAGTTTACTTGTCTCAGTAATCACGAGGCCTTATCAAATAAAAGTCATTTTGTGACAAAGCGTTATGTGGAAAGGGGTTCTAAAAATAAAGCGATCGAATCCAAATTTGGTGCAGCCAATTATTAAGCTAATGAAACCAAATTTTGTTAAAAAAAGATTAAGAATGGCGACTTCGATTATATGGGGAGTAGTTTTAAAAATTTTCCAATTCGGTACATTTTGTATAAAGTCTTTCTTTGGCCTAATATATGTCCTTGTACCACATTTCATCGAAATATCTCAACAAATGCGATCAATAGCTTAAGTACAAAATTATATGGATTGACAGACGAACATGATTAAATCGATTTAGATTTTGATTCTGAATCGATCGGTGTAATTGAAGGTGGGTGTGGCAGTTGTTAGTTTTGGGAGACACAAACATCCGCACAAACTTAATCACCCTTTGCCACAAAAAAAAAAATCCTCTCTATTAACGCACCAAGCATTATTTTTAAAGCATTATCATTAATTTTTAGGTGTTGCGTATAAAACACTTGAAAAAACTCTTAAACAAACTCTCAATCTTGAATCGCTTTTAAGTCTCTTTTTATCTTTCGGTTAAGAAGTCACAGTTAACCTCATTCGAAAAATTAATTAAGCAGAAAATATCGTATATGTGTGAAAGAACATACGTTACATGAGTGTGGTGATGGTAATTCAAGATCTGCTAACCAGTGACCAAATGTCTGTACGTCCGTCCTGTTTTAATGGTTGTTCATTTAGCAAAGTCGTAAATATAATCTAAAGTCTGTGTATCTGTGTGTGTGTGTTTGTGCAAGCATGTAACCGCAAATTTATAGCGGAAAACAAGACAACATCAACAACAACAACCGAACACATAAAAATTTGAGTTAAATACCTACATGGGAGTAACGAATGGAGGAAAAATCTAACTTTGATATGAATATTTTTCTTGGCTTATAGATGAAATTGAAGGCCACGAAACGGTTAAAAGCTGAAATTCAATGGAATTGAATATAAATGAAATAAAACGTCCGTTAATAAATTGTCTCTTCCCAGTATATCGTTACAACAACATTTTACATAAAATTTGGCGGTTTGTGATTTGATTGGTTATTAGTCTTAACAGCGTTATTTACTTGTTGTGTTTCAAGTTTTCCTATTTCAAGCGATAGATTTCATTTTATTAGCTATTAAAATTGTTGTTGGGTGCCAAAGATTTATTTATCCATTATAAATATATTTGAGAGAAAAAGTCCGATTAATTTTCTTTACTCGTAAAAAAATGAAAAAATAAGGACTCAATTTATTGCAATATATCACTGCATGTGACCATGAGTAGCAGCAACAACAATAATAGTTAAGATTTAAATCTTAATACGTGTACGTGGGGATGTATTAAGTGTACTGACGGAGGGCGACCATATCAACAAGTCCAGTAATTTTCAAACGCATTATAGAAAAATTCATGTTTAAAGAATTTTTTCATTTAATAAATATTTCCAGGAAACATGTTTTTTAGCAACAAATTAATGAAGTTCCTAGCATTGATGCACTCTAGACACTTAAAGGGTCTGAGTATTGTGATTTTTTACAGAATCTTAAATACATAGTCTATAATGGCACCCCGTTTTTAATTCCTCCAGGAACTTTAAATGCATAAATATTGGACTTATAAACAAAATGGTAAATATACTGTATATCATAAACTTATTACAGTCTATGATGGCTCAGTGTATGAAACACCTCGAGGAATTTAAATAAAATGAGTAAGAAAACAAAAATCTTAAATACCCTCTACATCCAACACGGTGGGCGTGGCAAATTCATATATACTGCGCCCTCTAGTGTATGTATTACGTTAAGTTTGCAAGTCTAGTTTTATAGTGAATATGGTTTTTTGTAAATTGTTGGCGTGCCAATTTTTGGCACATCAATAGATGGGATAACTATAGATCCGCACTCAAGTTTATAGCTCAACTTTTTTGGCAGATAAATAGATGTTTGTTGATTGTGGGCGTGGTTCTTGATCGATTTTGCCCATTTTAAATAGCGATCTGCATACAAAAACTCTTAAAGTAAAGGTTATAAAAAGCTTAAACGTTTATTATATATGATTCCAAAATATGGAAAGAACGGCCACGTTAAACGCGATATTAAGCATAACGTTTGCACTAAAGCCAAATGGGCGTCATCGTCAATTAAAAAAAAAAAAAGTGAAAATATTATAGTCGATCAAGCCCGACCATCAAATATACACCACTTGATATATTATTCAATTTATTTATTTATTTTTTTTTCTTTGAAAAATGAAAAATTTTATTTGTCTATACTTACTGTCAATTTTTTTTTTTATTTTTTGTTTGTTTTTGAAATAAATTTTTTTTTTATATGGGGAGGGGTCCTAAAAACGGTCCGATCCTATCCATTTTCAAAAGGGTTTCTTTTTGGGCCAAAACATATCCTTGTACCAAATTTCATCGAAATATCTCAAAAAATGCGTCCTGTAGCTTGCGCATTTGCCGTTTAGGAGTTACAAACATTCGCACAAACTTTATATACCCTTTTCCACAGGGTGGTGCAGGGTATAATAATATACTATTTTCAACTGTGTCATTATACACTACTCTCCTTTCTGAGACAATAGTACTCCTCAAAACTACAATACTTTTCCTCAGCTTTTTCAGTTAATTTATTTCTTTTTTATTTTGTACAAGAAATGACACACGAACACAGTATATACAGTAAATTAACGAACACAAGCTGATAAGCAACCTCAGAATACAACAGCGACAGCTTGTTTAGCATAACATATAACAATTCTATTCGCGTACAATACAATATATTGTAACATTATCAAAGTGACATACTTTTCTACCAATTATTGCAGTCATACGCTGAGCGGAGCAGTATCATGTTGTTATTGTTTCTGGAAGACCTTTTACTTTTTGCACAGAGATGGAAAGGATTGAACACTAGTTGTTTTTTTCCTTTGCTGAAAGTGCATCTGGGTGTGAGAATAATTTTCGTGAAATGCAAAGGCACGAGTAGCAACCCTAGTACTTAAGTTTATTTCTAAATTTCTCATTTTGTTTTCTATACTCAGAAAGAGGCCCTGGAGTCCGTCTTTGATGGTGATCAAGAATATATACTTTGTAGGGTCTGGAGAGACAAATTTAGTATGCACTCCATCCATTATGTGGAGGGTATGAACATTAAATTGGGTCTTCTAAAAGTTTTTCTATTATTCTTTAACTGACAAGTAGAATGTTACTTAAGTGTAGCGTTTTAAAATTGTGGGCGTGTCTGTTATGCGATTGTGGAAATTTTTTTTTGGCATATCTTCGTAACTTCGTAGCTAATAGATAGATTTTTATCGATTGTAGGCGTGTCTCTTGATCTGTTTTGCTCAATTTAATTAGCGATCTAAGTGCTTGAACCAAAAGTATTTATAGAGAATGACCGCGTGTGAGTAATAACAACAAGTGAGAGACACACGCATACAAAGTGACGAACGGACATGTTCAGATCGACACAGTTTATTATGCTGTTGAAGAATATTTATACTTTGTAGTGTGTATGGTGCCAACCTTAGCAAACTCCTACCCCTAAGGTAGAGGGTGGTACATAAAAAAAAAAGGATTGAAACTTTTTAACCTCTGATGTATGGTTGTATACAGCACACCCTACTTTATTTTCCCCTCTCTGCCAACATTCTATTTTATCATGAACAGTGAATCAGTGAAAATATATCAAAATTCAAATGTCACATCAACTGCATATGTTTGTGTTGTGTTATTTACCCAAAACAGCGACAACAACAGCAATTACGTTTCCTTCACTTTTATGTGAAATAATCAGTTGTTAAATAAAACTTATCAACCTCCTGTGGTGGGCAACAAGTGATTGCCATCATTTGGTTGATTTAAGTGTGCAACAATAACAATAACAACAACAACACATTGCATAAGTGGTTACCACACCACATACCGGTTGTCCGTGTTTCGTCCTCCCAATGAAAATACTTTACTTCATACTTGGTCCTCTTTTTCTCCCTCTTCTTCTTCTTCTTTTCTTCTTCTTCTTTTCTTCTTCTTCTTCTTGTATAAGTATCAGTTTGTAATAACATTAAACAGGACACGTGCACTGATGTTGTAGTACACACGTTAATCACGTTAAACAATGTGATTTAGACAAGCAACATACCTAGTTATATATAATTGAACATGATAATGATTATAGCAGACACGTTTTTATTATACCCTCCACCTTAGTGGTGAGGGTATACTAAGTTTGTTCTTCCGTTCGCAACACCCAGAAAAAGGCGTCAGAGACCCTACAAACTATATACATATTCGTGATCAGCATCAAAAACTGAGTCGATCTAGAAATGTATGTTCGTGTGTCCGTGTGTTCGCCTGCTGTTGGCATTCTCACGGGCGCAAATAGTGAGATATTAAGCTGAAATTTTCGTACATACACTTTTAGTTTTTGCACGCAGATCGCTATTTAAAATGGATAAAATCGGTCAAGAGCCACGCCTACTATCGACAAAAATCTATTTATCTGCTATAAAAATTAACCTACGAACTTGACATTTGGTATATATATTTATTGTTGTCCCCTTCATCGATGTGCCAAAAATGGGCCTCATTGGATAAAAGACACGCCTACAATCAATAAAAATCTTTATATCTGCCACAAAAGTTAAAAGATGTGCCAAAAATGGTCTTGGTCGGAAAACAGGCACACCCACAATATACAAAAAAACATATTCTACGTAAAACTCGACTTGCGAGCTGATACGTAATACATGCACTGTTAGAGGGCGTAATCATATACTTGCTACGCCCAACCTTTTTGTATATAGAGGTGGTGGAGGGGTAATTAATAATTAAGCTTAAGCCAAATTTAGTTTTTCTTAAATGTTTGCAATATTTTATTAAAAGGTTAAAAGGAGACAATAATGCGTCATTCTTATTATTTGAGAGAAGGAAGAGAGGAGTTCTGAACTTTCCTTTTCCATTTCCTTCTCCATTATTACGTGCTTTCATTATTATTATAATGATTTTCTAATTAAGTGGTCAATGTAATACCGTAAAAACAAGACAAAATGCTGAACAAGTAGAAATGTGTTAATGAAAGCTAAATAACTACAATAAAATTTTAATGCACTTCCACGAGCAACACTTTTACAAATGTTGCATTTTACTCATTATAAGAAACACACTCTCTCACACACTTTATACCCTCCACTCCATTCTAGGTGGTATACTAAGTTTGTCTTTTCATTTGCATTATTCAACAGTAAGGGTTAGTGACCGTATATTTTTGATCAGTAATAAAATTTGAGTCGATTTAGACATGTCGGTCGATGTGTCCGCGTACTCGTATGTTGTGGGCACTCTTTCGGTTGCATATTTAAGATATATAGCTGAAATTTTATATAGATTTTATCCAAAAAAAATTTCAATTTGTTTGTGTTTTGATCCAAGGATGTGCACTCTTGAATATGGTTTAAATTGGACCATTTTTAGGACCCTTTGTCACATAACGTTTTTATTTTAAAAAAGTCAGAAAATTACATTTGGCTTAGGCCAAATCGTAAATACCGTCCACATCTACATATAAACCGTGGGCGTGTCATGTATATGATTACGCCCTCTAAGAGTGTATATATTATGTATCACCTTGCAAGTTGATTTTTGTGGTGAGTATGATTTTTTGTAAATTGTGTGTAACAGATGCGCCGTCTGTTATCTACCGACGCTTATTTTTGCAACATCGTTGGATGGGATAATTACAGGTTCGCATACCAAATTTAAAGGTCATAGCTCAAGTCTTGTGCTAAATAAATAGATTTCTGCCGATTGTGGGCATGGCCCTGGACCGATTTTGCCTATTTTAAAAAGTGTCTGTTCAAAATTTCAGCTCAATATCGTAAAATTTGCGACCGTGAGAATGCCAAAAACAGATCGACTCAGTTATCGTTGCTGATTAGCGTTTACTTAAATACTAACCAGGTATAAGGTATAAAAGGGCCGATCTTAACCGAACATAACCTTTTCAGATATTTCACTTTACAATTTGGTAGTGTGTTGAATGGTATTAAGGTAATATAAATACAATGCAAAGGCAGCACACATCGTCTATCTGATTACCTTCAATATAGTTTCATGTTACTGTTGTTATTTTTCTTGTCGTTGTTATATTGCATTTAATAACAGATTTCTAAGAATTGCATCCATTTTTGTTAGTTCTGAATTATTTTTAAAGTATAGGAGAAATGAAAGATGATATAAAGGCACACACATACAAAACAGAGCAATTGATTCTGAGTTGAGCTGAATTGATGTAAACTGCTAAGTAATCACACTTTTTCCATAATCATATAGACAAGTTTAGGGTTAGTTAAGGGATCCATATGATTTGTAATGCTCAACAATATATTCTTAATTAATTAGCTTTGAAATAAGTCGATAGTTATGTATGTCCGTATGTCCACGTGTCTGACTGTTGATGAAACTCTCAAAATAGCAAAATTTTAGCTACCAGAATTGAAGGTCTATAGTTTCCTATTTAAAATATACAAAATCGATTATTAGCCATGCCCATATATGCCAAAAATTTAAATTTAAATTTTTATTTTTTTAAATTCGTGTTTTCTAAATTATTGTATTCATACATAAGCCAAAAGTGGAAGGGGTCCAAAAATTAAACACGATAACAATTTATTGTATTTGGTGTAAAAATAAATCGTTGAGTTATATATGATACATATATGTACATACTTTAGTGATTGTTGAAAGAGGGCGTAGTTGTATGCATTTTACCCCTCCAAAGGTTCTAGAATGTATTTATCATAATTAAGTACAAAGGTACTAAAAAAATTAGTACTAAATTTTTGAAAGCTTTTGAAAAACTGACTGACTGACTGACTGACTGACTGACTAACTGCCTCACTAAGAATGTTTATTTGCATGTATTGTTCGTTTTCTCACCTCATACATAAACGGTTAATTGTTTACGTTTTTACGCTTGTGTGAAGATTATTTTGCACGTAAATTGAAATTATGCGTTAAAGTCAGTCAGCAAAACAAAAACAAATATTTTGTTGTTGTTGTTGCAGTTTTGTTGCAATTGTAATTAACATTTTATTTGTTGTATTTTGTTTATAAATTGTAGTAGAAAAGCAAAAATAAATAAAAACTAAATTTGATATTGTCTTAATTTAAATACTTTACATGTCTATATACATACAGTGGGCGGGGCAGGTACATAATTGAGCCCTCTTACAGTATATGTATCATATATCAACTTGAAAATCAAGGAGAAGGTTTTTTTTTTTGTAAATTATGGACGTGTCTGTAATTCGACCACGCCCATTTTTGGCATATCGATGAGTGGGATAATTATAAATGTATATATATATATGGGATATACTAAATTTCAACTTTACAATTAGATTTTCGTGGCATATAAATAGTTTTTATGGGGCGTGGGTCCTGACCGATTTTGTCCAATTTAAAGAGCAACTGCCATACGTAAATAGGTAAAAATATTATAGTCGGTCACCTCGTGAAATATTATTTATTGTTTTGGCAACTAAGTGATTGCGTATTTTAAATAAGAATGAAAACCAAAATTTTTGCTTAAAACAAGTGAAAATATTGTAGTCGGTCAAGCCCGACCATCAAATACCCTACACCACTTGATATATTATATTATTCAATATAATTTTTTCCTTTGATAAATGAAAAGTTTTATTTTTTTGTACTGCTTTTAATTTTTTTCTTTTTTTCTTTGAAAAATGAAAAATTTTATTTTTCTATACCTACTTTTACTTGTATTTTCAAAAATTTCAAAATGATACATAAGTCAGAAATTTTTTTATTTCTTGTTTGTTTATATAAAAAAAAATGTATATAGGGGGGTTTCTAATAATGGTCCAATCCGGCCCATTTTCAAAGGGGTTTATTTATGGGTATAATGCTTTTCCGCGTATCAAATTTCATCGAAACATCTCAAAATATAATAGGATACCATATGGGAAGGAGTTCTAAAAATGGACCAATCTGGTCCATTTTCAATAGGGTTCCCCTATGGGCCAATATATGTCCTTGTACCAAATTTCATCGAAATATCTGAAAAAATAATAGGGCCTCAGATAGGGAGTGGTCCTAAAAATGGTTCAATCCGGTCCATTTTCAACAGCCGTTTAGGAGTTACAAACATCCGCACAAACTTAATATGCCCTTTCCCACGGCGTGGTGCAGGGTATAAATATAACTTTCTTTATATTTATTAGGTATTGTTCGTTTTTGTTGATAACCTGTTGGGGGATCCATATATCGAATTTCTTGCGCTTTTCTGTAATATCATGTGTTGTGCTGTGACGTTTTCAGATTTTGATAATAATTTGATCGGTGTAATTAAAAGTGGGTGAGCCATTTGCCGTTTAGCAGTTACAAACACCCGCAAAAACTTAGTGTACCTACAATTTTTATACTACTTTATAGGATCTGGGTGTTTCAAAGGCAGCCCCACTTTTTTATTAAACCGATCGATTCAGAATCAAAATCCGCATCGAATTATCATGTCCGTCTCTACTTCCATGTAAAAGTCTTGGCTACAGATTTAAGATATTTTAATGAAATTTAATACAAGGACATGTTTTGACCAAAAGATGTGCACTATTGAAAATGGTTCAAATTGGACAATTTTTAGAACCTTTCCCCCCATAATGCTCTTACTTGAAATAAGTCTTTATAAGACGAAAATGTGCAGTTCTTGACATATTTTTAACGAAATTTGATGAAGAATAGTTAGTAGCCAAATTTGTGGACCCGATCGGACCATTTTCACAACCCCTTCCAATATTTCACGAAGTGATTTATATGGCAATGCCACACTCTTACTGAAACAACTAAATTAATTGTAGCATAATTTAAGGAGATAAGTAGGGTATTAAATGGTCGGTTGTAACCGACTGTAACATTTTTACTTGCTTTTTTAAACTTTATGCTCGTGAACAGACATGTCCTTATGTCCCTGTTATTCTCTACAATATTTTTCATTAATTGATCCTGTCAATAAATGACAAAATTTAATTATTAAGCTCCGCTTTACTCTCTTACAATAAATTACTGTAATGTTATGCCTGAGGTATTCTCAAACGAGTAAAGGCACACTTTATGAAGTGTTGGCAGGCAAACAATAGCTTCGATAACAGTAATAAAAAAAAAACAACAACAATAATAATATATAAATATGATTGAATTACCATACCAGACTTTGGCAATTTCGTGTTTTGCCATTTTTTTGCCGGGTGGTAAGACAGATGAGTATACACACACACACACACACACACACACACACACACACACACACACCTAGGCTGACTATCGATGAGTTTTCTTCTAACATAGGTCTGCTAGTAAATCACGCGAGTGGGAGAAGTCAGGTAATTATCGCTGGTGACTTTAATGCCTGGGCGCTCGAGTGGGGATCTGCTAAAACAAACGAACGGGGTAGAATCCTCCTTGAGTCATTTTCCCAACTGGATCTGACCTTGCTTAATGTTGGCAGTCATGCTACCTTTGAAAGAAACGGACGGAGTTCTATTATAGACATTTTCTTCTCAAGTAGTGGCTTAGTTCCTCTAATGCAATGGTAACTATCCGACAGATTTACATTTAGCGATCATAAAGCAATAATTATTGACATGGTCGAGCGATCTGAGGCAATTATACAATCGCTTGGTCGTAATTGGGTAGCATGGAAGATGAGTACTCTTTACGTTGAGGCACTCAAGGTTTGGCTAACTGACGTCGATACTAATGGAAATGCAGAAGAAATGGCAGTGCAACTTATTCGCCACCTAACGGCAGCGTGTGATGCGTCTATGTGTAGAAAACGCAACAGTAATAGGCATAAGCCAGTCTGGTGGAACAATGAAATTTCCTGTTTGAGGACTGAGTGCATTCGTACGAGAAGGTTATACACCCAAACAAGGGGGCTGGACGTCAACGAACAGCACAGGCTAAACCTTACCAGGAGTAAGAAGCTTCTGAAAGATGCTATTCGCAAAAGTAAGCGCGAGTGCTTCAATAAGCTACTAGAGGAATTAAACGAGAATCCTTGGGGTACAGGCTACAAATTGGCTTTTAAAAAGCTAAAATGTTACTCGGAGCCCCCGCCTTCGGATCCGGTAATCCTACGAGATATTGTCGAAACTCTTTTTCCAGAGAGAAATACGGGGATTGGTGCACAAACATACAACCCAGTTGGTTTTAGTTTTGACGTGATAGCAGAAAACGAGATTCTCTCTACGGTAGACTCCTTTGGATCAGCGAAGGCGCCTGGACCTGATGGGATTCCTAATAGGGCTCTAAAAGTTTCCGTTCAAGCTATACTTCATGTTTTTGCAAAGGTTTTCAACACCTGTTTTGTGGCTGGTGTCTTTCCCTCCATTTGGAAAGTACAAAAACTTGTTCTTCTTCCCAAGAAGAACAACCCGGGTGCAGACCCTTCAGCTTATAGGCCTATCAGCTTGATAGACTCAACTGGGAAGCTTTTAGAGAAGATTATAAAGTCTAGATGATTGAATCTGAGATTGAGAATCGTGGAGGTATCTCTGATAATCAATTTGGTTTTAGGAAGCACAGATCCACAATAGATGCAATAGAGTGCGTAGTCAAGACTGCAGCCAATGCGATTGAAGGTCGTAGGTGGAGGCAAAAAAGAATACTGCCTCGTCGTCATCCTTGTCGTTAAGAATGCATTCAATACGGCAAAATGGGATACAATACGTGAGGTCTTGCGCAGCCTTAATATATCCCCCTATTTGCTTGCTCTTTTGGATAGCTACTTAAGTCACAGAGTATTAATCTTTGTTACAGCTGTAGGTAGAAGGTCGTATCAGATAACTGGTGGCGTCCCACAAGGATCTGTACTTGGACCACTGCTCTGGAATGTTATGTATGATGGCATAATGCAGCTTGGTTTTCCTGGGAATGTCAAAATCATCGGTTTTGCTGATGATGTCACCCTTGTAGTGGTAGGCAAACATATCAGTGGAATAGAAAATGCGGCCAACGAGTCCATTAGGTTAGTTCAACACTGGCTCGAGTCTGCTGGCTTAAGGCTAGCCGACCATAAGACAGAGACAGTGTTAATCTCTAGCCGGAAAAGAGTAGAAACGGCCACGATATGTGTAGGTGACCTTAGAATTGAGTCCGTCAGATACGTACATTATATGGGGGTGATGGTCGACGACAGATTATCATTTAAACATCACTTGTAATACGTGCAAAGAAAGGCGGGTAACGCTATTACGTCAATGGCAAGAGTCATGCCTAATACCAAAGGCCCTAAGCAACTTAAGAGGAAAGTTCTTATGGAAGTTGTAAAAAGCATAATACTATTTGCGGCAAGTATATGGGCTGATGCTATGAAGTTCAAAACTTATCGTAGGCTAATTGAACCAGTTTACAGACTGGGGTGCCTAAGAGTGTGTTGCGTCTTCCGTACTGTATCGGACGAAGCGGCGTGTGTTATCGCAGGAATGGTTCCTATCACTCTGTTGATCAATGAAATAAGGCAGATCCAGCATTATCCCCGTCCGAGACGTAGATCCACCTATGCCACAGCTAGGCTATGTTGGAATGGCAGAACAAATGGAATACGTCAGCCAAAGGACGATGGACGCATAAGCTGATACCGCGCCTCGAGCCTTGGATCAATAGGAAACATGGGGAGGTAAATTTCTATCTAACCCAGTTATTAAGTGGCCACGGGTGCTTCAAAGCATATCTCCATCGATTCAGGCATGCTGAGGACCCCTACTGTCCACAATGTGATGTGATAGAAGACGCAGCGCATGTGTTCTTCATGTGCCCAAGATTTGCCAGACAGCATTTGGAGGCTGAGCGGATGATAGGTGACAATATGTCGCCATATAACACTATTAGTCTTATGCTACAATGCCCCCAAAAGTGGGACATCATTAGTAAATTTGCTAACAGCGTAGTCAGCTGCCTTAGGACCCTAGAAAGGGAAAGGAACCACGTAGAGGCCCTGTGAAGCCCTGAATAAGCGCGAACTGTTTGAAATTCAAGTGTAGGTAGGGCTGGGCCCTTTTTCCTTCTTGTGAAGTAATACTGTAAGGTGGTACCGCAGGGAGGATAGGACCGCGGAGTGGGGTTTTTAGTGGGTATGTCAGACTCCCACATAACCACGTGTAACAACGTGGTACCCATAAAGGGTTTTCCCCCTCCGTTATAAAAAAAAAAAACACACACACACACAGAGACACCTATTTACTGTAAACACATCAAGTCCAACCTTGTTCAGCAAAAAAGTGTAGTATTTGTTGTTATTCACTTCTCTTTTCTTTCGTATTTTATTGTTGAGTAGGGAGAGAGAGGTAATCGTAAAAACTTACTTTATTATACCTTCCACATTAGATGGGGCGGGTATACTAAGTTTATTATTCCATTTGCAACATCCCTTCGAAGTTATCAGAGTCCCTGGAAAGTATATATATTCTTGATCAGCTCAAAAACTGAGGCGATCTAGACATGTCCGTCCTTGTGTCCGTCTGTTGTTATATTTATTTGCCATTAAAATTGTTCTATGAAGTTACGATTTGGTATAGATATTCATAATTACCTCTTCCATCGATGTACTAAAGATGGGCATGGTTGAATAACAGACACGCCTACAATTTACCAAAAGCGCAATCGTCTTGGCAGCTGATACATAATACGCACAGTATTAGAGGGCGTCATCATGTATCTGCCACGCCCACTATTTGTATGCAGTTGAAGAGGGTATTTAAGACTTGGCCTAACCCAAATTCAGTTTTTTCTTCATTTTTCTTAATGTTCAGTCAGCACTAAAGTTGCGAAAGTTATAACGAAGGGGCTGCTATTGGCTTGTGGAACATTTTCATATATATTTTGGCTCATAAAAAAAACAACAACAACAACAAAAATAAGGTTTACGTAAACTTTTTTTAATACCTGTTGCTATGAGGCATACAAAGCATGTCTCCTCTCTTGACTCGTCCACATAATTAATGTGTTTGTTTTATGTTCTAAAACTGACCAATTTGTTATTCAATTACTGTTATGCGGTGTAAGTGTGTAAGGGTTTTAGTGTTTGATTTACAACCCAACATAAATCGCATTTCTTGCTGATATGTTTGAATGAGTGAGAGAGACTGAGCGCGAGCGATTGAGCATTCATGACTTCCTAAAGCATTTCAACACTAGGAAACCAACTCTTTTACTAGTTCAGCTTAAATTATACAACTCCTCACAAAGTTATCTAAAGTTTCTTGTATACTTTTCATACCATTTACTCATTACCGTTATAGTTACTTTCGGTCAATTTCATTGTACCCTCCACCTATGTGATAGGGTGGTATACTAAGTTTGTGCTGTTTGCAATATAGGCGACAGAGACCCTACAAAGTGTATACATTCTTGATCTGCATCAAAAACTGAGTCGACTTAGACCTGTGTGTCCGTGCGTCTGTCTCAAGGTCGTAAATTTTGAGATATTGAGCTGGAATTTTGTTCAGGTGCTTTTAGTCTTAGATCACTCTTTAAAATGGGAAAAGTACATCAAGATCCACGCCCACAATCAACAAAAATCTATATATCTGTTACAAACATTGAACTATGAACTTGTAGATGTGAAGGGTATTTAATATTTGGCTTAATTTAGTTTTCTTACTTGTCTATCTGCGTCTTCTCGGCTTATGCTGTTTTATCGTCATGTGTTTGTCTAAATGTAGACACTATTCTTTTTACATTGAACGGTAGCAGGAATCATTAAACATGTTATCTCCGCGCTTGTTAACCATAAATGTATAAAACATGTCATAAATTTTATTACATTACATAACTATCGTTCATATGCTTATGCCAGGAGAGCAAGCAAAAAACTGTTGCACAATCCAATTTAACAGGTAAAGAAAGCTAAATATATAAACTGATGTATGTGTGCGTGTGGGATGTATTGAAAGATAATAGTGTTTGAGGAGATTTTTGAAACTGTTATACAGTATAACAGTTTTTTTGCTACCGGTAGTCATATAAATGAGATCGCACTCTATAGTTAAACGTAACTTATGTATTGCACGTGAAAAAAATTTCAGCTGAGTTTCTCAATTACTCTGTACAAAATTGTTATCTTCTTATTGAAAATTATTTATATACTCGCCACGCCCAAAAGGTCAATTATAAATGTCAAGGATATTCAGGATTTTCCCTAAGCCAAAAATAGAGTTTCAACTTGGCTCTATTGGAAGGAGGGCTGTAGCTCAACAATGACGTGTTTTGAACAAAAAATTAATGAGGACCACATTCCGACATGTTAACGGATGGGGTTGAATATGTGTTAATATAACAATTATACAGTGTG
The DNA here is from genome assembly GCA_963971445.1 of Ornithomya chloropus. Lineage (NCBI taxonomy): Eukaryota > Metazoa > Arthropoda > Insecta > Diptera > Hippoboscidae > Ornithomya > Ornithomya chloropus. The sequence continues at coordinate 43,317,518 of OZ020530.1, read as the reverse complement.
CATTTAAATAAGCGAAAATTGGAAAAAAAAGTTTTTTAAAATAGTATACATGCAGTATAACAGTTATGTATTTTGTATAACAGTTTTATACATTAAATTATAATATATTTTTTACATGATGTATAAAATACAGTTACACTGTGTATTTGTCGATTGTGGGCGTGACACTTGACTATTACCGCCCAATTTAAATACAAACTAAAAAACTTGAACAATTTTTCTTTAATATCTTCAAAATTAACCAGGGCGAGACGTACAGACACAAGCACGGATGTAGATTTCGATACAATTTATATTTTCTTCTATGCATTACAATTTCATCCAAATAAAAAAATTACGATTACAGTTGTTAGTAACTATAAATGAAGAAAACTACGCATTACATGAAATTTTCCTTCTCTTCATAAAACATTTTAATTTAACGTTAAATAAAAGGAAACAACAACAAAAACAACATTAAATACACAAATGAGAATAACTGTGTGTGAACGCATAATCATATTTAAATGCGATCAAAATAAACTAAAGAAGAAGTTGAGAGAGGATATATATGAAAAGAAATCAAACTGCTGCAAGACCTGTTCATAGAGTTGACGCCCCCATATAAAGTTTGTATAAACTCTCTCAATACAGTGAATACAAGGAAGCAGAGTATTTTAAGTCTACAAATAAAACATACATAAAACAAGATAGAAAATATCGGTTAAAACCGAAGTTTAAATACCCTCCACCTTTTATTACCCTCTAAAAAAATAAGTTCCTATTGCATTAAATTGTTGCGTATATGTTATTATTCAGGTCAAACAACAAATAGTGTTTTTTTTTTAAATTATAGGCGTTTGCGTTATTCACTCACGCCCATTTTTGGCACAGTGTTGGACAACGGTACCACTTATATATATACCAAATTTCAACTTGATAGGCATAGTATTGTGCGATATATAATTTTTTAAAGATACAATTTTTTCGAGGTATGTTGAGATTTTTGTTTATTGTGGGCCTGTCTCTTAACCGATTTTGCCCAATTTCAATACGGAACAGCGAAATTGAACCAAGAATACGTATGCAAAGTTTCAATTTGATATCTCTAAAACGACCGTGAGAGTGCCAACAACAGACGGACACACGGACGGACATCTCTCAAACGATTTTTCTTTTCATGCTGATTAAGAATATATATGGTTTGTGGGATCTCCGAGGCTTCCTTCGATGTGTTGTAAACGGATGATTAAGGTGGAAGGTATAAAAAGGTGCGAGAGACTCCACGGATCAGCATCAAAATATGAATTGATCTGAGATGTGTCCATCCGAGTACCTGTCTGCTGGTAATAGTAGTCTAGTAAATACATATCTACACAACGATCAAGTGCCACGCCCACAATTCAAAAAAAGCTTAAAAATGGATATACTAAGTTGAAATTAGATACGTGTGTATGTGCCGTTTATATTGAGCCTTTCATTGTGTCGCAAATGGGCGGGGTCAGACACGATTTACAAAAAGAAAACCGTTTCTTGCAGAATCCAACGCGGTAGTTGATATATATTATATATATACATTCAAGGATTTAATGAGGTACCTGCTACGCCCACAACTCACATAAATCTAATTATCAGTCACAAAAATTAAGCTACTGAATTGAATTTTGAGATAAAATTGAGCGTTTTTATTAATATATCGCAAAAACGGGCGGAGTCCGATTTGTACACACTTGTACACCCACAATTTACGAAAAAAAAGTTTTTTTTTGCAGAATCCAACGCAGAAGTTGAATTGTATTATCATAGATTTTCAAATATTAATGTTTTTGAAAAAAGCGACTTGGACTGCTTTCAAAATTATGGCTAACATGCATGTTATGTATATGTAATATATATATATATATATATATATAGATTTTCTTTTCGCGTCATTCTTTGTTATGATTATAAAAAGAACTGTTATTAGCTACAACAACAATTGAAAGCAAATGACCTCCCTCTTCCCCTTGGTGAGTTGGACTTCTTATTATCAATGAACGGCACAGTCAATTTGTATGAGAATGCAAACGTAATATAATTTTGTTCGCTCAATACCGATTTTCTCATTTGCATTTATATATAGTAGGAATATTTATAACCCTCTACAATTACACACATACACGCATGCATGCGATATGTACGACAGTCGAGGAGATACAAATAGACAAATAGCAATTATACGATCATCGTGTTTATGGTCGGTTAGTTATATGGTGAAATCGTTTTATGTTAACTACGTCATGCATATACAACACACACACACACACACATACTCATACTCACCGTCTATGTCATCATGCATACGCGTCTTTTATTGTTGCTATTGCTTGAGCGGTAATCATTTTGAATATTGTTAACTATTAAAGTTGTCAAACAAGTAATTGAAGTGTTTTAGGTACACAAGCGTATAAATAGAAATATATTTGTCTGCATTATGGGCAAGTATAGTATAATAGAGAGCTGGGGTAAGCAAAATTTGATAAAACCGTTCTCTTCGATTAAAAATTTTTATATTAAATTAGATGCACAGATGATAAACTCTTGAAATTAATTTGCGTGTTATAATTAAGACATTTTTTTATTCAACATTTTTTATTTTAATATGGGGGGTGTACTAGGTTTGTTCTTTTTTTGCAACACCCAGATGGAGGTGTCAGTCAGAGACCCTACATATTTTTGAACAGCATCAAAAACTGAGTCGATTTATGCGTCCGTGTGTCTGTCTCAGGGTCGTAAATTTTGAGATATTGAGCTGAAATTTTGTTCAGGTGCTTTTAGTCTTAGATCACTCTATAAAATGGGAAAAATACATCAAGAGCCACGCCCACAATCACCAAAAATCTATACCACTAAAATTGACCAATAAACTTGAAATTCCGTAAACATATTTATAATTATCGCATCCATTGATCTGCCAAAAAGACGTGCACAATTTACAAAAAGCTGATACGTAATAGGTACACTACAAAAGGGCACAATATTTATATATTTGCCACACCCACTGTTGTAGATGTGTAGGGTATTTAAGAGTTGGTCTAATCCATATTTTTTTTTTTTTTTTTTTTTTCAATATAGAATCGCCTATATTAGGTGTAGTAAATACGAGGCAGCATCAACAAAATAAACAAGATAGAGAAGTTCGGTTAAGACCGAAGCTTAAATACCCTCCACCTTTTATAATCATCTAGAAAATAAGTTCCTATTGACATATTTATGTATATGACTATTTCATGTAAAAAAAAATGTAAACTTACGCAAATAGTGTTCTTTTTAAATTATAGGCGTTTGCGTTTTTCAATCACGCCCATTTTTGGCACACTGTTGCATAACAGTACCATTTATATTTATACCAAATTCCAACTTAATAGGCATAGTATTGTACGATATATAATTTTTTAAAGATATAATTTTTTTTTGAGGTATGTTGAGATTTTTGTTTCTTGTGGGCGTGTCTCTGAACCAATTTTGCCCAATTTCAATACGGAACAGCGAAATTGAACTAAGAATACGTATGCAGAGTTTCAATTTGATATCTCAAAAATTACGACCGTGAGAGTGCCAACAACAGACGGACACACGGACGGACATGCCTCAAACGATTTCTCCTTTCATGCTGATTAAGAATATATATGGTTTGTGGGGTCTCCGAGGCTTCCTTCGATATGTTGTAAACGGATGATCAAAATGAATATACCCTCTTCCTTAAGGTGGAGGGTATAAAAATATGAAATTTTTAAGTGTTTATTATAATGAATCATTCAGGAGTGAATACACTTATCATAGACAAGTTAAAGATTTGGATTCCATTTTTTTTCAAGCAAGTCTATACGTTTGTTTTAGCGGGGTAAACACCCTCTTCAATATTACCAATTTAATGGCAGCTTTATACTCCGTGAAAAAGTTAAGTAAAAATAAGTGAAAATGTTATAGTCCCGACCATTTAATACTCTACACCACTTGGCTCCACAAAGTATGCTACAAATTATATCAAAATGATATTTCTTGCCATTATAATATGAGGAGGAACTCTAAAAATAGACCAATTCAGTACATTTTCCATAAGGATCTTCTTTGACCTAATATATGGCCTTGTACTATCGAAATATCTCAAAAAATGATAATCGATTCTAAATCGATCGGTATACTTGAAGGTCCTCGTACAAACTTAACTTTGCCACCAGTGGTGTAGGGTACAAAAAGCTAAATGTTTAGCTGAATACAAATCTTAAATAACTTTCCCATCTTTATACACACTGTGGGCGTGGCAAGTACCCGATTACGCCTCTTAATAGTGTATCACGTTACACATTACATTCTACATAAAAAAAGGCTTTTTTCATTTAGGGTATGACCTCGCCCATTTTTTAACCTATCAATGAAAAGACTTAATATAAATAAATGCATTGAATTAAACTTTTTAGATCAATTTTATGGCTGATATATAGATTTTTGTTGATTATGAGCGATTTCGGAAAATTAGAAATGTTTGTTTCATCTGAAAATCTCAAAATTTACTAACGTCAGCCTTGTAATAGCGGGAAGATATATGGATATACAGACGGACATCTGATGTTCTTTAAATGTCTTCTTCTAGGTTTTCTAAGCGGAATGATTTTGTTTGATTAGTGTGCGGAGACTGTGTAAAGTTTTAAAATTCATCTATAACAGTAAACCAAACCATTTCAATTACTTTCTTCTATGTTGTTGATAACGTTCACTTTAGTACGATTAGCATTACGTTTATAATCAAGACAAAGTTTGTTACAGACTCTGTAAGAAACAGTTCACGAAACCGTGTCGGTCAGTCTGTCCTTTGTTAGGGTCTTCTAAAGGTCTATAGAAATAGATTTGTGTCAAAAATTGGTAAACTATTCCCATATTCGTTGATATTGAAAATTAATTAATATTCGTTGATATTGAAAATTAAAAGTACACGCCCAGAATGTAAAAGTAAATAAACTAATAAACTTTTTTGCTTAAATAAAATCGAAAATTTCTTTCACATCTACATACAAACAGTGGGCGTGGCGGGTACATGATTAAGCCCTCTTATAGTGTATGTATTATGTAGCAATAGTTTTACGCTGAATGTGGTTTTTTGTAAATTTTTGGTATGTCTCTTATACGACCACGCCCATTTTTAATATATCCATGGATGGCATAATTATAAATATATATACCAAAATTGAACTTCATAACTACGCGTGGCTCTTGAACGATTTTGCCCAATTGAAATAGGAATCTGCCACAAAAATTGACATTGAAATATGATATACATATATAAGATTACTAACGTGCCAAACAATAAGCGAATGAGCATGATTGATTAAACAGACACGCCCACAATTTACAAAAAACCTTATTCAGTGTAAAAATTTTCTTAGAAACTGATACGTAAAACAGGCACTATTTGAGGGCATTGTCGTATATCCGCCACGCCCCCTAATTGTGTGGTAGATATGAAGGATGTTTAAGATTTGGTTCAAGTCCAAAATAATTTTTTTTTTATTCGTTTTCTTTCTGTTTTTCCCACCTCACTATAATATCTTCTTCTACAGCAAAGTTTACTCATTAAAAATTTTGAAAATGTGTCTCAATTAAGTCGTTTTAAGTAATTGGCGATAAAAATTAAAATAAAACAATTCAACAAACGTCATCATTTACATATTTTCAATGTAACACCTGTTGGCACGGTGCAAAGTCTAGCCAACCATTGCACCTCTGCTGTCTTTCTTTCTTTCACTCTCTCTATCGCTCTTTTAGCATTTGATGATAGGAGAAGGCAAGATTTTAATAAATTTCTCTTTGCCATGTAAAATTAGTGCAAAATAAGATATTTTCTGTGAGAAAATGTTTTGGTAAATTTTTTTATACCCTCCACCTCAGTGATGAGGGTATACTAAGTTTGTTCTTCCGTTTGCAACACCCAGAGGAGGCGTCAGAGATCCTACAAAGTGTATATATTCTTGATCAGCGTCAAAAACTGAGTCGATTTAGACATGTATGTCCGTGTGTCCGTTTGTTATTGGCACTCTCATGGGTGCAAATTTTGAAATGTTGAGCTGAAATTTTATTTTTGCACACAGATCGCTATTTAAAATGGGCAAAATTGATCAAGAGCCACGCCCACAATAGACAAAAATCTATTTATCTACCACAAAATATGAGCTATAAACTTGAAATTTGGTATGTACATCTATGAATATTAGCTTCATCGGTATGCCAAAAATGGACGTATTCGGATTACATATACGCCCACAATTAATAAAAATCTTTATATTTGCCACAAAAGTTGACCTAAGAACTTGAAATTTGGTATGCGTATACACAGTTATCCCAAAAAATGGGCGCGGTCGGATAACAGACACGCCCACAATAAAAAAAAAACATATTTAACATAAAAGTAGACTTGCATGCTGATACTTAATATGTACACTATTAGAAGGCGCAATATACATATATATTTGCCACGCCCTTTGTTGTAGAGGTGGAGGGTATTTAAAATTTGGTTTAAGCCAAATTTAGTTTTCTTACTTGTTTTTTTATATTCACTGCAGATTAGTGTGTGTATACTATGTTTGTTATTGTTTTTGTAACTATCAAAATTGCTCAGCAACATTTGATCAGCATGAAAACTTTGTGGTTGTTTTTGTTTGTTTATCTATCCATATATACAAATCTGTCATACTTTCCACGCCCAAAATGCGCAAAAAAATACAAGAAAAGACACTAAATTTGGTTTAAGCCAAATTTCTTCTATACAATCAGCGTGGGCGTGGCATAAACCTAGTTACGCTCTTTTTTGAGTTTTACATTACGCATCAACTAACACATTGAATTCTGAACTAAGGACCATTATCCCCCTTTTTCGGTACATCCACAAATGCCCTAATGATGAAATTTTCAATTACATTTGAACCGATATTGCAAAATTTGAATTGGAACCCATCACCCTCACAGCTAGATATCTTAAGACCATGAGAGTTCCAACAACAGACACATGAACATACGGACGGACGTGTACATGACTTGTCATTTGGAAAAGTGGACTTATATCACTTTCATTTACAACGGATTTTATGTTAAACACGGCTTTATAGTGTTTGTTCTGTTTTGCAAACGTTTCAACATATGCGCGAATACAAATTAGAGCAAACGTCACAGACAAGACAGTTATTCAGACGCATATGATGTTACGATATTTTAAAATAATAATAACAGCAACAATAACAAAACTGAACTATGTTTTATACATTTTACTGTGACTATAATTAAAAAGTGATTTGTAGTTGTTGTTGTTGCTGCTGCTGTTGTTGCTGCTGCTGCTGTTGTTGGGTATTTCTTTAATATACGTGTTAACTCTTCCAAATTTTTTTATTCCCATCCTCACCGTATTCAACAGCTCAGCTTATCCAACTCAAAAGCCTCAGAGTATTTGACGGCGTGTCAAGCCTCAAGCAACAAGAGCGTTAGCTGAGTGTTAGCTGAAACCGTTTTAGTTTCTTCATACCTTTTCATTTAATTTTGTGTGTGTGTGTTTGTGTATATATATATATATATATATATATATATATATGTGTGAGTAAGTTAGTGAGAGTGTAAATGCTTTTTAAATTTAATAGAAATTAAAATGAGAGGAATGTAAATATTCACACAACGCCTAATACATACCGAACTTGAAACACTAACAGCAACAATAGCAACAACAACGAAATAAACATTAAACTTTTAACAATTTTTTTTCCATTTCTTTAGATTTATATTGTTGTTGTATTCGTTATGCTGTTTTTGTTATACGTGTTATTGTGTATACCGTGTACAGTCACTGCAAGAAATGTTTAAATAATCCATCCATCCATCCATATACACTTATCAGTTCATATTTCGCAAATATTAAATTTTGTTGTTGTTGTTGTTTCATATACAATATTTTAAAGGGACTAAAAAAGAAAAGTTGTGAAACAGTCCCTCTCTTTCTCTCTTCTTTCGCTCTCTTTACACATTTATTTAATTACTTATTGTTGTTGTTGTTATTGTTATTATTATTGTTAATAATCATAATATATGATTTCGCTTGTATTTTTTATACGCATTTATAATAATATTTTAATTAGTTAAGGCGGCCGCCTCATCTCATTATCGCTGAATTTTGCACCAAAATCAGTTCATTTACTTTTCATTTCACTCCGAATAAGCTACGGTAATAATATATCGAATGTATCTCGAGATTGCTTCTTCGACTGAAATTTCACTCTGAATTTATTCCGATATTAATTAAGTCGGCTGCCCGAAATCGTATTCGCTGAATTTACATCAAATTTATTTTCCATACTCCTAATTGACTATAATTTTACTCCGAATAAACGCACAGGTTTCACTTACTAACAATTATTTCCAATTTACTTCAAAATTGGTTCATATGCATCTTTTTTACGGAAATTTCACTCCGAATTTATTGTGAACTTATTTAAATTGACCGTTTGAGCCCATTATTGGTGAATATACATCGAAATTAGTTTTCATACTCTTAAATGAGTAAGATTTCTCTCCGTATATGGTCCGAAAGTGGCGTAGAGGTTTCGCTTAAAATTGTTTTTATACCCTCCACACACATAAGTGTTAGTGTATCCCCCACTAAGTTTGTCATTCCGTTTGCAATACCCAGAAGGAGGCGTTAGAGACCCTACAAAGTATATATATTCTTGATCAGCATCAAAACTATAATTAACTGAGTCGACCTATGTCCATGTGTATGTGTGTTGTAGGCATTCTCACGTTCTCACAAGTTTTGAGTTATTGAGCTGAAATTTTTTAAATGCTGTTTTAGTTTTAGCACACAGATCTCTATTTAAAATAGGCAAAATCGATCAAGAGCCACGCCCATAATCAACAAAAATCTGCCAAAAAAATTTAGCTATTAAGTTGAAATTTGGTACACATTTATAGAAATCCCATCCTTAGAGTTGCTAAAAACGGGCGTAGTCGTATAATACAAATGCCCACAATGTAAAAAATTCTTATTCAGCGTAAAGCTCGACTTGGAAGCTGATACGTAATACATACACTGTTAGAGGGCGTAATAATATACCTGCCACGCCCACTATTTTAGATGTACATTGTATTTGTATTTAAGATTTGGCTTAAGCCAACTTTAGTTTTCTGCCTTGTTTTTTCTCCATGATCTTGTGACCTTTCATTCATAACATATTATAATATTGTGAGGATGGGTAATAATGAAATGTTTCCAATTTCAATAGCATACAGGTCAAATAATGCTAATTATACGATTGTAGGCGTTAGCGCTTTATAAACAGACACAAACGAGCACACCGCACAGATAGACATTCATTTAATATTAATTTATAAATGATTTTCGTATCAGTGATCGAAAAAAATATTAACAAAAAGTTTATAAAAGCGAAGCTTTTTGACTTACTCTCCAACACTTATATATCACTCTGGGATGAATTGCTACTTAAAAGATTGAGAGAGAATGAGAGAGTAGAATAAAGTAGAATTCTAAATAATCACATGCGCACAGACCAACACAGTTATAAATACATTCTGTAATGATTTTGAAGCGAAGTATCTGTTCTCTTGTACATTTTCAACACTCTTCTCAGTGTTGTCTCCCTAAATATAGCTTTAGCTTGTATCATGTATCTTATATGGATGTAAAAGACATTTCAAGCCAAACTTCAGTTTTTGTTTGTGTTATACCCTCCACCTTAGTGATGAAGGTATACTAGGATTGTTCTTCCGCTTGCAACATCCAGAAGGAGGCGTCAGAGACCCTACAAACTATAGATATTCTTAATCAGCGCCGAAAACTGAGTCGATTTAGAGATGTAAGCCCGTATGTCCGTGTGTCCGTCAGTTGCTGGCATTCTCAGGGTCGTAAATTTTGAGATATTGAGCTGCAGTTTTGGGCGTATTCGGATTACAGACACGCCTACAATAAATAAAAATCTTTATATCTGCTACAAAAGTTGACCTATGAACTTGAAATTTGGTACGCATATCTATAGTTATCCTATACATCGATGTACTTTAGTACATCGATGGGATGTACTAAAGTACATCGATGGGTGTAATCAAACAACAGACACGCTTATAATTTACAAAAAACCATATGCACCATAAAACTACACTTGCAAGCTGATACTAAGTTTAAGACCATTAGAGGGCGTAATAATATACCTGCCACGCCCACTACTATAGATGTGGATAGTATTTAAGATTTGGCCTAAGCCAAATTAAGGCTTCTTACTTGTTTCCATTTAAGTTTGTTTTTTGACTACATACGCTGTTGGGTTGTTATAAACAAGAGTTTTTTCTCTCTGCTGCAGCCTCTACAATTATGTGTTTTTTTGCATATGCGTATATGCATAGGAAAATAGAGTAATATGTCGACTATATATGCATTTTCATATAATTTATGTACGTGTGCAAATAATATAATTTTAGCACCATATTCTCTAATTATCGTATACACGCACACACACATACGTGCATACATATGTATATATAAAGTATGTAATAATTATAAATTATTTCTTTCTTTTTATATCCTCCTAACAAGGGGGTTATAATAAGTTTGTTATTTCATTTGAAACACCTAGAAGAAGTCAAGTATGTAGATATGTCCGTCCGCATTAAAAAAAAATAGGAATGAAAGGTTCATTGCTGTAACTGAAAATTTTTTTACGTATATTTCTAGTTTCTGTATGCAGCTACTGATTAGTTAAAGTGGGTGAAATCCCTTAAGAGCCACACCCACAATTCATAAATGTTTATGTATCAGTTACAATCATTTATGTAATTCAATGAATGTAAGTTTAGTGTGTTAATCCCTTTACATGTGTTTTTTTTCCTACGAAGACGGAAGGGGAAACCCTTTATGGGTACCGATGGTTATGTGGGAGTCATTACCGTATTCGGACATACCCACTAAAACCCCTCCACAAATCCATTACCCAGCGGTACCACCAGTCAGTATTACTTCACAGGGCATGAAAGGCTCACTGGGCGCTACCCAATGTTTGGACGATTTGCATGCCTCTCTCTTTCTACCTTACCCAACGGCTTATGGTGTTCCAGTTCTCAAGTGACTCAAGCATTATGCCGGTTATATTGGCTGCCGTTATAGAACAATTAGTTAATGTTTCTGCTGTTTTGCGGTCCCTCGTAAACTGTGGGCATATGAAGAACACGTGTTCCGCGTTTTCTAAATGTCCATCATATGTCGGACAATACGGGTCACCCTCATGCCCGAAACGATGGAGGTACGCCTTGAAGCAAGCATGTCCGCTAAGCATTTGAGTAATGTTAAAGTTTACGTCGCCGTGCCTTCTGCTTAGCCAGGGTTCGAGTCGTGAAATAAGGGTATGTGTCCATCGACCTTTTGCTGACGATGTCCACCGTTGTTGCCATTCCAACAGGCTAATATGTCTGGCCATTGTCCGGGTCCTTTTCCGTTTTGAGGGAGCGGAGTCAACCAGCTTTTCTTCCTTTACCAGCAGATCGATTGGGGATCATTCCAGCAATGACACATGCTGCTTCGTCAGATACTGTACGGTAGCCACAGCATACCCTAAGTGCCGCCAGTCTATAAATTGGCTCAATCATTTTCCGGTACGTTTTAAGCCTCATAGCACCAGCCCATACACTAGCAGCGTATAGGATCGAACTCCTCACCATCTCCATAAGGACTCGCCTTTGGGGTTGCTTGGGCCCTTTGGTGTTTGGTAGGATACGAGCTAGAGAAGCACATACATTTGCTGCTTTATTCTTTATATACCCCAGGTGGTATTTGAACGATAGTCTGTCGTCAATCCTCACCCCTAGATACCTTAGGTGCCTTATCGATTGTATGGCTTGGTCGCCCACCATTATTGTAGCCTGCTCAACACTAAGGCTAAGCGACTTGCCAGGCTAAGACCCATCGTTTCAAGCCACGTCTGCACCATCATGATGTTGAGTTCGCTACTTCTTCTATTTCGCTAATGTATTTGGCTACGACGACTATAGCTATATCGTCTGCGAAACCTATTATTTTGGCACTTTCTGGGACGTTGAGTCGGAGAATACCATCATACATGGCATTCCACAGCAATGGCCCTGGGCTAGAGCCTTGAGGAACCCCTCCTGTAACTTTGTAGGTTCGTCTACCTTCTATGGTGTCGTACAGTAGCCTGTCTGTGACTTAAATAACTGGCGACTATTTTTAGCAAGTAGTGAGGTATATTTAGTCTCTGTAGGGCCTCTACTATCATATCCCATCGGGCCGTGTTGAAAGCGTTCTTGACATCTAAGGTGACCACTAGACAATATTTTTTCTTCCCGCATTTCCACCTTATACCTTCAATGGCGTTGGCAGCCAATTTTATCACGGTGCCGATTGCATCGGTAGTAGATTTTTTTGTTCTAAAACCGAACTGATATTCGGAGATTCCACCTAGCACTTATATTTCCGCTTCTATTCTGATTTTAATCAGCTTTTCAAGCAATTTGCCTAATGCGTCAATCATACAGATAGGGCGGTAGCCAGCCGGATCACTTCCCGGGTTGGCCCTTTTAGGGATAAGCACCAATTTTTGTATATTCCATAAAGGCGGAAATATCCCTTCGTGGAGGCAGCTGTTAAAAACCCTAATAAACAAATCAGGCCTTGCCTTTATCGCTACTTTCACGACCGTATTTTGGATATCATCAGGTTTGGTACTATTAAAGGAATTAACAGCAGCCAGTATTTCGCTGTCTGTAATGTCCTGCGAGTCGACAGTATTTGCTGGTGCAAAGGGCTCGTCGTGAGCAGAATCCTGTCGTGGGAATAGGTTTTGGAATATACTGCCCAATATTTCAGGATCTGTAGGTGGCATTTCCGAAAAGCACTTTAATTTTTTTAATACTAACTTGTATCCTGTGTTCCATGGGTTCTGGTCTAGCTCTTTTAGGAGATTGTTGAAACGATTGCGTTTACTCCTGCGTATAGCGAGCTTTAAAAGTTTATTTTTTCTTTTAAAGGTTGTCCGGTGCATATGATTTATATCTTGACCCTTTGTCCGCGTATACAGCCTGCTGGCATGGTTACAATCAGCGTGGAGCTGAGCTATCTCCTCATTCCACCAGTAAAACGGTTTGCGCGTAGTACATTGCCCTTTTCTGCTCATTGCAACATCACATGCACTCGCTAAATGGCCCGCCAGTTGCTTCGCCATCTCTTCGACATCTTGTTCGCGTACATCGCTAAGAGACAGAAAGTCAGAGTTTAACGTCTACACTTATCGTGAAGACTTATTAGACGTTTGTTTAGGGTTTTTTAAGCGTCACGAGCACGCCGCCCGAAGACACCTATGCCGGTGCTCCGTTTCAGGGCGGGGCCCCATCGCTAAAAGACAATATAAATTTATTTTCGATGCTGGCCAGCTACCTCTCTGTATGTGGTGGTTACCTGTGGATTCTGTCTGCAGATCAATAATAACCGCCTTGTGATCACTGTATGTGAATCTGTCGGAAAGTTGCCAATGCGATCTTGTGGCCAGTACACTGCTTGCAAATGTGATGTCGATGGTAGAGCTGCCCTTTACATGTGTGTGTGTGTGTGTGTGTGTGTGTTTTTTTTTTTGTATAAGCGAAGAGGAAAACCCTTTATGGGTACCACATGGTTAGATGGTCGCAACCACATGGTTATGTGGGAATCATCGATTTTCGACATACCCACTAAAAACCCACCCCGCTGACTACCACCCTCCTTGCGGTACCAGCATACAGTATTACTTCGCAAGGAGGGAGAGGGAACCAGCCCTGTTACTCAGACGTATATCAAATAATACACAGCCTGGCCCCTTTATTAGGGCCCAGGTACGCCTCCCTCCCTTTCCGTTGTTCTAAGGGAATTGATGACGCTGCAAGCAAATTTGCTAATAATGTCCCTGTTTTGAGGAGATTGTAACATTATACTAATAATGTTAGAAGGCAAAAAATTTTCGCCTACCATCCTCTCAACCTCCTATTGTCCTCTGGCAAATCTTGGGCAAATAAAGAACACGTGTTCAGCATCCTCTATGCCATCACTGCCACAATAAGAACAAAAGGGGTCATCCGCATGTCTGAAGCGATGGAGATATGCTTTAAAACACTCATGCCCACTCAATAACTGCGTAAGGTAGGAATCTACCTCGCCGTGGCCCCTGTTCAACTAAGGCTCAAGCTGCGGTATTAGCTAATGTGTCCAACGCCCTTTGACAGACGTAGTCCATTTGGCTTGCCATTCCATGACAGTTACCTGTCTAGCCGAGCCCAGAGCTGATCTACGACCCACGCGGGAGAAGTGCCGTATTTGCTTATTCTCTGTGGTGAGCAGAGTGATCGGAATCGAGATAGCGTACGTGCCTAACCGACTCGATTCTCTGGTTTCCTACCCATATAGTGGCTGTTTCTACTTTTTTGCGGCTGGAGATTAACACTGCCTCAGTCTTATGATTGGCTAGATTTAGACCAACCGACTCGAGCCAGTGCTGCACTATCCTAACGGACTCGTTAGCAACGCTTTCAACCTCGCTGATGTGCTTACCTACTACTACGAGGGCAACATCATCCGCAAAGCCAATGATTTTTACATTACCAGGAAAACCGAATTGCAATATACCGTCGTACATTACGGTCCAAAGAAGAGGTCCAAAAACGGATCCTTGCGGCACACCACCAGTTATTTGGTACGATACGCTTCCCTCAGTTGTATCATAGATTAAAAGCCTATGACTCAGGTAACTATCCACTAAGGCAAGCAAGTAAGGGGCTACATTGAGCCTGCGAAGGACGTCCTGAATTGCAACCCATTTTGCCGTGTTAAATGCATTTTTGACATCCAGCGTGACGACGAGGCAGTATTTCTTAGTGCCATTTTCCCATCTGCGGCCTTCTATAGCATTAGCCGCCACATTGATAACACAGTCAATTGCATCTATTGTGGATCGTAACTTTCTGAAGCCAAATTGGTTGTTTGAGATACCACCCAAAAGTTCAATTTCCGATTCGAGCCTAGTTTTGATAATTTTCTCTAGGAGCTTCCCAGTTGCATCTATCATACAAATAGGCCTATAAGCTGTTGGATCTGAACCAGGGTTTGCCCTCTTCGGAAGCAGAGCAAGTTTTTGCACTTTCCATATCGAAGAAAAGACCCCTGCTTGAAAGCAGGTGCTAAAAACCTGTGCAAAAACGTGTGGTATACTTTGGACAGCTATTTTTAGGATCCTATTGGAGATTCCGTCAGGTCCAGAGGCTTTTGCTGAACTAAAGGATTCTACCGCAGCCAGAATTTCATTTTCGGTGATCACATCTAAGCCCAGCGTAGCTGGGATATATGTTTGTGCCTCGACCCTTGCATTTTGCTGAGGAAAGAGAGTTTCAACAATTGCCTTAAGGATTATCGGATCAGAAGGCGGGGGCTCTGAGAAACATTTTAGCCTTTTTAGAACCAATTTGTATCCTGTACGCCACGGGTTCTGATTTAGGTCCTCTAGCAACTTGCTAAAACACTTTCGCTTACTTTTATGTATAGCATGTTTCAGCAACTTCTTGCTCCTGTTAAGGTTTAACCTATATGCTGTTCATTAATGTCGAGCCCTCTAGTTCGAGTAAATAACCGTCTCATCCGAATGCACTTGGCCCTTAGGCAGGAAATTTCGTTGTTCCACCAGTATACTGGTTTATGCCTACTAGTTTCACGTTTCCTGCACATAGACACATCGCACGCCGCAGTTGAGTGACTAATAAGTTGCCGTGCCATTTCCTCTGCGTTACCGCTAATATCGATATCATTAATCCAGACTTTGAATGAGTCAACGTCTAAGGTACTCATCTTCCATGCAGGTCCATTGCGACCAGGCGATGGAGTAATGACCGAGGGACGGGCCAGCACGTCCATGATTATAGCTTTATGATCACTAAAAGTAAATTTATCGGATAATTGCCAATGCATTAACGGAGCTATGTCGCTGCTTGAAAATGAAATATCAATAACAGAACAACGCCCGTTCCGTTCTAAGGTAGCATGGTTTCCAACATTAAGCAGGGTCAAATCTAACTGAGCAAATGATTCAAGGAGGACTCTACCCCGTTCATTTGTTCTAACAGAGCCCCATTCGAGCGCCTATGTATTAAAGTCACCAGCGATAATTATGCGATTTTTTCCCCTTGCATGATGGACCAACAGACCTAAGTTAGCAGCAAATTCGTCTATAGTAAGCCTAAGGGGCAAGTAACAACTATAGAGAAAAACATTAGCTACCTTTACACAAATGATACCATCTGCAATGATGTCCGTGCATTGCACCGGCAAATTTCGGGTTATCCAAACAGCTACTGAGTTATTTGCATCAGTGAACCAACCCGCAGAAAAAGGCCTCCTATATAGTTCGCTAATAAGAACTACATCCGCTTCTAACTCACGTACTGATTGTGCCTACAGATCCTGAGCCGCTTCACAGTGATTTAGATTAACTGTATTATCCGCATTACTTTTTATTTCTTATAGCCTTTGGGAAGGCCGGACACGCTGAGCTGCCTGCTGGGTGATCGTTAGGCTTGCAATTTCCGCATAGTAAGCAAGAGGGTTTCTCTTTGCATTCTTTAGCAATGTGCCCAACTTTTCCACACCTCCAGCAATTTTTGGAATAGTCAACTTGACTCTTCCAAGAAGTGCTAATATGACCAAAGTGAAGACACTTAAAGCATCGTTTCATAGTTGTTTTTTTCCCGTATTCGACAATTGACCCAACCGATACGAATCTTTCCCATTTCCAGCATTTTCTCTCCCAGTGGAACCACCACATAGAGAGTTGCAATCTGCGTGTTACCATATGCTTTTCTCATAGAAAGGACTTCGAACCCTACTTCTAAGTTCACCTTTTATGGTTCGCCTAATCTTGACTACATTCTCGCCTAGGCCGCTCATCTCAGGATCAGATTTAACCTTGCGGAGAATATCAGCATAAGATAAGTCCCCGTTGGAGGCTATTACGATAGCATCCGGCATATGCTTGGTTTGCTTGAGTTTATTTCCCTTCTCCTTGGCTGCAACCTTGGTCCAGGAAGTCGTCGCTATTTTGTCCCCCCTATCAAGCTGTACTTTAGTACCAGACGGATCGTCGTTCTTGTTCTTTAGGACTACTTCATTAAGTATCTTTACGTTACCCCTCAGCGCAGGCCTTTTCGATATATTACCATCTGCGGTAATTATGCTCTCATCCCGCTTTCTTTTCGGTGTATCTGTACTGATGGCCTTAGCTTTAGTCTCGGATACGCCCTTACTATTGGTTTGGACACCTACACTACTCTTACTCTTTGAGTCCCTAGCTCCGCCATGCAACACTGCCCCCCTTCAGCTTGGTTTAGGACTTCCATGCATAATATGTGCATCTCACGTCCTATGGCCTTAATTTCATGGTGCACGTTGTGCTTATTTTTACAGAAGTCTACCAGGCGTTTTACCAACAAGCCCAGCTTTCTAACTTTGTTAGACTCAACTACTAGCCCATCTACATCGGCTTTATCATTAGCATCAATGATTTGCACATCGCGCGGCGACACCGACATGGAGCGCGTTTGTACCATCGATCTGGTACCCACCGCCTCCTTCGTTAACTTCTGCTTAAACTTGGCTGAAGCCCGCCTTTTTGGCACAGTTGACAGGCTTTCCATATATAATGCAGGGTGTATTTACCAAAAACGAATATAAATACACCCAGCAAGAACAGTACGATGATACTACAGTTATAATAGGTTAATACAATAATAAATAATAATGGTAATAATTAGTAATAATAATAATAATAACAATAATAATGATAATAATACAAATAATAATAATATTAATAACAGTAATAATAATAATACTAATAATAATATAATAATATAGTAATAGAATAAAATATAATGTGATAATACAATACTAACAATAATATACTAATATAAGAATACAATAAATTAATAATATAATATACTAAACTAGAAATAGAAATATAACAATAATATAATACAGTTATGCTAAATACTAAAAATAATCCTCTGCTCCGTTATTAAAAATATTTGTGCACCGTTAGCTTTTCTGAAAAATAGAAATTCACTCTAAGCATCCGCGGCACGTCTGCACTGCTAGACAGCTAAGCTAATACGTCTGTGTGTGTGTGTGTGTGTGTTTTGTTTTTTTTGCAGTATGTGGAACGTATCGAAAGCCGGAAGTGCGGGACTTTAACCCGCTAAAACCACCTTTTCGTCAATTCCCTTTTCCCTGCGGTACTACCGTGAGGTATTCCATCACAGGGGGGAATGCCGTTGGCACGACCTAACACTAGACCTAAACCAATCCTATAAGAAGGAGGTTTTCGCAAATGCATGGTAACACTCCAAACCTCAAGAGACTACCCTTAAAAAGCGAGTCCTATGGTCTGATGTAAAGGAATAAATGACGATCCTAACTAACGACAGGGAACAGGGAAGGTAAAACACCGCATTTATCCACTGCGTATTTCACTATTAGTTGTTCTGCGCTCTCTTTCAGCTGCTCTTAGCTTGCAAAGAACCTTTGAAGCGTAACTACAAATTTTATCCCAGTTTGTTGGGGACTCCAAGATAATATCGATGACGGTGGCAACGGTTATTGCAGTACCAATACCATTCTCAACTTCTCTACGCTCATTAAAGAAGCGGGGACATGTGAAGAATACATGTTCCGCGCTTTCGACGAAGTCTCTACCACAACCAGGGAAAAAGGGATCCTCATCATGTCCAAAACGATGAAGATATGCTTTGAAGCAACCATGGCCATTTAACAACTGCGTGATATAAAAATTTATCTCACCGTGTTTCCTGGGCTTAGGCGAGGAATAAGCATATATGTCCATCGCCCTTTGTTGGAAGTGGACCATCAATCAGTCTGGCATCTCTGTTTGCAAGTTGTAATAAAATTTTCGCGTGTGCAAAAAATTGCGATATTTAGTGAAATAACATAAAATTTTATAAAAATTTTTATTCATATATGTACGAATATTACAAATTAAGCAATCCTTTTGTTTAATTTGGTGAAAAACTGGGTATTTTCCTCTTATTTTGTGAACGATTTGGTGCTGTTATTGTTAGCAAATTGTTGTTGCCGTGACGATAAATTTTCTTTTGTGATAAGTGCGCATTTATTTCTTTTGTTCAGTATTTTATTTTGTTCAATTTGCAATGATGGAATGTTGTTATTCCAAATGCAAAAGCAAGAGTAATCCAAAGGAGAAAAATATAAATTCTTCCCCGGAACGATTTCTTTTTTGTTGGCTGTGTGAATCAGCTGCACACCTAAAGTGTGCTGGGTTCACGGGTAGACAATTCGACCATATTATCAATCGTGCAAAAAGATTGCGCTGGTCTTGTCCGAGTTGCCGTCAGAAGGATGTCGATTTTTATAAATTGTTTGTTCAAACTCAAACTGGCTTCAAAGAGTTATGTAGCGATTTAGCTAAGTTAACCGCTAAGCTTGACTTTTTCCATGATATGTTTGCCTCTTATAAATATTTGGATGTTTCGTTACAGGTTTGTGGTGGATTTGTTAGGCATGCTGATATGCATAGTGATTTATTGGCTCCAAACGTATCGGATGTGCCGTGTCGCACATCTATGTCGTCTTTGAATTCGGATTCTACTTCTGTTCCTCTTGCGATTCCAACTATTGTTATTGATGAGAATCTACCCTCTACCTCTAATGCTATGACTAGGGCTGTTGACGATATTCCGCAAATTAATATTGAGGTAGATTCCAACGTTAATTCTACGGATGTTGTATATAATGCTGAGGTATTGAAATTAGGTAATGTACAGAATGTTCCTTTAATGGAAGCGTGTTGTACGCCCGCTACTCCAGCTAGCATAGCTGATTGCAACAATGTGCGTGAGTCAGTTAAATCTGTTCCTCCAAAAAATGTTTTAACTGTTGTACCTGCTCGCAAGGCAATTTTTATTTCTCGTCTTGCTGCTGATACAACGGTTGACATGATTATGGAGTACGTTAAATTTAAAATTCCAAATGTGGATACTGCTAATATTGGCATTTTTAAATTTAGTGTCCCCCAACAGCGTGACATTGCGTCCTTTAAAATGCAATTACAGGCTAATCTTTGTAATTCGGTTTCGAATAAAACTTTTTGGCCTGAGGGGATCTTCATTAAGGACTTTGTTCCACGTAAAAAAGCTGTGGTGTCACTTAGTTCCAATCCGGTTGATAATGTTCCAAAAAACTGAACAGTGTCCTGTCGTTCCTGTACCAAAACATGCGTGGGTTAAATACTAAATTGTCGAGTTTACTCCTTAATACTTTTAACTGTGACTACCACATTGTTGCTTTCACTGAAACCTGGCTTAAGCCAGGGATTCATGATTCTGAAATCTTTAGCACTAGGAATCAGGTTTATAGGGAGGACAGGATTGGTAGAGTGGGCGGTGGTGTACTCATTGCTATTTCTAACTCCTTTTCTATTCCTCTGAGGTCCATAAAAAAATCTTATTACCCTGGACCCGACGGTATACTATCATGTATTATCATCTATTGTGCCGATATTTTAAGTGCACCATTAACAACCATTTTTAATAATTGCCTCAATAATGGGTACTTTCCTAAAATTTGGAAGAAGTCATACATTATACCACTTTTTAAAACTGGTTCGAGAAACTTGATTAATAATTATAGGGGTATCTCTAAACTTAGCGTTATCCCTAAACTATTTGAACGCTTATTAGTGTATAGACTTCAACCTTACATCTTTTCAATTTTAACGCCCGCTCAGCATGGTTTCATCAAAGGTAAATCTACAACAACTAACCTTCTTGAATTAGTATGTTGTATATTCCGTTCATTTTCTGAGAAAACTCAAACAGATGTGTTATACACTGATTTTTCTAAAGCTTTTGACAAGGTTTCGCATTCCCTGTTATTATATAAGTTGAATCGTATAGGTCTTCCAAGTAATTTGGTATATTGGGTTAGGTCTTATATCTCTGGGCGAACTCAACGTGTTCTTTATCAGGGTTACGTGTCTTCTATTATTAATATTTCATCTGGTGTACCGCAAGGCAGCCATTTGAGTCCCTTGTTGTTTATCCTATTTATTAATGATCTTCCGTCATGCATTAGACATTCTAATATTTTAATGTTTGCCGATAATGTTAA
The DNA here is from genome assembly GCA_963971445.1 of Ornithomya chloropus. Lineage (NCBI taxonomy): Eukaryota > Metazoa > Arthropoda > Insecta > Diptera > Hippoboscidae > Ornithomya > Ornithomya chloropus. Next base: position 43,296,292 of record OZ020530.1, on the reverse strand, counting down.
AATTTTTCACTCATATCATTCCCTTAGTGGTAGTGCGTTGTTACAGTCGGATCTGGTGGAATTAGTTAAGTAGTGTAAATTTAATGGCATGATATTAAACTTAGATAAATGTAAGAAAATTACATTTTCAAGATATGCTCCATTAGTTGTTGATTACTTTATTGGCAGTCATAAGTTGGAAAATGTTTTATTTTTAAGGATCTAGGCGTTATTTTTGATCCGAAACTTAACTTTAATATGCAAATTCGCTCTGTGGTAAATAAGTCCAAGTCTCTTTTAGGTTTTGTTAAGCGTTGGTCCAAAGAATTCTTGGATCCGTACGTGACCAAATCTCTCTATGTTGCTTTAATACGTCCGGTTCTGGAATATGCCGTTGTAGCTTGGTCACAGAACTATAATATCTATACTGATAGTATTGAATCCGTTCAGAAGTCTTTCTTACGATTTGCTTTACATGGTTTAGGTTGGGACCCCCAAAGACCTTTACCTCCCTATGAAAGTCGCTTAAACCTTATTAACATGACTTCGCTGTCAAATAGACGTATTTGGTTAGGAGTCTCTTTTTTCATTAAACTTTTGAATGGTGACGTTAATTGTCCTGCTTTGTTGAATGAAGTTTATATAAAAGTGCCCTTACGATTTCGTAGGCATTTTGTTTTAATTAAACTGTCCCAGTGTCGCACCAATTACGAGATGTTTCATCCATTGAGGATTATATCCAGTTATTTTAATGATTATTATTATTTATACGATGGATCGCACAGATCCATTGAGAGTATTAAAAGTTTAATATTAAATGAATAAGGTGCCGGACTGCTCTCCCTTTTTTTTTATATTATTTTTAATGTTGCGTTTATTTTACGCTTACCTTTGTAACTGTGTTGGTCCTTTATTTGTAGTTTGTAAGATACTTTAATATTTTTTTTTACTTTTCATTTTATTATTAATTTGTTTAGTATTAATATTGGTTAACTTTCTAGTTCTTAAGTATACTAAAGTTTATGGATAAGATCCTAATGTGTTGCAGCTGCGGATGTTGTTGTTGCGGTTTGGAGACTCTGTTGCTGATTTTAGTTTTAAAAAAGTAGTTTTTCTCTTTTTGGGGAATTTTTGTACATAAAATCTTTTTGAAATATTGTAATGAATTAGCTGTATATTTAGCTAAGATTTGGATTAATAAATCTGCTTTGCCATTCAAGCATACTGATCTCTCTAGCCATATTTCGAGCAGCGCCGCGGTGTCCACGTTCGCCGTGAGCTATTATAGATTATTCCTTGATAAGAAGGTCTATTGGAGTCATTCCTGCGATGACAAAAGCTGCATGCAGCGAGCCTATACACCGGTTCTATTAATTTCCGGTAAGACTTATGCTTCATAGCGTCGGCCCAGCTTGAAGCCCCATACAGCAGCTCGCTTTTTACTACCTCCATTAAAACAGGTCGCTGAGGATACTTCGGTCCCTTTGTATTTGGCATAATACGCGATAGAGCCGCAGAGGCTGTGCTGGCCTTATACCTAATATGCTCTAAGTGGTGTTTAAAGGGCAGTCTTTTAAAGGACAGTCTAGTATTATACCTAAATATTTAAGAAAGGAGAACGTTTCAATATGAAGCTCTCCCACCGTTATAGTAGCTTTTTCTAAGTGTTTCCTGCTAGTTATTAGCACAGCCTATGTTTTGTGGTCAGCTAAATTCAGACCTACCGACGACAGCCATGCTTGCACAGATTTTATAGCAGCGTTGGCTTCTCTTTCGATCTCAGCAATATGTTTACCGACTATAACAACAGCGATGTCGTCCTCATAGCTTATAATTTGAGTATTAGGCGGCACGTTTATCCTAAATACTACATCGTACATGATGTCCCATTGCAGTGGCCCCAAGATAGATCCTTGAGGAACTCCTCCTGTTATATTATAGGTTTTTCTACCCTCCGTAGTGTCATATACAAGTATTCTGTGGCTGAAATAACTCTGCACCACTGATATTATGTATGGGGGAACATTAAGTCTATCCAGGGTTTGAATTATAGTAGACCACCTGGCTGTGTTAAACGCATTTTTAATATCTAAGGTAATAATTAAACAGTATTTCTTCCTGCCATTCTTCCATCGCCAGCTGCAATCCTAAACATCTTGTTGATTGCACCGATGGTTGATTTACCTTTTCTGAACGCGAATTGGTTTTCAGAAATACCGTCTGCTAACTCAATGGCAGATTCTAGACGTGTTTTAATACCTTTTTCTAGAAGTTTGCCCACCACGTCAATCATGCATAAAGGTCGATAAGCTGAGGAAGTTATCCCCACCTGGCCTTTTTTAGGGATAAGGACCAGTTTTTGGATCTTCCATGGGCTAGGGAATACGGCATGTCTTAGGCTTGTGTTGAAAACTTTCGTGAAAATGTCAGGTCTATTTTCCACAGCCAGCTTAAGAATTAAAATAGGTATTCCATCAGGGCCTGGTGCCTTGTTATTACCAAAAAAATTTAGCTAACAGTTTAACTTCCTCATAATTAGTATCCTTCATTTCAACGGCATCTTCGGGACTACTAATAGTGCTCCTACTAACACTTTGTTGCTGAGGGAATAGATCTGCTACTATAGATTCTAAAACTAGTGGGTAAGAAGGTAGTACGTTACTGAAGCACTTTAGCTTTTTGAGTGCAAGCTTATAAGCAGTACACCACGGGTTATGTTTCAACTCATCTAATAATTTGGTGAAACTTTCACGCTTACTCTTCCTGATTGCTAGCTTCAGGCATTTTTCTTTTTGTATTTGAGTACATGTCTGTAGGACTCATTTTCAGGTTGGCCCCGACTTCTTGTATATGCTCTTCTTGCCCTATTACAGTCTATACGCAACTGCGCTATTTCACTATTCCACCAGTAGACAGGATTGCGTTTATTTAACCTTTTTTTCTTTGGCATAGATGCATCGCACGCATTTTTAATTGCTCCGATCAATTGTTCAGCCATCTCTTCTGCATTGTCACTGACATTTACGTCACTAAGCATTATTTTAAAAACCTCCGCATTTAGGTAAGTAATTTTCCAAGCAGGCCAATTACTGAGAGATCTATTGCAGGTCATAGGCAAGTCTATATCAATTATTACAGCTTTATGATCGCTATGTGAAAACATCCGATATTCTCCAATTGGCTGTTCTGGCAATACTTGGGCTGGCAAAAGCAATGTCTATTAGCGATCCACGACCATTCCTTTCAAAGGTATTCATTACCTCTATTTAGTAAGACTAGATCAAGCTCGGAGAAAGATTCGAGGATACTCTGCCCTCTTTCATTAGTCCTGCGGGACCCCCAATCAACAGCCCAAGCGTTAAAGTCGCCTGCAACTAAAACTCTACTTTTATCAAAAAGGTTTCCAGCCAGTTGGTCAATGATTGATTGACTTAAACTCACTGAGTGTAAGCCGTGGAGCCATATAACATCTAAGAGGGTCTATGTGGTTCACTTAATAACGCGATGTCAACGTTAAGTTCCCTAACTGTTTGGTATAAGAGCTTTTGAGCAGCTTCACAATGATTTAGATTTATTTGGAGAATTCTCATCTATGAGCTTTGGAACAATTCTGCACTGCTTTACGGTAAGATGGGCACAACGTCCCGCTGTGTGTTTTGTGTGTATGAATGTACCTTTGCTCACTCAATCTATATTTTATCATATAACTCTCTCTCTCTCTGGTTTTAAAGAAGAATATAATTTTGAAATAAATTTAAGCTTTCATTAGATGCTTCCTCTTCATTTATTCATATTTTAAGACACTTACACACACATACAATACATACATATATATGATATATAAAATTATTTATTTTCTCAATTGCAAAACACCGGTTAATTTAATCTTAATACATACAGGCTTCTTAACAAATATCTGTCATATGTTTAATGGCGGCACAGTGGCGTTCCTATCAATACTTGTTATCATTTTTATAGTGTTTTAAGTATATTAAATTTTTGTACCCTCCACATAACATACTAAATTTGTTATTTCGTTTGCAACACCCAGAAGGAGGCAATCAATGTATATACATTTTTGATCAGCATTAAAAACTGAGTCGATATGGACATATAAGTCCACGTGTCCGTCTGTTGTTGTCATTTTCACGGTCGTAAATTTTAAGACATTGAGATGAAATTTTGTACAGACACTTACTTTTCACTTTTCTACACGTTAATTAAAATGGGCAAAATCGGTCAAGAGCCACGCTCACAATCGGCAAAAATCTATTTTTTCACACAAAAAATGAGCTATAATCATATATCTCCCATGCCCGCTATTGGAGATTTGGAGGGTATTTAAGATTTGGTTTTAGTTTACTTACATGTGTCTTTATAAGAGTATAAGGAAGTATTCTATTCTATTCTATTCCCCCAGAGGGCAAGTCTGTAAAATATATTTTTGATTAACATTGAAATCCGAGTGTATCCGTCCTTATGTCTGTTTGCCCATTGGCCTTTTCATTCGTTCTAAGTTTTATGATATCGAAATGCAAATTTTGTACAGATATTTTTAGATTGCTATTTAAATTGGGCGAAATCGGTTTTGATAGCCACGCCCACAATTCACAAAATTTTATCTATTAGCCATAAAAATTACGCTATAAAATTGAATTTATATTAAGTCCGCCCATGTGTTGAAAACGGGCGGTAACAGGTAACAGACACGCCCACAATTTACAAAAAACTTTTTTATTTTTAAAAACTGGTAAAGTTGATACCTTTGATACACTAATAAATGGCGTAATTAAATACCTGATACCCATATTTTAAGGATGTTTAAGATTCTTTCAAGTCAAATTTAGTTATCTTAGTGATGAGGGTATACTAATTTGATATTCCGTTTGTAACGTCCGAGGAAAGCCTCGAAGATCCTACAAAGTACATATTATTCTTGGTCAGCATTAAAAACTAAGTCAATCTGAAGAAATTCTTAATATTCTCGTCTAATAAATTTTGTAAATTTTGTTTACAAAATTCTTCTATAATGTTTCAATATATTCTCTGGTTCAAAAGCTTAAAATGGATTCAAAAACATTTACTTGAGTTCAAATACAAGCATTGCCAGTAAGAAGTGTTTTACAAGTCATTTAAAGCTAACATTACTCTCTCCAAATCTCTTTCTCTTGTGTAAATATCTCACACAAAATCATGTATAATTTAGTGATTCCCTAACAGAGTGCCTCTTGTTTCATTTAGTTCGAGTTTATATTTCGTTTGTTACGGATGGGTGGTAGTTTTACGTGTCGCGCGTCCGCGACTCTCAGAGTTATTCAACAAAACAAAAAAATAAGAAACATATATGTATAACGGAAAGCCAAAAAGAAAAATCTTTATATCTGCATTATTTATTTTCGTTAATGCTATAGAAAAAAAATAAAAAAATAAAAAATAAACGAAAACATAATTTTCAACTAATATTGATTTTTAGATCAAATGACGTTAAGTTAAAATAAAGAAGGTGAATAAAAAAGTTAATATCTGTAAATGTGTGTGTGTTTACAAAATTATTTTATTTTTGTTTTAATAAAAAAAAATTTTTTTTTTTTGTATATATTTTATAACACTACATGCATCGGTTTTTTTTTATAAATCTTTTGTCTTCATTGTCAACGTACAAATATATTAATTAAAAAAAAAAAAAAAAAAAAAAAACGACTACGTACTCACTCGTTCCAAAATTGTGCTGTCGATGTATTCATTGTGCTCTCGTTTAATATATTTGTTTTTTTTTTTTTTTTTCTTATTTCTGTGCTTACGTTTCGGAATTTTCGTGTGTTTCAATTTCCAATTTGTATCTATTAAGGCCTCCTCCCACTCTCTGTTAAATTTAGCGAAATTTATGTTACAATCAGACAGACAGACAGAAGCAGAGAAAGCAACGTATACATAATTGTTGGTGAGGCTCGAGTTAAATCAAGTTCGCTCTCAAGGCGAAGACGTGTCGCATTCGTAAGTTATCGGTTAAATGTGAAAAAAAAAAAAAAAAAAAAACAACAACATATACAAACACAGAAATAAAACGTTCCTTTGCCATAATGACAAATTAATTAAATTAATATATATTTATGTGTTTAGTGTTATATATAAAATATAATAAAATGTATAAAAGTATAATTCAAAATTAATTAAAAGTTTTATTAAAAATATTTTTAAAATGACTTTGTTTTAAAAAAGTTTTAATAAAAAATTATTTCAAGTAATTTTTTTTAATTTTTCGTAAAAAATATTTTCAAGTTTTCTAAAAAATAATTAAAATTAATTCAAGAAAAATTCCTAAAAAATTAATATTAATTGTTTTAAAAAAATTATTAAAAATACAAAAAAAAAAAAAACATTTTTATAAGTTTTAATAAAAACTCAAAATTAATTATTTTAGTTTTTGTAAAAATATTTAAAAAAGTTTTCTAAAAAATAATTTAAAATTAAATGTTTAAAAAAAAGTTTTAGCAAAAATTTTCTAAATCAATTAAAAAAGTTTTATTGAAAGCTAATTTAAAATAATTAAGAAAACTAAATTTGGCTTAAGCCAAATCTTAAATGATTTTTAAAATCTTATAAAAATATATACTTTTTAACGTCTCTTACGTCTTTAATTTTTTTACATTTTATTAAAAAACCTTTTTAGTCTTTTTTATAATAGGTATTGTCTTAAAAATTAATTGTTTTTAAAAAGTTTTATTAAAAAAATTATTTCAAATTATTTTTAGGAGTTTTGTTAAAAAATAATTTCAAATTAATAAGAATTAAAAAGAAATTTGTTGAAAAATTTTAGTAAAAAATTTTTAAAAATTATTTTTTTAAATGTTTTTATTAAAAATACTTTTAAAATATGTTTTAGTAAAAAATATTAAAAATAATTGTTTAAAAAAATTTTAAAAAATTGTATAAATTTTTTTTATGAAAACTAACTAGAAAAAGATATACATCAAATATGAAAAAATATTAAATATTGAATAAAAACAAAAACATTCAGCAAAAACAAAAAATCTAATTAAACAGTGTTATAAAAAATTTCTTGTTGAAAAATAAAAAAAGTCACCAAAAGGTTTCATATAAAATTAAAATTTAAAATAATAAATAGGATTATTTTTCGATACTTGTTGGCTGAAGTATAAGCTATTTTTTTATATAAGTGTACTTGGATTGATTACACACTTGTTTCTGCTACGACTGACTTTTCTACGGATAACCACCAAAGTTTTCAACTTTTTTGAAAGATTTTCAAAAAAGAAATACTTTTAATAATTGAACTTTAATGAAAAACTTCAACAAAAAACAAGGTAATTATGCAATGAATGCATGAGAAAAGGGAAATGGAAAGGGAATTTGGTAATACGTCGGAGAGAATGAAAATTATTGAAATTCGCTATAGCGGCTTGATGATTGTAACCCAAGGAAATAGAAAATGATCGTGTTATTGCAAGGCGTGTTATAAACGGTTTAAAACTGAAGCAATTTTTTATGAAATGGAAATATATTCTTAATCAGCATCAACAGCTGAATAAATCTAGACGTTTGTAACTCGTCACGTAGATCGCTATTTAAATTGGGCAAAATCGATCAAGAGCCACGTCCACAATCGACAAAAATCTATTTATCTGCCACAAAATTTGAGTTATTAAGTTGAAATTTGGTGCGGATATCTATAAGTCTTTATCGGTGTGCTAAAAAATGCCGTGGTCGAATAACATAGACGCCTAATATATATATTTGCCACGCCCACTGTTGTGGATGGGGAGGGTATGTAAGATTTGGTCTGAGCCAAATTTAGTTTTCTTACTTGTTTTACTTATATTTTGCAAATTATTGCTACAATTATCTTACAAGTACAAGTATCTTATCGGACCACGCCTTTTTTGCCACTTCAATAAATGAGGGTTAATCATAAATATTTCTATCAAATTATATATACATACATACATCAATATGTTTCGGCTGATAGATAAATTATGGTTGATTTTGGGCGTGACTCTAAACCGAATTTACTCAATGGAAATGCCTACCTGCCTATCTGTCTACCTGTCTAAAGAAACTAGAAAGTATAAAAATTATAGCTTATTTTATTATACCTTTTAAGTGTAACTGTTTCAACATCCGGACACCTAGGCGGATATGGTTGATGGGCCTATTCCGGTTGTTGCAAAGGGAATGACAAACTGAGTATAAAATTGGGTATAAAATTGCTTTATAGGGGCATACACATGCTCACAGTTCTTTTATGTTATCAGTTCTCAAGGTCTTTTTGATAAACAATTTATCAGCGCCAAAATTCTCATTTAAACAAAAATATTAAAAGTGACGGAAGGCTTAACGGAGAATGATATATAAGAAGAGATCTTCATTTTTGGACAAATATATGTGCTGAGTGCCGATTTCCTTGAACTTCTTAATAACACTGCAGACGGACATTTGCTCATTCCCACTTCTTTTTTCAACCATTTATGATTTCTAAATTTATTTTTTTATACATAAAATGTTACAAAAAAGTTTCTCGTTTATTCTTTGTATAACCTTAATACAATATTTTGCTACTCGGTCCCCCCATGTGTCGTAAATTTAGAAATAATCGATAAAAATTATTTTCGTATCGTCTACAAATTTATTGAGTTTTTATACACTATACACCAATAAAAACAAACATATTTTTGGGAGTGATGGTGACCTTGAAAAAAGCTTTATCTAAGCATCGAGTACAATCAACTTTTTTTTGCACCAAACACCAAATTTTGTTATATAGCAAAAAATAAATACGTGCACATATAAGTATTGAACTAAAATTAAGTAGCAATAAACAGCAAATATTCCAAAATAATAAAAACAAAAACAAAAAATACTATCATGGATAATATTGTATCATCATCATCATGAAACATTGGTCAGTTCTGTAGTGTGTGCCTTTCTTTCGTTCTCTCACATGATAACCAATAAAAACTTATTTATTGTATAATGTTGACGAAAATTGATTATTTGACGAATATTGCTATTGTTGTTGTTGGTGTTAATAGCATTATTAAGTAAGACAAGTGAAAATAATATAGTCGGTCAAGCCCGACCATCAAATACCCTACACCACTTTATTGTATTATTCAATTTAATTTTTTCCTTTAATAAATGAAAAGTTTTATTTTTTGTACTGCTTTTAATTTTTCTCTTTGAAAAGTGGAAAATTTTATTTTTCTATACCTACTTGTATTTTGAGAAATTTCAAAATGATATATAAGTCAGATTTTTTTTTTTTTATAATTTGTTTGTTTATGATATAAAAAAAAAATTATATAGGGAGGGGTTCTAAAAATCGTCCAATCCGGTCCATTTTCAAAAGGGTTTATTTTTGGGTCAATGCTTTTCCGCGTATCAAATTTCATCGAATTATCTCAAAAAATAATAGGATATCGTATGAGGAGGGGTTCTAAAATCTCCAATCCGGTCAATTTTTAATAGAGTTCCCCTTTGGGCCAATACATGTCCTTGTACCAAATTTCATCGAAATATCTCGAAAAATAATAGGACCTCATATGGGGAGGGGTTCTAAAAATGGTCCAATCCGGTCCATTTTCAATAGGGTTCCCCTTTGGACCAATACATGTGCTTGTACCAAATTTCATCAAAATATCTAAAAAATGCGACCTGTAGCCTGCGCACAAATTTAGATAGACAGACACTAGGACAGACGGACATGGTTAAATCGATTCAGATTTTGATTTTGAATCGATCGGTATAACTGAAGGTGGGTGTGGCATTTGCCGTTTAGGAATTACAAACATCCGCACAAACTTAATATTCCACAGGGTGGTGCAGGGTATAAAAACTAAATTTGGCTTAGGCCACATCTACAATAGTGGGCATCGCAGGTATATGATTAAGCCCTTTAACAGCGTATGTATTGCGTATGAGCTTGTAAGTCGGATTTTACGTGAAATATGGTTTCTTGTAAATTGTGGTGTGCCTATTATTCGACCACGCCCATTTTCGAATTCTAACGGTCGTAAATTTTGAGATATTGAGCTGAAATTTTGTACAGCACTTTTAGTTTTTGTACGCAGATCGCTATTTAAAATGGGCAAAATCGGTCAAGAGCCACGCCCACAATCGACAAAAATCTATATATCTGCCATAAAAATGGTCACATGAACTTGACATTTGGATCTTAACCGATTTTACCCAATTTAAATAGCAATCTACGTAAAGTGTCACAAGTAACAAAATTTTTGTCCAATATGTCAAAATTTATTTTTAAGAAGGAATGAAAATAACAGACGTAAGCACGGACAGACATATCTAAATCGACATAGTTTTTAAGGCTTTGTAGGGTCTCTAAAGTCTCCTTATGAATGTTGCAAACGGAATAGCAAACTTAGTATACTCTCCGTCACTAAAGTGGCTATAAAAATAGTGCAAATTTTTTTTTAACCGGATTATTGAAAAGTTAATTTCAAGTCAGATCAAGTCATTTTGTATACTTTAAATATTTTGAATGAAAGAATAATATTAAAGGATTCTGTTGACCAAGCTTTTAATTGTAAAACTTTCGTCTTTTTATGCCCAATTTGGCTTAAGCCAAATTTAGTTTTCTTATTTTTTTTATAAAATATTTTTGGAGAATTTGTGTTTTCTATCGTACTTGACTAGAATGTGCCTTAATGCCGGAAGCGGAGTCTATCTGCAGACAAATTTTATATCGTGATGATTTTATCTAATCTTTTTTATTTTATTAAACTTTTTAACCTATTCGTACCGCTTGTTTTAATTTATGTTTGTTTTTGTTCAATTTTTTCTGGTGTTTATGCCCACACTTCTTAAATAAAATGCACTTTAAATTCTTTTCCATTTTAGTTTTTATTCATATTTCAAGTTGATTGCATTTAGCAGCAATAAAGCTGTCTTATGTGGAACGACTCTATACTTAATAAGCCACATTAATTAAGTTGTGTTCAGGTTTGAGAAATCTTACTGATTGAACAATTAATTTAAGGTACCACATAAATCAAATAATTGTGCTATAAAAAGTTACTAATAATAGTCAAAAAATAAAAAACAATTTCATTCAAATTTAAGGTTTGCGTAACAGTTAATTTTAAGATTTTATTATATTACTCGGAAGGGGTAGAGATATAAAAAGAGCATCAGAGACTCCATCGGAATTATTTTGGTGAAGTCTGTCTGGTGGTGAACATTGCCCCGGTCGTAAAAATTGAGATATCCATACCACAGGTGGCATCATTTCAACCCAATATCTCGGTCTCTGTCGGACCAACGAACATTAAATAGAATAGTGGCCAGATAACATGAAACTACCGCAGCAAAAGTGACATCAAAGTGAAAATAGTACGACGGAAGCTGCACAAAGCTTACATTCATGGAAGGGGTGTAATTGCGAAACCCTCTATGTCAAGTATTCATATTATTTTGTCCATTCCATAACAATGCATTATGGATAAATGCTATAACATTTTCATATAGAATTTTTCCATAAAATTTTCCCATAAAATTTACCCATAAAGTTTTGCTATAAAGGAGTTCCTATAAAATATAATTATAATAAAAAGGTACAGCTGTGCTTCTTCTATGTGAGAGCTCATCTGAATTATCATTTTACAGTTATTTATTACATAACTTTAAACGGATGCAATATTTTTTCGAGAAACTTGCAAAAAAGTAAAAAAAATTTTTTTGTTAATATTCTAATCTTGCCGTTAAGTGTCGTTCAGTATTGATTGTTGTTGTTTTTATTTTTTATTTTTTACTATTTGCTTCTTTCAGCGCTACTTTTGGTTTTTTTTTTTTGTAAATATAATTTTTACGTAACTTTTACATAAATGTATAATTAAACGTATTCCAAATTGATGGTAATATGTATGTATGTATGTGTGTGTTATAATTGTACGTACATACAATTACAACATTGACGATAAAGAGAAATAAAATCAAATTAATATGCAAAACATGTTTTACCATAAGAGAAAACATGCATTGATCGATGATGACAAAATGTTCATGCTTTTAACAGAGCGGCTACTGCAACAACAACAGCTATAACAATAGAAACAATAAGTAAAATAAGTATAAAAAAACAACCAAATTTGGCATATGCCAAATCTTAAATGTCATCCATGTGTACTTACAAATAGTGGGCGTGGCAGATGCGTGATTACACCCTTTAGTGTATGTATTACATGTCAGCTTGCAAGACGAGTTTTACTCTGAATAAGGTTTTTTGTAAATTCGACCCCGCCTATTTTTGGTACATCAATTAATGAGGTAAATAAACATATATTTATAACAAACTTCAATTTAAACAAGTAAGAAAACTAAATTTGGCTTAGGCCAAATACCCTCCACCTCCACAACGGTGGGCGTGGCAAATATATATATATTGCGCCCTCTAATAGTGTATGTCTTACGTATCAGCATGCAAGTCTACTTTTACGTCGAATTTTGGTTTTTTGTAAATTGTGGCCGTATATATTATACGACCATGCCCATGTTTGGCATACCAGTCAATGGGATAACTATGTATACGCGTACCAAATTTCAAGTTCCTAGGTCAACTTTTGTGGCAAATATAAAGATTTTTATTAATTGTGGGCGTATATGTAATCCGAATACGTCCATTTTTGGCATACCGATGAAGCTAATATTTATAGATGTACATACCAAATTTCAAGTTTATAGCTCAATTTTTGTGGCAGATAAATATATTTTTGTCTATTGTGGGCGTAGCTCTTGACCGATTTTGCCCCCTTTAAATAGCGATCGGCGTTCAAAAACTAAAAGTGCCTGTACAAAATTTCAGCTCAATATCTTAAAATTTACGCCCGTGAGAGTGCCAACAATTGACGGAAACGGACATACATGTCTAGATCGACTTAGATTTTGATGCTGATCAAGAGTGTATATATGTTTCAGACGATCCCTTCTAGGTTTTGTAAACGGAACAACAAACAAGTATACCGTCATAACTAAGGTGGAGGGTATAAATGCAAAGCCTCAAGAACACTGCCACTAGTACTACATGACCATGATGAACAGAGTGCTTGGCACTGTTCCTAACCTTTTATCTTTTTGTTGCTGTTGTTGTTTTTATACCCTCCACCTTAGGGAAGAGGGTATATTCGTTTTGATCATCCATTTGCAACACATCGAAGGAAGCCTCGGAAACCCCACAAACCGTATATATTCTTAATCAGCATGAAAAGACAAATCGTGTGTCCGCCTGTTGTTGGCACTCTCACGGTCGTATTTTTTGCGATATGAAATTGAAACTTTGCATACGTATTCTTAGTTCAATTTCGCTGTTCCGTATTGAAATTGGGCAAAATCGAGACACGCCCACAATAAACAAAAATCTCAACATACCTCGACAAAATTGTATCTTTAAAAAGTTATATATCGCACAATACTATGCTTATCAAGTTGAAATTTGGTATATATATAAGTTGTCCAACACTGTGCCAAAAAAATGGGCGTGATTGAATAACGCAAACGCCTATAATTTAAAAAGCAAATAAAAATATTATAGTCGGTCAAGCCCGACCATCAAATACCCTACACCACTTGATATATTATATTATTCAATATAATTTTTTCCTTTGATAAATGAAAAGTTTTATTTTTTTGTACTGCTTTTAATTTTTTTCTTTTTTTCTTTGAAAAATGAAAAATTTTATTTTTCTATACCTACTTTTATTTGTATTTTCAAAAATTTCAAAATGATACATAAGTCAGAAATTTTTTTATTTCTTGTTTGTTTATATCAAAAAAAAAAATTTATATAGGGAGGGGTTCTAAAAATGGTCAAATCCGGCCCATTTTCAAAAGGGTTTATTTATGGGTCAATGCTTTTCCGCGTATCAAATTTCATCGAAATATCTCAAAATATAATAGGATATCATATGTAGAGGGGTTCTAAAAATGGTTCAATCGGGTCCATTTTCAATGGGGTTCCCCTTTGGGCCAATACATGTCCTTGTACCAAATTTCATAGAAATATCTCGAAAAATAATAGTACCTCATATGGGGAGGGGTTCTAAAAATGGACCAATCCGGTCCATTTTCAATAGGGTTTCCCTTTGGGCTAATACATGTGCTTGTACCAAATTTCATCAAAATATCTCAAAAAATTTAGATGGACAGATACGAGGACAGATGGACAGACGGACATGGTTAAATCGATTCAGATTTGGATTCTGAATCGATCGGTATAATTGAAGATAGGTGTGGCATTTGCCGTTTAGGAATTACAAACATCCGCACAAACTTAATATACCCTTTTCCACAGGGTGGTGCAGGGTATACAAACATTATTTGTTGTTTAAAAATGACCTGAATAACAATAATAATAATAATAATAATAATAATATATACGCAACAATTTAATGCAATAGGAACTTATTTTTTAGAGGGTTATAAAAGGTGGAAGGTATTTAAACTTCGGTTTTAACCGAACTTTTTTATCTTGTTCATTCATAGTTTTTCTCATCATTATCATAGATACCTCTGCACACACTATCTCCCTCACTATCTCTTTTTTTGGATGGAATAATTATAAAATACTAGGAATATTTGACTAAGAGGCAGAGACTCGAAGGTGTGTTATTAGAAAAGCTATAAAGCTCTTCTAATAATATATATATTAATTGTCATAATAATAAAAACTGTTATTAAAATAAATTTTATTATAGTGAAAATATTTGTAAAAGCTAAGTGACTGACTTGACTAACAAAAAATTTGTGTGAGTTTCTTTTTTTTATACCCTCCACCTTAGTAATTGGGGCATACTAAGTTTGTTTTTCCGTTTGCAACACCCAGGAGGCGTCAGAGACCCTACAACGTATATATATTCGTGATCAGCATCAAAAACTGAGTCGATTTAGACATGTTTGTCCGTGTGTCCGTGTGTACGTCTGTTGTTGGCATTCTCACGCTCGTAAATTTTGAGATATTCAGCTGAAAATTTGTTCACGCACTTTTAGTTTTTGCACGCAGATCGCTTTTTAAAATGGGCAAAATCGGTCAAGAGCCACGCCCACAATCCAAAAAAGCCATATATCTGCTACAAAAATTGAGCTATAGACTTGAATTTTTACATGCACATCTATAAATACTCCCTGCATCGATATGCTAAAAAAGGTGTGATTGGTTAACAGACACGCCCACAATTGACAAAAAACTGCATATCTGCCACAATAGTTGACCTATAAACTTGAAATTTGGTATGCTTATACATAATTATCCCTTCCATCGATGTGCCAAAAATGGGCGTAGTCGAAACACTTTAACAATTTACAAAAAACCTTGTAAACTAGACTTGCAAGATGATACGTAATACACACATTATTAGAAAGCGCAACATATGCCACGCCCACTGTTGCGCATGTGGAGGGTATTTAAGATTTTGGCTAAGCCAATTTAGTTTTTTATTTGCTTTTTTTTTTATTTATTTAATATTTTATTTTAATAATATGAAGCGTGTGTTTGGTTTAGGACGTCATTTAATTGATTGGTTTAAAATGTTCAATAGTACAGAAGATGTCTTAAAGAGCTTTCTACAGTTCTCTTCCGGTAATTCCAAATCGAATAATTAACTAAAAAACTCTTTCTAATATTTTTTTACCCAATACAGGTAAAAAGTTGTCATAAGGTGGGTATATACATGTAATTTATATGCTAACTGTGTATTGTTAGTACTCATAAAAATGTTTACTTTACATATTTAATAACAGGATGTTGACACTAATATTGTTACATTTTTTATATATGTTAGTAGAATATTAAACTTTCCTAATAAGTCATTAAGTTATATATGAAAATTGTACAAATTATAATCGCTTATAGCCGACCATTTAAGACACTACACCTAAATCGATTGAGCCTTTTTTTCGCTCAAACAATGGAAATTACTTTAGTTTTTATAACTGTGCCATTATATGCTATTCTCCCTAAATGGCTTCGATAAAAAATTCAGTTCAGCTCAAAAGTGAAAAACATATGTGTTTTTGTAACTGTGCCATCATATGCTACTCTCCGTAGATGGCTTTGACAAAAAAATTATCCTCCTCGGCTCAAAAATGGAAAACTCTATTGGTTTTTGTAACTATGCTATTCTCCGTAAATCGCGAAGAACTTTGACAAACAATTTAGGTTTCATCGAGTCAAAAATGGATTTTTTATAATTTCCGTAACTGTGCCATTCTCTCCGTAAATTGTAAAAATATTTGTTCAAAAATTCAGCTTTATACAAAGTCTTCTACGGCTCAGAGATAGAAAAAAAGTAAGAAAAATAAATTTGGCTTCGACCAAATGTTAAATACCTTCCTCGTGACGGTATGTGTTTACGCCCTCTAATAGTGTATGTATTACGTATTAGCTTGAAAGCTGGGTTTTTGTTTTTTGTAAATTGTGGACGCGTCTATCCGAACATGCCCATTTTTGGCCCATCGATGGATGGGATAACTATGTATACGCACACCAAAGTTCATAAGACAACTTTTGTAGCATACATAAAGTTTTTTGTCGATTGTGGGCGTGGCTCTTGACCGATTTTGCCCATTTTAGATAACGATCTGCGTGAAAAAACTAAAAGTACCTGTACAAAATTTCAACTCAATATCTCAAAGTTTACGCCCGTGAGAATGCCAAAAATAGACGGACATACATGTCGAAATCGATTTATTTTTTGATGTTCATAATAATAGCAGTGCTTGTAACTACTGTAACTGTATTTGAATAAAATTTTAAAGCCTCTTCTATATTTAACTATGATCAAAAACAAACTGAATTTATAGAAAAGTATTTGGGTTCATCCTATATTCCTTTAATGAAACAAAAAAAAATTCACAAATAGTCAAAAATAGCTGTTCAAAATAATAGCAGTCCTGCTTTTAAATGTCAATTTTTAAAATTTTGCAAAGAAAAAAATTTTTACCTAAAAATCAAATACTTTTGGTAAAACAACTATTAAAGGTTAATTTAAAATAAATAATAACTAGTAGTTACGGGATAATGTAACGTTCAAAACATTGTTCAATTAAAACGCGAGATTTAATAAAAAAATTGCGAAATGAAAATATATATATAAGGAAATCCAAAATATTATTAGTTGTTCGGCGAAGATGATTGCGAACGCTATAAAATGGAAAAATCGACCCGAGAAACGCGGCCGGAAACGAATAACAGATGAAAAAACCGATCGAAAAATTATTAATTTAGTGAAAAGGCAGCCAAGTATTAGTTCCCAACTACTAAAGGAGGAATTGTCATTTAATATGAGCTCAGTGACAGTCCGAAGACGTTTACTGGAGGCTAATTTATAAGGCCACAGCCCACGAAAAGTACCACTTTTAACTAAGCGACACTTGAAAAACAGGCTTAAGTTTGCAAATGAGGACGTAAAGAGGCCAAAGTCAAAATGGCGAAATATTCTGTGGACGGACGAAAGTAAAGTTGTTCTTTTTGGTTCCAAAGGTCGGCGGCAATATGTAAGGAGGCCACCAAACACCGCTAATAAGCCACAGTATACCATAAAGACCGTTAATCATGGTGGAGCAAAAATAATGGTTTGGGGTTGCTTTTCTTACTATGGTGTAGGGCGTATATTTCAAATTGAAGGGGTTATGGACCAGCAAAAATACGTTGAACTCTTGGAAGAAGTTATGCTGCCGTATGCAAAAGAAGAAATGCCGCTTAAATGGGTCTTCCAACAGGATAATGACCCGAAACATACAAGCAAGCGGGCTAGAGATTTCCTTTAAGACAACAACATTAAAGTGAACATTAAACTGAACCCCATCGAAAACTTATGGGGGGATGTAAAACAAGGCGTTTTTGAAAAAAAAACCGTCCAATGCAAACGTCTTGTGGGACGTGGTACGTACAACCTGGAAAAATATACCGGTCAGTAGATGTAGAAGACTAGTTGAGTCAATGCAACGCAGATGTGCCGCTGTTACACAAAATAAGGGATATACAACAAAATATTAAATGTATCTTTGTTTTTTCTTAGAATTAACCATTGTTTTTTATGTGAATGTCCTTTCTTTTATTTTGCTGCTATTAATTTGAACAGCTATTTTTGACTACTTGTGAAGTTTTTTTGTTTCATTAAAGGAATATGGGATGAACCCAAATACTTTTCTATAAATTCAGTTTGTTTTTGATCATAGTTAAATATAGAAGAGGCTTTAAAATTTTATTCAAATTATTTTCTATAAAATCGTACTTTTTTGACCGTAGTTACAAGCACTGCTATTATTATGAACACTACTGTATATACTTTGTTGTTACTCTGACGCCTCCTTCTGGATGTTGCAAACGGAAGAACAAGCTTAGTATACCCTCATCACTAAGGTGGATGTATTTGTAGCTGTGCCATCATATGCTACTTTACTATAATTTTTTTTTAAAAAAATTTCCGCTATTTTTTACAGCTTAGTCTGTAGATTTTTAAAAATTATAATACTAAAATTGTATATCCACTAAAGATCACAATGTAATGTAATTGTCGGGTTATACAAAAATGACCTCAATTATTAACAAACAAACAAACAAAAAAAAAAAAACAAATACATATTTGTGTGTTGAATACGGTTTTCGCTTGATGTATAATAAATAATGCAAACAAGGAAAATGAAAAAGAGGAAGAAACATTTCCCATTGTGAAGGTTCCCTCTTAGCGTAAAAATAAAATTTCTTAACTTACTGAACATCACTTACTACAAACATATAGATATAGATAAAATGTACTATACATGCAAGCCAAAAGTACTGTTAATACAATAATTACAAGTATTAATATAACAGTTTAGTGTTAATGAATAATCTCACTAAACTATACTAGAGAACAAGAGAGAACAGTTAATGCTACGTAGTATCGTAATATAAAGCGAGTATTGTAAAAAGCAATCGATATAGTTTGTGTGAAAGTGAAGGAAGAAAGAAAAATCTTTTAACATCTTATCTGTCTCTTTCTCTTTCTTTCAGATGTGATTTATGTAACTGTTTGTTTGAGATTTATTTCCGTGCTCACTCATTAATACATGAACTTATTTATTATTGGAATTTTTTACTTTTTATACTAAGAGCTGGTTATACCGTTTGCAACACTCAGAAGAAAGCACTCAAATTGGGAACTCCGAAATTGAGAAAACCAAATTGCAATTGAAAATTTAAATTGTATCCAAATTGAAATTGGGAAAGTGAAGTTTGAAATTGAGAAAACCTAAGTTGAGAAAATCTCAATTAAAATTGAGAAAATAAAAATTGAAATTTTTTCAATTACAATTTTGTTTCGTTTTCTCAATTTCAAACTTCATTTTCCCAATTTAAATTTGCAAGTTCTCAATTTAACCTTAAAATGGTGTAGACTTGTGCGTTTGTGTGTGTGTGTCTGATGTTGGCATTCTCAAGGGCGAAAATTTGGAAAAAAATTTTAATTATCCCATCCATCGATATGCTAAAAATGGGCGTGATCGGATAACAGGAGCACCCACAATTAACAAAAAACTATACTTAGCGTAAAACTAGACTTGCAAGCTGATGCGTTATACGTACACTATTCGAGGGCGTAATTATACATCTGCCACGCCCACCATTGTATATGTGGAGGGTATTTAAAATTTGGCCTCAGTCAAATTCAGTTTTCTTACTTGAATTTTTTTTATAATTTTTTGTTCTCAGTGTTAAGGAAATTTTTAAATTGTTTTACGCGCTCATTATGAACTTTATCAATAACTACAGAAAGTAATTGTACAATACTTGAGAACCAAAATAGTTGGGCAAGTATCGTGTAAGTAAAAAAATTTCTCGTCTTAAGCGTTGATGCGCTGAATGCGTTTAAAATGAAATTGTTGCGCTGCTGCTAAACCTTACTTGAAAAATTTTTGTTATTGTTCAAAAATATATTCAATTCACTTGTTTATTGCCTTTCTCTCTCCCTCTCACTCTCTCTTCAAACATATTCCATATTTTGAAAACTGTCCAATTGCAAGCGTGCTGCTGCTCTTTCGCTGGCATGTTATTGTATTTACTTCTCATATACTGCCCGTATTATTTACGTTTTGTTCATTAATTCACATCATTATTAATGTGTTGTTACTTGTCAAAAAGCGATTTATACTTAAAAAAAAAAAACCAAAAATGATTGCATTTATTCTACATATCTTTACGTACACGTAGCATTGCGACATACTGTATATGTGTACAACAAGTTTTATTATCTCTTATTGATGAAACGAAATAATATTTAAGCAACAATAAAAAGAACAATAACAATAACAGCATCAGGGCATTGGTCATAGCAGACCTTGAAACGCAAAAAAAAGTTAAAAAAAAAGGGAAAAACGTAAAGAAAAAAAATTCTGTTTATGTATAGAAATGAGCGAGTGAGAAAGAGTGAAAAATAGCGAGAAGTGAAAGAAGATTATGGTGAGTTCGAAACTGGCCCAGGTCATTCCCTTCGGTCACCAAATGTTAATTTTTCACAATTTCTAGTATTTCATTAAAACTTTTAAGATAGTCAGATGAACAAATTCATTTCATTCAAGAAAGATGATTATACCGCTACAGAACAGAGATCAATCGTTGAACTTGTTCTATGATTCACACGCCCACTGCAATTTTCATGTTTTCCGTGCATTTAATAGAAAACCTACCTACTTAACAAGGTAAACAGCAACAACAACAACAATGTCATCCATTATGTAGAATTGGTTTTTTTTTTGAAAAATTTGTGGTTTTTTTTTATGTTAGCTGGGATAATATTCATTTTGTTTGTTGCTTTGTACATCAAGAATATTATAAACGCACACGCATACGCAAACATACACAAATTACGTGGAAATTACGAGACAAACAATTTTTTTGTCAACATTCTTATTTTAAAATTTTTTCATATACAATTTATGATTGCCGCTAATGGTTGGTTGGCTGGTAAGTTGAATTGTGTGCTGGTGTAGGTACGCGTACGCTAATACGCTGTTGTTCGTGTCAGACTAGCTAAAAATGTATAAATGTTGTTGGTATTGTTGCTGTCGCTAATAATGTTAGCAGTTTTTGTGCTTCATATGTCCCTACATGTAATTATTAAACAGTCGACTAACTCACGCATACTATCTAGCTTAGGCTTGTTGTGTTAAGTTAAGTGAAGTGCCACGGAGTACTTGTATTATATTGCAAAAAAATTCAACCACTTGGTTTAATGTTACTTGTATAAGCCATACACTCACGCACTCTCTACTGTCTACTCTTACCTCATGGCCACTATCGGTGTTTCATTATAAACATTTTAGTTCTATGTTTAGCAGCAGCAGCATTCTCTAGCGTAATATTTTTGTTTAATTATTTGTTGTTGCTTTTTATTATACCGGCCCCATAATCTGGGAGGCATACTAAGTTTATTATTCTGTTAGCAAAGCGTATATAACTTGAATTTTGAATTTAAAAAAATTCAGTCGATCTAGACATGACCATGCGACCTTTCGTGTTATATTGCGTTGTATACAATTGTTGTTAGAATTCTCCATTGTTGAGCCAAAAATGGACGCCATCTCCCACAATGAAAAATTTATTGAACTTAGAACCTCAGAATAAGTTATTATGTAATGTAGGCATGATTACAAATACCTTCCACCTTCCATGATTTGTTTATGGATGTGAAGGGCGCCCACGATTTTCTATAAACCATTTTTTATACCCTCCCTTAGTGATGAGGATACACTTGAAACCGTGTGTCTGAGCTCGTCTGCTGCTAGCATTTTCAAGGTCGTAAATTTTTTGATATTAAGCTAAAATTTTTGCATGCAGGTCGTTATTTGAAATGGGTAAAATCGGTCAAGAGCCACGCCCACAATGGATAAAAATGTATTTATATGCCACAAAAATTCAGCTATTTGGATGAAATTTGCCAAAAATGGGTGTGGTCGGATAACAGACGCGCCCACAATTGACAAAAATCTCTACATCTGCCACAAAAGTTGACCTATGAACTTGAAATTTGGTGCACATATTTATGGTTATCCCATCCTTCGATGTGCCATAAATAGGCGCGGTCGAAAAACAGATGAGCCCACAATTTACAAAAAACCGTAGTCCACATAATAATCGACTTGCAAGCTGATACGTAAGACATACACTATTAAAGCCCACTATTTTAGATGTGGAAGATATTTAAGATTTGCCCTGAGCCAAATTTAGTTTTTTTGCTCGTGTTACATGATTGTAACACGAGCTGTTGTTGCTGTTATCGTCGCATATGTTTGGCTGACTGACTGACTGATTGACTGTTTGGTTGAAAACTAAAACATAATATTAAATAACTGCATGTATAACTGCAGTTCTCGATATTTTCTTCTTCTTCTTCTTCTTCTTCCTCTTTTTATATCTTTCGTCTAGTTTTCATTTCTGTGCCTATGTTAAGTGTGTAAGTATGTATGCATTGGTGCATGTGTGCATGTAAATAATTTCCTGTACGCGTGGCAGAAAAAAAAATTATTAAAACATAAAAATAACAACTGTACACATGTGTACGTACAAACATACGTACAGACATCTATGTAGATACAATTTACAACACCTTATTGTACACACATATCTTCATACATCAATTGTTTGTGTGTGTATTGTAAAAGTACTTTTCAGATGTGTGTCACGATGAAGATCTTTAATTATTTGTTGCTGTTGTCGTCGTTGTTGTTGCTGCTGCTATTGTTGCTCTGTTTGTGTTGACACCACATTTGATTGCAATTGTTGATCATTTTTTATGTTTTTTTTATACCCTCCACTTTAATGATGCATAAGTATTGGATTTCATTATATTCTAAGACGTTTTCTAAAAATTTCCATTTCTTTTAATATGAAGCTGGTCGGATGTTTTCTTTTTGTATAATCGCTGTTACTCTCTGTGTGTATTTATTTTTTATTAAAATTAAGTGAAATTGGTCAAGTGCCACCATATCCTTCGACAAAAACCTACATATCTAGAGAAGAAATGTAGCTGAAGAGTTAAAATTTCGTAAAACAATATTTATGTCACAGATTGAAGGTGGGGTCCACGCTCCTAATGTATAAAAATCATTTTTGTCTTGTGCCACAATCCCACATTTGTTTGTTTAGTTAAGGGGTAAAGGGTGGTGTATCAGTTATCAGCCACGCCCCTTAATAAATGGTGTCATATATGAAATAGTCGAACTTGCTCCACTTGGTATTTAAATATGAAACTTTGTGTTCGTGTTCGCCTTCTTCTTCTTCTTCATCTTCTTCCTGTTTTTTGGGTTATTTATGTGTAAACCAGTTTTTATACCACAAGCGCGGTTTGTATTTTTTATTTTTATTTCATATGTGTATGTCTGTATGAGTTTTTATGTATGTAAATGTGTTTGTTATTCAAGTTTATAAATGATTTCTGTTTTTTTTTTTTATTTTTCATTTATTTTTTTTTACGATTTTCATGACGAGTTTTTAACAATATGTTGCGTTATGTTGTGCGTGTGTGTGTGTGTGGTCTTTTTTAATTTCTTCTCAAGAACATTAAAATGTTTGTGTTCAGTAAGTAGTGTATGAATGTTATAATCGTCTGTCACCATTCCTGATGGTAATGAAAGGATAAACAAGAATTTTGTTTATGTGTTAGTGTGTTTAGTGGTGGAGGACGTGTTTTGTATAATTCTCGTGAACATTGCGCAACACATAAAATTCCCGCTTATAAAAAAAAAAAATACAACAACGACGACACAATTTAGCGTTACTTTGTATTGTGTATGTGGCTTGCACTTGTTGAGTGTTGTTGTTGTTATATGACATATTTATGTTTATACACCCTACACCTTAGTAATGAAGATAGATTAGGTTTGCAACACCCAGAAGGAAGCTTCAAAGATCCTGAAAAGTATTTAAATTCTTGATCGGCATCAACATCTATGTCAATATGGATATGTCCGTCCTTGTATGTGTGTTGTTGGAAATTTTGATATATTGACCTGAAGTTTTACAAAAATATTTCTAGTATATGTACGTAAGTTCTAAAATTCAAACAAAATCAGCCATATACCACGTCCACAATTAGCTAAGAGATTGGAATTTAATACATATTGGGCCGGTTATCAATATGCCAGGAATAGACTCAAATGGATACAAATTATGGAAAAACAAGTAAGAAAACTAAATTTGGCTAAGGTCAAATCTTAAATACCCTCCACATGTACAATAGTAGGCGTGGCAGGTATATGATTACTCCCTCCAATAGTGTACGTATCAGCTTCAAGTCTACTTTTACGTGGAGTACGGTTTTTTGTAAATTGTTGGCGCGTCTGTTATTCGACTACGCCAGATATCCATTTCGTAAGACTGTTGCAATAACAACAACAACAATATATTTTTATATATTATTGTCATTATCATTAAGGAAAGTATATGTAATATGATGTACCTACAATAAAGTACTCTGCCAACACAGTTCGCTTAACTGGCTGGGTGGCCGGTTCGGTGGGTGGCTGATGGCAATTTTAAGTTATCAAACTGGAGACAGACCCTAAAAATGTGTAATGTTTGAAACCGCCAGCAACCTACCTACCCATGCATACACCCACCCATCCATCTGCCTATATTCTCTACTTGTTGAACATTGGTTCTGGTCGTCGACTGGCTTTTTTTATGTTATTTCATTTTTCCCCTTCTTCTTCTTGTTTTTCATATGCAACTAGATTCGTAAGGTTGTTTAGATAGTTATTCAGTCGGTCGCTAGGTCGATTTGTTTTATTCATACATTGGATTGTTTGTGAAATGTTCAGTTATTTTTAACGCATTGTTGTTGTGTTAATTCATCAAAAAAAAAAAACTCTCTTTCGCTCTCTTGTTATTTTGTATGTTCTTTACATAAGTTTGGAAATAAACCAAGTTTTTCCAATCTGCCTATGCTATGTCCGCTTGTACTTCCTTGTCTTGGTCTGTGGTCGTCTATGGAATGCTAACCGTTGTAAATTTTTGGGATATGTAAATAAAAATAAGCTGAATTTTTTTTGTATGTGTGTGTTTATTTAAATTATACGAAATTGGTCAAGAGTCACGCCCTTAAACGCCTCAAAAATTTTCCTATCAGCCACAAATATTAAAATTTAGTTAACATATTTGTGGACAAAGTGGGCGTGGTTGTATAGGTCAAACGCCCACAATCTTATTTAGCGAAAAATCCGTTTTCTACCGTCATAAATAATACATAACATATATTTGTATGGGCAGGGCTTTGTTTAAGGCAAATTTACTTTTTACTTATTTTATACTCCATAGTGAGTTCAAGCGGTTTTCATCTCTCAAAAATTTCATAAAACCCACGCCCATAACACATTATCAGTCAATTAAAAAGTTTTATTTTACTAGATGACCAAAATTTTATCTCTAATGCAGACAGACAAAGAATACGTCTTGACCTCTAATTTATAAAACATTGCATACGCGGGCAAGAAAAGAGTCATTTTTTATATGTCAATATTGTATAATTTGTGACTCTTTTCTTGTCTGCCTGTCCGTGCCTGTGTTGGAGATGGAAAGCGTTTGCTAAAGTTTAAAGACTTTAAATCTAGATTTTTTGTAAAAATATTCGCATTTTGTGATAACTTTCTACAACTATGTTACAGAGATTTGTGTTACGGACTGTTACTTAATGTTTCTCAATGACGCTGAACAGACAAATAAATGTAATAAATAAATAAACATATTGTCAAGTATATTGAGTAAGTCATGAAGGAATGGAAGAAAACCAGAAAGAGAAAAAGTCTCTGTTTGTTTTGTTTGTTAATTGTTTGTATGCTCGTTTATTTATCTGACAGTGAGACTGACAGATCCAAATGGGCACCTAACAGCACACTTGTCTATATCTTGTCATTACAATTTTCAACAGATTTTCAAACAACGTAGTGGTTGTTATTGTTGTTGTTGCTGTTGTTGCTTGTCTTTCTTGTTGCTGCCAGAACACACTCATAATTTTATATAGTTTGCATTATTTATATATAGTACGCACCATACGGTTTTAGTGTGTACGAGCAAGTCTAGCGTTTTCCTTTTTTTTACAACATTCGGGTTGTTTTCATTTTTGTTGTTTTTTTGTCAACGCTTTGTTCATTTTTATATACACATAGAGAGAGAGGTATACTAATTTGGTCATATCGTGAAGAAACCACCCTACAAAGTAAATATAAATCTTATTATATGAATCAATGTACTTATGTCCGTCAGTCCATCTGTCCGTCTGTATATCTCTATTTTAAGAAAGCTCTTGGCTACGAATTTTAAAATATTGAACTAAAATTTTCGTATTTATTATTAATCTAGCCATCAATGTAAAGATGAAAATGGGGTGTAGGGATAACAGACATGACCACAATTTGAGATAACATATATATATAAAAGGTATTCTAGATTTGGTTTAAGCCGAATTAAATTTTTTTTACATGTTCATACTAAACCATCTATTTGAGGCACAGACTGCATAACTTGAGATGGTCTCTCATTCTCTCCCCCTTTATTGTACAAAATTCACTTAGAATCAGTCCATGTTTCAATTGATTGGTTATGCACAATATTCTAATAATTTCAGGAATAAAGTGTTGAGGACTGTTGCGTGGAAGCGGCGGTTAGTACTTCTCTCTAAGTAGAGTCTTCTCTTAGCAGTATAGGGTATTGGTTGAACTTGACGACCATAAAATTTTCATTTGTTTTAATTTTATCTTTTTCAAACACTCTTCCGTACCGTACCGTAACGCACGCACACACTCTCTCACACGATGCATTCTTGCTTACATGGTGCTAAAAACCGTTTGTTAGTTGATGGGGGGTTTTCAGTTATGTTTGTTGTTTTTGTATGTAATTGTTATATATATATATATATATATATTTATACTGCAAACCGTTGTTAAGTGTTTCTTGTAACTTGAGCTTTTAAGAGTTGTTGAGCGAATAACATGAAACACCATATCCATACACTCAGGAACCATATGTGTTAAATAGATGCAACAACAGCAACAGCAGCAACATATTGACATTAGAAAACATATTTTAGTTTTCTTATTACAAAAAAAATAAATAATAATAACAAGTAAGGAAATTAAATGTGGCTGATCCAAAATCTTAAATACCCTCCATATCTACAACGACGGGCGTGGCAGATATATATATATATTACGCCCCCTAGTTTTGCGTTGAGTATGGTTTATTGTAAATTGTTAGCGTATCTATTATCCGACCACGCCCATTTTTGGCACATCGATGGATGGGTTACTTGTCAATATATGAACGAGATCGACTCAGTTTTTGATCCTGATCAAGAATATATATACTTTGGAGGGTCTCTGACGCCTCCTTCTGGGTGTTGCAAACGGAATAACAAACTTAGTATAACCTCCATCTTATGTAGGCGGTATAAAAATAAAAATTAAGTTTAATAATTTATTTCTTTTCTAATATATTTCCTTCTTTTTCTGCTTTTACTATTTTTTTTAGACTCATCTAACGTTAATACACGATGAGATTGGTTGGTGTCGTTATTTAAAAAAAAAATACTTGTGCATATGTGTGTTCTTGTTACTGAAACAGTAAAATAAACGGAAAGAACGAAATGTTTTTGGTTTTAGCCAAAGAAGAAAAATCCTTTAATTATACATCCTTTCAATGTGATGTGAGAAGTTATAGCAGAATTTTTTAAAGAAAAAAAAAAAAAACTCAAAGATTACCGATTAGAGAACATAAGAGAGGCACAAGAAATCTCTTGAAAAAAGACAAACAAACGTATGAAGGGCACAAACAAACTGCTGCCAGGTATTAACAGATGAGCCCCAACAACACATGTCAATTGCTGCAGCCAAAAATGCAGGGTAAGTGAAAGACAAGACTAATGAAATGCTCAAAAACATTTTAAAAAAATTTTCAAAATTATAAAATTCGTTAAATTCAAAATTTATGTTTCTGTGTATAATATTTGTTCGGGATACTTGTTAAGAATAAAAAATTTCTAATCTTTTTAAAGGAAAATTTTCAATGATAATACTGCGTTGTGAAAGGCACTATAATCATAGCGTTATAGTAGTTTATAGGAAGTTTAACATTAAACTGAACATATGCAGTTTCCATAATTTTATAAAAAGTTACTATAATCATTGTTAACCTCCGTCGAGCCAAACAGGTACAAATGTACATTTTGCGTTTTTAAACAATATTTTTCGACTTAAATTTAATAAATAACGGACGGAGCACCTGTTCGAAATGTCTAAAGATGTAGCCAAGAGCTTGGGTTTTTTAAAACGGTGTAAAAAATACTTTACACCAGCCGACATCCGAAATATTTACGCCGCCCATATTCGGCCGAAACTTGAGCATAACTCGCACGTGTGGGCGGGAGCCTCTAACATATTTTTGGAGACTCTCGATCGCATACAGCGAAAGGCTCTGGTGATCATAGGTGACGAGGAAGTATCTAACTCTCTCGACACACTTGAACACCGACGAAATGTGAGCTGTGTTGTGCTTATGTACAGGTACTTCTATGGCATATGTTCTAGAGAGATAAAAGAGATGTGTCCTCCGCTGAAACCTTTCAGTAGGACAACCAGGCTTGCTCACCGATCTCACTCATACGTTATGGAGTTGCCGGCGTATCGCACAATGCATTACCGAAATGGTTCGTTCTTTAACCGTGGTGTTCGCCTCTGAAACCACCTACTTCCAGAGGTGTTTCCCACCATGCCTAGTGTTGGCAAATTCAAAAAAAATGTACACAGACACTACTCCCTCTATCCTCCTTCTGTTGAGGAGGATAGAGGGATAGGAGGATAGAGGGTCATCCCCTGAGTGGATGGTTATTTAATAAAAAAAAAGTAGAACATCTTTGATATCTTAATATCATCCACTAGCCAATAAGTCAACTATGTGATTGATATAATATTAATACATGGGAATCTATAAAAATATATGAAGATATATATGTACCACCTCCGGCCTATAACGTATTATATGTCTAGACGGGGGCTAATAAAACATTATTTAATGTGTACGGTTCTTATAATTTTATAAGAAATCGCTATTAATTTGAAATTGTTTAATTTCTATGATTTTATAAAAAAAATTATAAAATGTTTAGTTCCATAATTACATAAAAAGTTACTATAATTTTATTTAGACAAATTTTCGCAAGTCATGTAGTGTATAATTTTTCAAGAAGCTTTTTATAAAAAAAGTGGTATATTATTTATAATTTTATAGAAAATTGTTATATTTTTGAAAATGTTTACTTCTTATGATTTTGTAAGTCTATATATAGTACAGTGTACGTATAATCGTTAAGGTCTCTATAAATTTTATAGTTTCTATAATTCCCTAGAAAGTTACGATAATATTACTATAACCTTGGTTTTGTTATTTTCTATTATTTTATAATATATTGTATTTTTATAATAGATGTTTGATAGTTTACTATATGACGGAGTTATTATATTATATTTTAATAAGGTTATAACAACTTACATTTTGGAAGACACCTATAGTGTATAAGATTTTGTACGGGGAAGCTGTAATTGCGGTTTTTAGTTCCTATAATTTTATATAAGAAACTTTATATTAGTTTGAATAGGTTTCTATAATATATAGACCATAATTCCTATAATTCTACTTACTATGCCTTTTGGGAAAAACTCTACAAATTATTGTAGATACTTCGTGGGCGTGACGATATATATATTGCACCTAACAGTTATGTATTACGTATCAGCTTGCAATTCTAGTTTTACGTTAATTATGTTTTTTTTTGTAAATTTCTGCCGTGTCTGTTAACTTATCACATCCATTTTGGTACATCGATGGATGGGTTAACTAGAAATATGTGTACCAAATTTCAACTTAATAGCTAAACTTTTCTTGATTCGATTTTACCCATTTTAAATAGCGATCTGCGTGCAAAAATTAAAGTTGTTTGTACAAAATGTCAACTCAATATCTCAAAATTTACGCGTGTGAGAATGCTAACAACAGATAGAAACACGGACATACATGTCGAGATCGACTCATTTTTTGCTGCTATTTAAGAATATATACTTTGGAGGGTTTGTGATGCTTCCTTCTGGGTGTTGCAAACGGAATAAAAAACTTAGTATGCCGCCCATCTTATATGGAGCATATAATGAACAAAACACCTTTTGAAAATAAATAATACAATTCTTTGCTACCATTATTTCTAATATTCTATACACAACAATTAATTAATGAAATACATTTCTCCGGTATAATAAGTGCATACTCTTAATATGAGCTGGTGGAGAAAAATAAAAAAATTATAATTATTTTAAAATATATTGCGTACAGATAGGTGTGTGTGTGCATGTGTGTGTGTGTGACTCTGTGTATGGGTTTGTATTTGTAGCAATGTGGCCTACTTTCACTTTCATTTTCTATAGCAATGCTTACCGCATACACTTCATACGATGACAAAATTTATACATAAGACGCATACAAATAAAACACGAAGTAAACTCTAAAGTAAGGTTTGTGTGTGTGTGTGCATAATATATAGTAAAATCATTAGTGCGCCCAGGCCTCGGCAAAAGCTTAAATTTTTTGCAAAAAATCTAACAAATGCTTGATTAGTTTTGAGTTTGGGGGCAGCTTTTAACCCATTTTTAATCCACTGTCGTTTTTTTAACGGTGAATTTTTTTACTTTAGTTGTTGTTATTGTTGTAGCGTTTTTTTTTTTTTTATTACATTTTCACCTCATTATCTGTTTAAGGCAATTTATCGCCATATATAGATTATTTCTTTTATTTTTTAAATGACAGAAAAACAATTATTTTTCGCTCAACCCACTTTTTTTTTTATAAAATTAATTAAAGATAACAACAAGGATTTTTCTACCCTACACCTTAGTGATGAGGGTATATTAAGTCTCCTATTCCGTTTTTAACATCCCAAGGGAAGCCTCGGAGACCCTACAAAGTGTATATATTCTGATCATTATCAAAAATGGAATCAATCGATTTATGACCATGCGTTCATGAGAGTCTAGCAAATTCGGGGTCATAAATTCTAAAATATTAAACCAAAATTTTATATAGTGGCATCTACATTCTGCACACATTTTGCTGATTACGTAAAATTGGTCAAGAGCCACGCCCACAATCGATGAACATCTATTTTTCTGTCACAAAACTTGAGCTATGTACTTGAAATTTGGTATGCATATCTATAGTTACGCCTTTCACTCATGTGCCATAAATGGTTGTGGTCGAATAACAGACGCGCCCACAATTTACAAAAAACCGTACTCCACGTAAATTTCAACTTGCAAGCTCGTACGTAATATATAATATTAGAGGGCCTAATCATATACCCGCCGCACCCAATATTGTAGAATTGGAGGGTATTTAAGATTTGGTCTAAGCCAAATTTAGTTTTCTTACTTGTTTTTTTTTTTTTTTAATTCAGTGTTCAAGTTTATCTGTATATATATAAGTATATAGTAAGAGTATGGTGATATTGAACTCATACTGTTATAGTGTGTGTGTGTGTGTATTTATATCACATCATCAATATATTGATAATTTTCATTCATTATGATGTTAATCATTTAAATTTTTTTTATTAAATTGTTTTGATTACAATCAATATCTAAAACAGCAACAACAACAATAACAATCCGCGTTATAATAGCACCACTTGTTTTCTAATTGCATCCAATATTTTGTAATTTTCTGTTATTGATAAAGTTGAACGTAAAAGTGAAAGTTTTTAATAGTGCTATTGCACACACAAACACACACAAGCATTCATAACAGTGTTAACACATTTTATATGTGAGTAGATTTGTGTGTGTGTTTAATAGAAAATTTATTGAAAATACAGTTTATACAGTTAATACTTTTTAATGATTATGATTTTTTTTTTAATATAATTCTATAGCAAGTCTTTATAATTATGAGTCTGGCGTCGTTTGATTGTATGAAAGTTGAGGAAATGTTCAGAAGAGAAGTAATAATGAAATGACTCGCATTTATGGATGCAACTTCTTTAATTATAGCATAAATTGTGTAGGGTGCGATGTGCGAAAAATGGGCGTGGCCGATAATGTACAAAAAACCGCATTCAACGTAAAACGAAACTTGCAAACATACCTAATATAAATGTATATACGCTCTAAAAGGGCGTAATAAAAAACTTGACACGCCCATTATTTGTACTTGTTTCATTTACTTTTCAATAAGTTATCAAAAACAATTCTGTTCTCTTCATCGTTTACATAGAAAATTAAAAATATCTTAAGCATAGAGAAAGAGAAAGATAGAGAGATAAAAATAAAATTAAATTACGACAAACACGCCGACATTAATTATAGAGTATGTCTAGCAATTTAAAATTGTCTGCTAATGCTGCTATTGCTACAAAATTTTATAGCAAGCGGCCGTTCAGCTCAACAGTGACGCTAACCATGACTGAGAGTATAACTAAATAAATGAAGATGTTGATGTTGATGACGAACTATGATGATGAGAAGATATGAAATATATAAATTAGATACACACACACACACACACACACACACACACACACACACACAACCAAATGAATGCTAAATGCTATTAAAATAGATTTTTATCGATAAGCGAAACAGTGAACATGAACAACAACTACAACAATTTCATACCATTTCATATCTATTTTGAAGCATTTTTTTTAAATTAATATTGAAGTTAAACAGATGGATAGGATTTAAAAGAAATTTTTCTTTACATTTTGTTTAACTGCCGACTAACTAATAAAAAGTAATTAAATAAAAAAAAAAAAAAACCAAAAAAAATTTAAACTTGAGGTATAACTTACCAAAGTTAGCCAACCTTAACCAACCAACCTAACCACAAACAAAAGTAATAAGAAAAGTCTTAGTGAAAAAATTCAGCTACATACACATATATTATATATGATGATAGTATAAAAAAGTGTGACTTACCCTCAGCGTCACGTAGCACCTAATCTGCTTAAAATTAAAAAGAAAACAAGTAAGAAAAATAAAATTGATTTCAGGAAAACTTTAAATATCCTCCACAAATATGTACTAAAAATTGGGCGTGGCTTGTACATGATTATGCCCTGTAGTAGTATATGTATTATGCATCAGTTTGCAAATTAAGTTTTACGCTGAGTACGGTTTTTTGTAAATTGTGGGCGCGTCCGTTAACCAACCACGCCTATTTTTGGCACTTTGAAAAAAAGTCGAAATTATAAATTTAAACTGAAGAGCCCAAATTATGTAGCGGATAAATAGATTATTGTCGATTGTGGGCGTGGCTCTTGATCGATTTTGTCCAATTTAAATAGCGTTCTGCATCAAAACATTTGTGAAGTCCGTACAAAATGCCTCTTTCTGGGTGCAAATGGAATCTTATGTGTATATAGGGTATAAAAATATGTATCATAAATGTATAAAAAAAACAAGTGAAAATATTATAGTCGGTCAAGCCCGACCATCAAATACCCTACACCACTTGATATATTATATTATACAATTTAATTTTTTCCTTTGAAAAATGAAAAATTTTATTTTTTTATACCTACTTGTATTTTCAAAAATTCAAAATGATACATGTCAGAAAAAAGTTTTTTTTTTTATATTTTGTTTGTTTATGATAATTATATAGGGAGAAGTTCTAAAAATGGTCCAATCCGGTCCATTTTTAATAGGGTTCCCTTTGGGGCCAATACATGTCTTTGTACCAAATTTCATCGAAATATCTCAAAAAATGCGACCTGTCGCTTGAGAACAAATTAAGATGGACAGATTGGAGGACAGACGGACAGACGGACATGGTTAAATCGATTTAGATTTTGATTCTGAATCGATCGGTGTAACTGAAGGTGGGTGTGGCATTTGCCGTTTAGGAGTTACAAACATCCGCACAAACTTAATGTACCCTTTTCCACAGGGTGGTGCAGGGTATAAAAAGTATCATTCAAATATTAGTCAGTATATAAACAATGATTAATACTTCTTTGATTTTGTTGTTGTTGTTTTTCTTCTTGTTCGATACCTTGAAATGACTTTGATATTTATTGTTGTAAGATATGATATGTTTTCATACCGTTCACATTATAAAGTGGCGAACATACTGTGTTTGTCATTTAAAGAAGCCTCATCTGCATCTGTTTCTAAGCATTTAAATGTTTATGGGGGCAAAAAAACAAGTTATTGAACTGAAATCGGTAGAAGTCAGTGATAATTAAAAAAGGACTTATGCTGATACTGAACACATACACCATTAGCGTTATCATGTATCTGCCACGATCATTTTTTTGTATGTACATGTGGAGGGTATTTAAAATTTGACCAAATGTAGCCGTTTTTACTTGTTTAGTTTTAAGCAATTTGTATGCCAGGTGACACATATGTTGCATCACACTTTCTTAAAATTGATAGCCCTGCGACGCATATGTTGAGTCCTACTAGCTAAGTAAACTATATGAAAACAAAATGTTTTAGGCACATTTAGTTATAGTTTTGAGCAGAAGTGTGCCACACGACACATATATTGTATAACACTTATTTAACATCTAACAGCGCTGTAATATATATTAGTTATGGTAAACTATGCGAAATGAAAATGTTTCAGCCATAGGGATTGTACAGTATTTCAGCAATAAAGTTGATAATGATTCGGTAGAGAATGATCAACTTTTAGATTTGTTCCGTAAAAGCAAAACAATTTTAATTTATAAAATCTCCCTTTATTGGTAGAAGATGTTCAATAGGAGAGTTTTCATTATGACATAAACCAGACAAAGTGATGGTGCAGCGTTTTACATGGTCTGACACTTGACCGACCACCACGTCATTTCACGTGTTTATCATTTCATTTCATATATATTTGTTTCCCTCTTGTTTGCATAAATACGAATATAACCTTAAAATGTCCCCAACATCTACACACAACTGTTGTACGCACAACTCTGTCATAAAAAAAATCAATATTTTTCTATATTATTAAAATAAAATCCATGTATTGGGTTAAGGGTTAATTTGAAATTTGAATACAGAGTATGACTTTTGTAATATGTGTGTAAGAGTGTATGTATCGCGTGTAAACACAAAAAAAACCAAATACAAGGAAGAAAACTAAATTTGGCTTAAGCCACGTCTACAATAGTGGGCATAGCAGGTATATGATTACGCCCTCTAACAGTGTGTGTATTACGTATCAGCTTGCAAGTCTAATTTCATGGTGAATATGATTTTTTGCAAATTTTGGGTGTGTCTGCTCATTTTTGGAACATAAACGGAATAAATATGCGCACCAAATTTCAAGTTCATAGCCCAGTTTTTGTGGCATATTGTGGGCGTGGATTTTGACTAATTTTGCCCATTTTAAATAAAGATCTGCGTACAGAAACTAGAAGTATCAAAACCTCACCTCAATGTCTCAAAATTCACGCCCGTGAAAATGCCAACAGCAGATAGACGTACGGACATACGGACATATATGTCTAGATCGACTCAATTTTTGATGCTTATCAAGAATATATATAATTTGGAGGGTCTCTGACGCCTCCTTCTGGCTGTTGCAAATGGAATGGCAATCTTAGTATACCCCGCCCTTCACGTCTGGTGGCTATAAAAACCAAAAAAAAAAAAATGAATAATTTGTTGACACAGAATGTAAATGGAAAGAAAATGAAAGCAAGAAATATTGTGTAGTATAAAGTTTTTACTAAATTTTATATATATAAAGTGTGTGTATGCATAAGTAAGTATCACGACCTACCACAAAATTGACTTTATTACAACATTGAATAAGAATTCGACACAGACTCTTTTTATTGATTCTTTTTCTGCTGCTGCTGCTGCTACTGCTTCTTTTATATTCATTTTATTCTTGTTTTTATTATTATTGTTATTCTTGTTATTCTTGTTATTGTCCTTTCTTATCATATATACATGCTTACGTAGAGACATGTAGCTGTTGCAATG
This sequence comes from Ornithomya chloropus, assembly GCA_963971445.1. Taxonomy (NCBI): domain Eukaryota; kingdom Metazoa; phylum Arthropoda; class Insecta; order Diptera; family Hippoboscidae; genus Ornithomya; species Ornithomya chloropus. The sequence continues at coordinate 43,260,286 of OZ020530.1, read as the reverse complement.
ATCGAGCTTGTAATTCAAGTGGTGATGATGTTATGCATTGTTCTCGTTTATACCGTAACACATCAGGCAATGCAATAAAATTTTGCCAACAAAAACTTAAAGGGCGTGTTTGTGTTTACGTTTGCAACCGACGCATTATATGTGTAGACATATACGTATACAGATTATGAAGTTAATTCTTCTTTCATTTTTGTCAAAAAATACTAAGAATTGCGATTTTTTGCCACATAAAGACTTTCATTATAAAAGAACATGAATATGGGAAGGAATTCTTATTATAGTCCGAATCGATCCATTGGTCCTTTTTTGGTTCAATACATGTACCAAATTTGATTGAACCCCATATGGTAGGGGGTTCTAGAAATGATCCAATCCGGTCCTTGTACCAAATTTCATCGAAATATCTCAAGAAATGCAACCCGTAGCTTGTCTACAAATTTACATGGACAGACAGACGGACATTCAAAATCAAAATCTGAATCGATTTAACATTCAGATTTTGATTTTGAATCGATCGTTATAATTGAAGGTGGGTGGTGGGTATGGCATTTGTTTAGATGTTACAAAAATCCGCACAAACTTAATATACCCTCATACCACATACATCGTGAAGGAGGTATAAAAATGATGGGTGGCAATTAAGAACTTGTTATTATTATTATTTTTGTTGTTGTTGTTGTATTTTCTTAATCTTAACCAAGAACTTTTAAAGGATTGATTTGAAATAACGTTTGAGGAGATGACAAAAATATCACCTCTTTGCCCTTAAAGCCTCAAAATTGCATCAAGTCTCAAGCTCTTGAAAAATTACAAATAATTTAATATATAATTAAAATATTATATTGTCAACGGAAGGAACGAGAAGAACGAACACCTTCCACAATTTCATAAATCATCAACTTTTATTTTAATAATATAGTTTAGTTGAGCAGCCATCATATCTGATCAGTGCTAAAAACGAGGAAAACCAAAGCACCAGCAAAACAATAAAACCTGAATGAAAGTAAAATTTAAATTATTTGAGTAAGCAAGCAAGATACTCATAGAGGAGGAACGCTATTCGAATTGCATGTTTAATGGCAATTAAATCAAATTCTTGTTTATATTTTTGTCTTTGTTGGTATTTTTTTTTTAATTTTATTTTTTTTTTTACAAAAAGAATGAAACTTAAAAACAAAGAAATAATGAATCTATAAAAAAATAAATAATGTGGTGTCCATGAGTGGATATATAAAATATGGTAAAAATTCCATGATGATAATGAGCGTCGTATGTCGAGTAGATACATAAAACTGAATACCACACCACCACCACTGAGGTGTACAGTGTGTGGCTAGAAAAAGACATAAAACAGCTGTTTAAATAGGAACAAGTAAACAAATTAAATTTTCTTGGGTCAAATTTTAACTGCCCTACTCCTCTACATACAAATTGTGGGCGTGGCATGAACCTTTTTACGCCCTTTTGTACTATAATTACAATGCACGTAGGATTCTGTACAAAAAGAGTGTTTTTGTAAATTGTGAGCGTGTCCGCTATCCGACCCCGCCCATGTTTTAGTATTTCTATAGATTGGCTAATTATAAATATGTGTACCAAATTTCAACTTTGTAGCATAATTTTGGTGGTTGATGGATAGATTTTTGTCGATTATGGGCGTGGCTGCTGACCTTCTTTACTCAATTTAAATACCGTTCTGTGTGCTGAAAATGCCTGTATAAATTTCAACTCAATATCTCAATAACAGACAGAGACACGGACGAACTCAGATTTTGATCCTGATTAAAGTTTTATTTTACATTACTTTCCACAAAACCCTTTCTAACTGTAAAATGCTCACTTTGCTTTCTCTTGCTTTCTTCCCACCTTGTATTATGAGTTTTAATGATTTTTCCAAATAACAACAACTTGCAACAAAAAGTTGTATCAATTAATAAATTTATACGAAATTTAATATTTTGTTTTCCATAAAACACCAAAAAATTAAGCAAAAATTCATTTAAATTATTTTTTATGATTTGATTAAAGGAGCAGAGTTTTTAATGACTTGATAACCCGGGTACACACACACACACACACACACACATACATACCCGCTATTATTAATAATTAAACAGCACAGCACAGCAGTAGTACGAGTCGTAGTGGTAGTAATAGCAGTAGTGACAAAAACAATAAAACGACGTTACTTAGTTTACTTTAAATAATTATTGTACAATTTGGAGAGAATTTATGCAAAAGCAAGTGAAAATGTTTCAGTCTGCAGGGTATCACACTTGGGAACAATGGTTCCAATTGGTGCCTTCTCCGCAGTTATGCTTTTCCCCACTCCCCGCTCTTAACCTATGTTATGTGTTATGTTGTGAAATTATTCTATAGAATCTCCTTTTTAATATATCTCCCAGATGCCTTGTGCAATATCGTTCCTTCGTATATCGTTAAAATAAATGACTAATTTGGCTTTTCTTTGAAATCGGAATGTATAGTGGAATCGAAAGCTCAGCACCTTGAACTTTTTAAACTTGTGAGCCAGTCCGTGGACCGATTTAACCTATTTTTAGAATCATATTTTTGACGTCAAATACGTTTCAGTATGTGTACTTGAGTTCAGCTCGATATCTCAAAATTTGCGAACGCGGGAGAAGGCTTCAATCGTCATAAAATTCGATGCTGAGCAATAATCGTGTGGTTCACCTTGTTCTGGTACTTACAAACGTTTGAATAAAACCAATATATCCCCATAATAATTATGATGGCGAATATAAAAAAAGAAAAACAAAAAGCAAATCCGGCGCCCAAGTAAAAGGTCACTGTCTGCCTTTTCTTTTTTTAAGTTTAATGCACTTAATGGCTATTTCTGTGTATATGATTGTTTTTGCTTTTGTTTTTCTTTTGTTTATTATTATTAATTTTTTATTTATTTATTTATTTATTTTTTCTTAGAATGACTTGTAGCTTTAATGGTTGTTTTGGTGGGTGACGAATTGAAAATTATATAAATAACGTGATGAATTTATTTTTGTTGTTGTTGTTGTTGTTGTTGTTATTCTGTATAACAAAGGAATACCAGTTCCACCCACCTTATGCTTTTGCTGAACAATAGTACAAAAAAAAAAAAAAAAAACAATCCCAATCCCAATAACAACAAAAACCACAAACTGAATATGAAACATTAAGAATTTATTTCAGCCAGTAAATTAAATCATGAATTATTAGTGACATGCAAACATTTTAATCATCGTTGTGGTTTGTTGTTGTTGTTGTTGTTTTTTTTGTTTTGTTTATCATGTTAGTATATATATGCATTTGTAGCGGTATATTGAAAACAAAACATATGCAGCCATAATGTGTGATAAAATGAATCAACAACAACAACAGCAACAGCAACAACAACAACAACAACAACAACAATCAACCACGATTAGATCTATGTTCTGTTTGTTGTACTGCAACGCCATCTCTCTCACTCTCTTCACTTTTTGGTGGTGTAACATAACATTTTACCGGATATTATAAAAACACATGTGATGTGTGATATAATATAAAAGATAAAAACAAAAAACAAGTAAGAAGACTAAATTTGGCTTAGGTCAAATCTTAAATACCCTCCGCATCCACAACGCTGGGCATGGCTGATATGTATATATTGCGTCCTCTCATGGTTTACGTATTACGTATCAGCTTGCAAGTCGAGTTGTATGCTGAGTATAATTCTTCGAAAATTGTGAGCGTGGGTGTTATCCGACCACGCCCATTATCAGCACATCGATGGATGGGATAATTATAAATATATGCACCAAATTTCAAGTTCCTAGCTTAACTTTTGTGGCAGATATTATAATTTTTGTTGATTGTAGGCGTGGCTCTTGACCGATTTTGCCCATTTTAAGTAACGATCTGCGTGCAACTATAAGTGTCTGTACAAAATTTCAGTTCAATATATTAAAATTTATAACCTTGAGAATGCCAACAACAGCCAGATGCACAGACACACGAACATACACGCCTAGATCGATTCAGTTTTTGATGCTGATCAAGAATATATATACTATTTGTAGGATCTGATTCTTATGGGTGTTGCAAACGGAAAGACAAACTTAGTATAACCCCTTCTTACGTGGAAGGTATAAAAAAAAATTGTTGAATTATGTGCAACATTTGCGGTACACGCACACACATCCTTACAATATTAGTTCTTGATTGGTACTGATCAAGAATTTATATAAACTTTGTAGGGTCTCTGATGCCTCCTTCCAGTTGTGTTGCAAATTGAATGACAAATTTACCGTCCCCCCTATGTGGAGGGTGTATTAAATATACGCTATATTATGTTATGAGATGGCTTCTGCTCCTTTACGTTTTGGTGGAAGCACTATTTTATACGCACTCATATATATGTTGGGGCACGTATGTAGTTATGGTTTTTTAAATGCAGTGTACGAGTATACACAGTGTGTGTGTGTAGAGAAGAAATTGATGTCAGGCTCGCTTCTAAAAGCTTTCAAATTTGAAATGTAGCATGATAAATTTAATTTCTAAAGTACAGCTGTCGCCGTACTAGCAACAACATTTGTTAAGCTACTGTTTCTTCTTGTGCTGGCTGGCTGTCTGTCTATTCGCCTGCATTATATGTGCGGCAATGTGCAACCGTAACCAAAGAAACTTTTTCTAAATTCTTTTTACCACTTTTATCACTATCCAGTAATCTGGTAACTTTTTTCTTTATTTTATTTGTTGCTGTTGTTGTTGTTGTTGTTGTTGTTGTGTTCTGTTGGCTGACTAAACGAAACGCGTAAATCGTATCATTTCACAACTGCCACGACTTATACTGTATGCGGCATTGCATTAAAAAGTTTAAAAAAGAAGAAGAACAAGAACAAGAGCAATATATAAAATATATTTTTATTTGGTATCAAATTTTTTTATCATTTACCGCTCTTTCTTCTTTTTTTGTGGATTTTCGTTTTTCTTCTGCAGCTTTTTTAAAAACTTATAGGCTTTTTACAGATGCAACGACATATCCCCAATTCATCATTAAAATTACAAAATTGTCATAAGAATTGAATTTAAGTTGTGCATGTATATAAAAAACTAGGTATTGTGTTTATGAAGGAAACATTTTTTTGAACATTTTCTAATTTCTTTCTTATATGATGATATCAGTCAGTTTATTGCACTATATTTGTGAAACACTTTGTTGATAAATTGTTAATCGGCTGTATTAAGGTGGCCGCCATATTGAATGTTCTCAAATTTTAAATATACTATATTATATAGAAATACTATGAAGAAGTTTACAATTGGACTTCTTGTGGCGACCGCCATATTAAATATATTTATGTTCGTAAAATCCTTCCATTTGATACCCATATTAAGCAGATAGGAACATTTAACCTTCTCTGACATTCTGCTTGCCAAGACCTTTCATATCATATAGCTGAAAAAGAAATTAATAAATGACGCTTTTATAGCGGCTGTTGAGTATACGTTGAATATATTACAATTTTGAGAGTACTTTAGTAGCGTAATTCGACGAAAATCGAAGAAAATATCGAATTTTCGGAAGTTGAAAATTTCCGGCCGCCATATTGGCTTTAGCATAATGTTGCTAAGCTTAAAGCATTCTAAACTTCAAATACTTTTATTTGAAACCCACAAGAAAATAGAATGTGAAGAGTAGTAATTTAACATCTTCCAAAGGTCACCATATTTAATTTTTGTACAATTTTTTTTACCTTATGTCACTGTGCTTGCCAAGACCTTTCTTTTGATACCCATATCACACACAGCTTACAAAGGAATCCGTAATTGACGTTTTTGAGGTGGCCGCCGTACTTAGTGTACATATGTGTATAATAGCTAAAGATTATAATACTTAAAAAAAACTTCAATTTAGAATTATCAACAGATCGAATTTTGTTTGAGAAAATCAAAGACTTAAAGTACACAGTACACGCTCTTCATCTTCTTCTTCTTCTATAATAATTGAATTACTCAAAAAAAAAAAAACAAGATGGAGAAGTTCGGTTAAGACCGAAGCTTAAATACCCTCCCTCTTTTATAATCATGTAAAAAATAAGTTCCTATTGCCATATTTATGTATATGACTATTTCATGTACTTACGCAAATAGTGTTTTTTTTTAAATTATAGGCGTTTGCGTTTTTCAATCACGCCCATTTTTGGCACAGTGTTGGATAACGGTACACTTATATATATACCAAATTTCAACTTGATAGGCATAGTATTGTGCGATATATAATTTTTTAAAGATACAATTTTTTCGAGGTATGTTGAGATTTTTGTTTATTGTGGGCGTGTCTCTTAACCGATTTTGCCCAATTTCAATACGGAGCAGCGAAATTGAACCAAGAATACGTATGCAAAGTTTCAATTTGATATCTCAAAAATTGCGACCGTGAGAGTGCCAACAACAGATGGACACACGGACGGACATGTCTCAAACGATTTCTCTTTTCATGCTGATTAAGAATATTTATGGTTTGTGGGATCTCCGAGGCTTCCTTCGATGTGTTGTAAACGGATGATCAAAATGAATATACCCTCTTCCCTACGGTGGAGGGTATAAAAAAACGTTAAATCAACAATGTGTGTGTGACGCGTGCATTTATATGCACTGCAAAGCCCTGAAATTAGTAAAATGTCAGGTTTCATGGAAAAAAACACGCATGCGAGCATCACCAGAAACAGCGTAGTCAGATAAAATAAATAAATGAGGAAAGAAAAATGTGATGAAATTTGTAACAACTTTGTCAACAATACTGTATACTAGCTACCTACACACACACACACACTAATCCATACTAACATACTAAAATCAATCAATCAACACGGTTGACAAGCAGCAGCACCACCCCCTCCACCCATACCAACCACCATCACCATCGTCGTGCCTATAATCTCATCATTAACAACATAGAACCTCTTTAACAGCACTTTGAATGGTATTAATAACAACAAGAGGAGCGCGAGTAGTGCTTTTTAAAAATTCTTTCCCTACCTTATCCTCTCTCCCTTTCTCTTTCTAAACACTTGCATGTAAACCGCGGCATTTTGGTTTTATTGATGAATAAAATGAATTGCTGTGAATGATGTTTTGTTGTTGTTGTGTGCCCCACTGTTTATGATGTATGTTCTGTTCTGTTTAGCATAAAAGCGTTTTATGTAAAAATATTGACAACAATTTGTTTTTGTGTACCTAGGATAATAATATGCTCAGCTTGAGAAGAGTGTTGTTTACTTGCCATTCTATGCGAGAATGACATTGAGGTGCAAGTTGTTTGTTAAGATGTTGTTTATATAGTAATCTTTCAACGAGAGAGAGAGAAAGAGAGAGCTAGTGTTTTAGAGGAAAAACAATTGATTACAATTTTCTTACTTATTGACACAAGATTTACCGTTCTATTAAAATCCTCTTGACAACCTTTCAATGTTGAAAGAGCGAGACAGAGAGAGAGAGAGAGAGAATACAATCGAAATGGAAAATTTTCTTTTAAATAAAATATAATAAGAATCATGAACATTTTAATTTTTTTTATACCCTCCACCTCAGTGATGAGGGTATACTAAGTTTGTTCTTCCGTTTGCAACACCCAGAAGGAGGCGTCAGAGACCCTACAAAGTATATATATTCTTAATCAGCGTCAAAAACTGAGTCGATTTAGACATGTATGTCCGTGTGTCCGAGTGTCCGTGTGTCCGTCTGTTGTTGGCATTCTCACGGGCGCAAATTTTGAGATATTCAGCTGAAATTTTGTACAGGTCCTCTTAGTTTTTGCCACAAAAATTTAATTATCGAGTTGAAATTTATGATGCATATGTATAGTTATCCCATTCATCGTTAGGCCAAAAAATATAAATATATTTTTGCCACATCCACTGTTGTGAATGCGGAGGGTATTTAAGTTTTCGACAAAACCAAATTTAGTTTTTTCTTACTTGTTATTTATTGATTGTTGTTATTAAATTTATCAACGTTATGATTGTTTTTGGTGTTGTTTTTTGTGTTGTTTCTGTTTATTGATACTTATGCAATCTTTCCCATTAACATTTGAGCTTTTCAGTGCACACATCGATTAACTCCATAAAAAAAGTTGAGAAATGCGATGAAATAATAAAGTTATGACTACACCAAGTGCTACCTAAATTTAAATTTTTTCAAAAAGTGGAGTTAATCAATGTGTGCTCTGAACGGTTCATTTAACTAAACGCATAATTATATTTTTCCTAATTTTAAAGATTTTCTTCAGTATATTGGCGCAGTCTCTCTTTCGTCCATGCTTGCCATTGTCGTGTTTCCCATTTGCGGAGAACTTGATAAATCAAACGTTTCTGAATATAACATGAAACAAGAAAATATTATTAACTACATATTAACGAACAACACATAAATACAAAGCATTTACGTATACACGCACAGCGAGAATGGGTAGTTAAGTTCTAGAACTGTGCACTATAACCCACTGTTGTTGTGTTTGTTGTTGGTGTTGTATGCTTTAACAAAACAACAAATAATATTTTTTTTCCATCAACTTCTACTCTTCTTCTTCTTCTTCTTCTTTTATATATATATATATATATATATATGTGTGTGTGTGTGTTTGTGTGCCAGTATGTTTGTACTCTGTACTAAATTGTCAGTCAGTTGTGAGGACATTGACATTTTGCATTTTTGTTTCGTTAACATTTTTCGTTTCATTTCCATTTCGTTTTACTGTTGTGCTGTATTGTAATTCGCACACACTGCTGCACATGCTAGTACTCTCCAAGTATTCTACGTAAGCAACAACAGTGTGTATCTAAAATATGATTGTATATATGAGTGTGTGTGTGTGTGTGTGTGTGTGTGTGACATTGTATATGCATTAATATTGCACTCAAAGTATTTGTTCTTCAGAATACGTTCTCAGATGAAACATTATTATTATTATTGGATTATTTTATTGCTGTTTGTTTGTTATCAGCCTTCGTTCACTCTTATTATCTCTGTCTCTCTCTCTGTGAGTGTTTAGTTTAGTTATGCACTTATGAGGTATGCAGGTGTTGGTGGGTATTTCAATTGCAACTGGGTTGGTTTTATATGGTATTGAGAATAAATATTAAAAAAAAAAAGAAAAAAAAAACTTGTTTTTATATAAACGCAGATCGAGAGTCATGTATATAAAAATTTCAATTCTTGATTTGTTTATATTATGTAAAGACATTATCACCATACAAAGTTTTCCTTGATTTTTTTCCTTTTGAAAGTTTTGTAATTATACCCATCATATACCATAATGATGTGGGGGTATATTGTTTTAGGTCAAACGCTTGTAAGTACCAGAAGCGGGCGAGCCACACCCTCAAAAGTATATATATTCTTGATTAGCATCAATAGAAAAGTTATTTAGTCAATCTGTCCGTCCGTATGTCCGTGTTTGTTGAAACTCACAGTTGCAAAAATTGAGATTTTGCACTGAAATTTTTTCCAAAGTTCCATTATGCAATTCACCAAAATCGGGCAAAGGATATGCCCACGATGATGTCCTAAACCTTGCACCCGGAGCTTTCAGAAATTTCGTACACATAATCTTTAATGTTGAAGTGTCCTGTTGAAAATGGAAAACATTAGTACCGGAATTTTCTAGGACCTAAAATACATATATTTGTGTTTGTTGTTGTTTTTACAAGATGTCTCTCATTCTAAACGAAAAAAAACACATTTTCAATGCATTAACCAAAACTGTATGTTCTTATATTTACATTTATATACGTACGTATGTACGTACGTACAGTATATTTCTTTTATGTGGTGTAGAATGCAATCTGACAAATATTTAATACGACGCAAATCTGTTTGGCAAACCTCAAACTTCGACCCCGCTGACAATGAAATCTGCGTGAAATGAGACCAGATAAAATAAAAGCTTTTTCTCGCTGATTTTTTTTTTTTCCTTTGCTATGACTTGATAATTATTGAGCTGATTAACGAGAGAGGGGGAGAGAGAGACATGAATTAAAACAGCTGGCTATGGCAATCTTGGCTTTAAAATACCCAGAGAAATAAAGGGTGAGAGAGTGTGTGAGTAAGAGAGAGAGGGCGAGTGCAAGAATCAGAACTAGTAAAGTTCTCGCGTTTAAAATTTAATTAAAATATATTTTTAATCATTTAACGAAAATTTTCAGTCGTATTAATTTTATATTTAACTAAAACGTCCTTTTCATTTGATTCTTAGGCAGCTTATCTTCAATGGTGCTAGAAAGTGTCTTTTTCGCCAAAAAATAAAAATAAACTTGAGCTTATAAATAAATAAAAAACAACAAAGCAAAAAGTAAAATAACCAACACACACAAAGCAACACTCGACTCTCATTTTCATATCGGCCCTCTCTCTCGCTCTCTCTTCATGCTTGTTTCATTTCATTCATTTTTCGTACTGTTTCATAACGATGACGTTCTTTTCTTGTTCGCAGTTTCTTTTTTATTATTTTTAATAGACACAGACGCAAGGTGACTGAGCGCAAGTTAGTATTAAAAAATTTGCAGTTGTTGCTGTTTTTATTGTATGGCAGCAAAGGTAAAGCACATTGGCATGATTTTGTGTGTGTGTGCGTGTGTGTGTGTAAATTTTGTTTCTTATAGTTTATGTCTGTACGTCTGTTGGTCGTCTACTGTTTGTTGTTGTTTGTTTTTTTTCTTATTCTTGTTCGTTTATGAGGCTTTTGCTCTTCGCCTGTCTTTCTGGATTTTGTCCATCCATCCCCACACAACACTGCCTTCTGTGTGTGTGTGTCATCTTATTAATCTATTTATTTCACCACATTTATTATCATTATTGGAGTATATGTAGCTACATACATACACACACATATATACATATGTCAGCTTTACGATCATGTTATTAGTTAAGCTTTGTGTTTTTTTCTTAATCGAAATTTGCGGTCCTGTCTCAATAATAACCATATAGTCGCAGGATTACATTCTCGTTTCTTCTATTTACATACATATGTATGTATTTATTTATGATTCATTATTTTATTTTTCCTTGTTCTTATATAGTGAAGATACGCGATTCTGGCATAAAGAGGATGGGAAAGAGGAATTTCTTGTTTTTGTTTTTGATATATTTTTATACCCTCCACCTTAGCGATGTGGGTATACTAAGTTTGTTCTTCTATTTGCAACGTCAGATACCCTATAGTAAGTATATATATTCTTGATCAACGTCGAAAACTGAGTCGACTTAGATATGTATGTCCGTGCGTCCGTGTGTTATTGGCATTCTCATGGGCGTAAATTTGGAGATGCTGAGCTAAAATTTTATACAGACACTTTTCAATTTTGCTTGCACATCGCTTTTTAAAATGGGCAAAATCGGCCAAGATCCACGCCCACAATCCACAAAAATCTATTTATCTGCCACAAAAGTTGACCCATGAACTTGAAATTTGGTGCACTTATTTAAGATTAGCCCATCCATCGATGTGCCAAAAATTGGTATGGTCGGATAATAGACACGCCCACAATTTATAAAAAACATATTTAACATAAAACTAGACTTGCCAGCTGACACGTAATACGTACACTATTACAGTGTACAAATCATTTATTTCAGCAAAATATCTTAAAATTTAAGACCGTGAGAGTGCCAACTATAGACAGACACACAGACATAGGGACGCACACGTCTAAATCGTTTCAGTTTTTAATGTTGAAATATAAAGACTTTAACATATAATAGTAGTTAGATAGGGAAGGGTTCTAAAAATAATCCAGTTCGATCCCTTTTCAATTATCCTTTCCCCTTTGTGCCATGTCCTTTGAAATATCTTAAAAAATGCGACCACAAAATTACAACACATAGACAAACAGACAGACATGGTTAAATCGTCTCAGTACTCGTTGCTGATTCAGAATATGTTTACTTTGTGAGATCTGTGGCGTTTCCAAATGTTTTGATATAAAAATGATATCACTATACGCTTTTATATACACATGATGGGTATAAAAAACTTTAAAACATACGACCTTTCTCATACATATTAATTAAATTACATTGCTGCTGCCTCTTCCTCTTCGCATGCTTCCTTTTTACCTATTTCAAGCACTATTTTAATATTTATTGGTATTTACGGCTGTTTTTGTTTTTGTTTTTGGGGTAATGTCAGTGTGCGTGTTTTATACCTATGTTTAGTGTTACGTAGGCCCAGTACTTTGTTTTTTTGTTTTCGTTTTTGTTGTTGTTGTTGTTGCTATTGTTGTTCTTATTTATTTATTTATTCATTCACGTTGCACTAAAATGATGTTGGTTGTGTTTGTTATTCGTTTTAATGTTCATTTAGCCCTTGAGTCACAGGAAGTTTTTCACCATACACACTAATGCAGCTGTAGTTGTAGTTGTAGTAGTAGCTGAAACTACTGCAAAGAGAGAGTGAAGTATTTATATTGTATGTAAATGAAACGATTACAAGTTGCTTTACATTTTCTTCATAGATGTAACGTTTGCTTTGGTTTAGCGAAGAATTTGTTGTTAATGTTATTGTTGTTATTGTTGTTTTTGTCGTAGTTATAGCAACACATAGTTTGGCCTGAATAAATAAGTGTAATGCTTTATTTTTACTTTTTTCATTATATAAACACTATGAACGCTTTGAATTTATTCTCTCTATCTCTCTCTCTTTCTCTGTTGTCATTCTGTTTCTCTCTATTTTCAAAAAGATATATTAGTATTAATACTACTTCCTTTAGCTGCTCTGGGCATTGCTGATGTTGTTCTTAGGCAATGATAATTAAAGACATGAAAAGTTTTATAAGCAAAAAAATTGAAGTGGTTTTTTTTTTTTTTTTTTTTTTTATATAGAACAAGGTTTCCTCTTACTAAAGCAAAATGACAATTTTTAATAATTTCAATGCTTAAATGAATTTTATAATATAAACTTTAGACGAAACAAGTAAGAAAACTAAATTTGGCTTCGGCCAAATCTTAAATATCCTCTACATGTACATACAAAAAGTGGGAGTGGCAGTACAAGTCCAGTTTTACGCTGATTATGGCTTATTGTAAATTGTGGAAGTGTCCGTTACTCGATTACGCCCATTTTTGTTACATCGATGGATAGGATAAACATAAATATGTGTACCAAATTTCAAGTTCATGGACCATTTTTTATGGCAGATATACAAATTTTTGTTGATTGTGAGCGTGGCTCTTAACCAATTTTTCCCATTTTAAATAGCGATCTGTGTGCAAAAACTAAGAGGACCTGTACAAAATTTCAGCTTAATATCTCAAAATTTACGACCGTGAGAATGTCACCAACAGACACACGGACATACATGTCTAAATCGACTCAGTTTTTGATGCTGTTTAAGAATATATATACTTTGTAGGGTCTCTGGTGCCTCCTTATGGGTGCTACAAACGGAAGAACAAACTCAGTATACCCTCATCACTAAGGTGGAGGGTATAAAAGTTGAGCTATAAAATTGAAATTTGGTAGACATTTTTGCAATGGACCCACCTTTCGATGTATTAAAAAAAATGGGCAGGGTCGTATCAAAGATACGCCCACAATCAACAAAAATTTATATATCTGCTATAAATATTTACTTGGAGGTTGGTACGTTTATTTATAATTACCCCATTAATCATCAGATAACAGACGCCTTCACAATTTATAAGAATTCGTGCTCAGCATAAAACTTAACTTGCAACACATTTCGAGGGCGTAATCATATACCTGCCATGCCCACCGCAAATGTGGAGGATATTCAAAATTTGGATTCACTAATTATAGCTTTTCTGTAGTTGTTATTGGTAGGTTCCCTTTAGAAGTACGAGTTTTTAACAAAGTCCTCTCATAGAGACATTGGTCTCTTGGTATAATAAAATTTATATTTAATTAGATCAGAATCAACAATCACCCTCAACTTCGTAGTGTATGAAAATTTATTCGTATTTCAATATTAATTACTACAACAAACACCTTAAGGTATAGTTTACATATTAATAATCTCTGGGCACCCAAATGTATACTATAAAGTACATATTTATTACTGCATCAACATTCATTCATCCCTCGCTGGTTAGATTGGTTGCTGTTGATATTTGCTCAACATATTACATTTTTGTAATTTATCTTGCATAAATGCCTCCTCTCTTGCAGCCGCATTAATAACAATTGTTCCCGCCAGACTGGTACCATCTGTACTTACCATAGCATGGCCTGTACATGACATGAGGTTTCTTTTTTCCCGTAAATTTACATCTATTTCATTTATATTTTACGAGTTGCATCAGTAAATTTTTACCGAGAACAATAAAATGTCTAAATATTAACTACGAACATATTATGACAATGCATCAGTATAGGCTCTCTTAAGTCCTTAAATTGGTTTGAATACAGCTTTAATTGTAGCACACTTTCGATGAAAAGCAAATTCCTTAATAGCAAGCGCAACATACTTTTAGGCTGAACAACATTTCATTTTCGGTAGGAATTATAATTAAATTTACATATAAATGACATTTTTTCCTTGCTGTCACTTATTTTTTTTGGTGGTCCATTAATATTGACACGACATTTAATGGCATGGCCTCGGTACACAGAATGCACATATATACATACAGTACATATATGCCCAAAAAAAATGGGCACCACGTATAGTTCCAGTTTTTGTTAATATTTATTTTGTTAACACATTTGAGACTGTGATGATAGAGGCTGTGGTACGAAATGCGTAAACTGTTGGATAACTCGCCCACAATTAAAAAAAAAAAAAAAACACAAACACAGTTCTAGTATTTACATAAGCTCTTGATAGAGAATCTTTCTTTCGCTCAGGGTAAATGACCGTTATTGAAAAGGTTGTTCACCATAAGAAAAACCAAATTTTTTGGTTACATCACAAAGTTTGCATTAGACATGTGTCGACTATAAAATTGTAAAATTGTTAGCGTTTTTTATTGTCAATAAAATAGTAAGGTTTTTTGTGCAAGAAAATTGAAATATGATAAGCAAAGTTGAAAGACCAGAAATTTATATAATATTTAAGAAAAAAAAGTATTGATTGATACCTTCTATGAACAGGTAGCAGGTTGTAAATCTTCCAGAGACCGAAACCTAAACCAATCACAGCTCCTAAACATGGATTAGAACTATGTATGTACTTTGGTCTTCTACATGCCGCTTGTCTTTACGACCACAAGTGCTTCTAGGGCGTCAAATATTTTATTTTCTTGATTCGGGTTCTGTTACTTAAGAGATGTTTTGTGTTGGCCCAAGTTATCCACTCTAAATTTTAAAGCTTTTAATAAAGTCTACCACCCTGTTGGGCTAGAAATTTCATATTGTACCTGGCGTTTAAATGCAGCTACCAAACGTTCGATGCTGGACATTACAGCTTTACAATTTTCGCGCCTAACTAGAAGATGAAAGAAGTTGCGAATCATTTAATCTGCTGAAGGCCTCTACAGTTATTCCAACGGATGGCTGATATGTTTTGTATCAGATTCCTTATGATTTTTTTTTACATAGTTCAGAACATGTCTTGTCATGTACATGTTATGATCATCAGATGATCATAACATGTATGGGTTAATGGAAAGAAAGCAACTCTTTCAATCACAACTCTATACAAAAAGCATCTGCTAGTGCCCGTTTTTCCAAATTATTTTTTTCAAAGTGTTGACTTTTTTTCGAAGGGACAATTACACGCCCAACAAACGCCGCCAACCAGCCGACACCGAATTATTTTCATTTCATTTTATTTATATCTAAATAGCATGAATTCACCAGCATATTCAAATAACCTTGAACTTGATAAAACAAAATGGTAATATTTATACCTTGCACCACCCTGTGGAAAAGGGTATATTAAGTTTGTGCAGATGTTTGTAATTCCTAAACGGCAAATGCCACACCTATCTTCAATTATATTGATCGATTCAGAATCAAAGTCTGAATCGATTTAACCATGTCCGTCTGTCCATCTGTCCTCGTATCTGTCCATCTAAATTTGTGCGCAAGCTACAGGTCGCATTTTTTGAGGTATTTTGATGAAATTTGGTACAAGCACATGTATTGGCCCAAAGGGGAACCCTATTGAAAATGGACCGGATTGGACCATTTTTAGAACCCCTCCCCATATGAGGTCTTATTATTTTTCGAGATATTTCGATGAAATGTGGTACAAGGACATGTATTGGCCCAAAGGGGAACCCCATTGAAAATGGACCGGATTGGACCATTTTTAGAACCCCTCTACATATGATATCCTATTACATTTTGAGATATTTGGATGAAATTTGATATGCGGAAAAGCATTGACCCATAAATAAACCCTTTTGAAAATGGGCCGGATTGGACCATTTTTAGAACCCCTCCCTATATAAATTTTTTTTTTTGATATAAACAAACAAGAAATAAAAAAATTTCTGACTTATGTATCATTTTAAAATTTTTGAAAATACAAGTAGGTATAGAAAAATAAAATTTTTCATTTTTCAAAGAAAAAAAGAAAAAAATTAAAAGCAGTACAAAAAATAAAACTTTTCATTTATCAAAGGAAAAAATTAAATTGAATGTATAAAGTGGTGTAGGGTATTTGATGGTCGGGCTTGACCTACTATAAATTTTCACTTGTTTTTGTTATAATGGACTTTATGTAGCAATAAGTTATACGAAACCTTAAGTGAGAAAGGAAAACATTAAATTAGCTCTGGATAAATAAAAGGGAACAACGCAAAAAGAGCACAATCTGTTTCATTATTATAAAGATTAGTGGTGATGGTAATGATGGCCAAGACAAATATTTATATTGACCTTTAAAACAGAACAACAGAGAAAATAAAAAATAAGATAATGTGTATAACTCCTCTCTCTCTATCTATCTTTCTTGTAAATCATGTTTAGCAATTTTAAATGTTTTATGTTAAGTAAAGGTAAAAATGAAAAATTGCACCATAATAAACGTATTTTTTAGTTACGTAGTACGTTGAAGTTCAGGAGGAATTAAGCACAGATAAGAAAAGCGTTTGAATGAATATTAAATAAAAAAAAAAAAAAAAAATTATATTTTTTAAAGCATAACTTGCAGCTGGGGATAATATTCCTTGTTGAAGCATACCTTTAGAACATAATATATAAAATTTCTGGGCGATAAACAATTAAGTAATTTTTAAGGAAACTAATACTAATCGTAAGATGCGATGCTTATTATGCTAAATACAGCTTCCTTTTCGTCATTGTCACTGACCTTAACGATCCTTGAACCATGACATGTTGATACCGTTTCGTTTCATTTTATTCATATTCACCGTTAAACCGATTCTACTCGATTCCCTTTCGATACTTTCAAATGTTGAGTCACCCCTTCTTGTTAAAAATTGTTAACCTCAAACTTCCACAATAACTCCTTCTAATAATAATAGGTGCATGGAACTGTCAGAAGTCCCCTTAGGTAACGGGTCAATTCAACCATTTGATTAGGATTCCATAAGAGTTTCTTGGTTCTGTGTACAAGTTGTAGATTTTTTTTTTATTGGTTTGAGGAAACGTCACACTTTTTAGTACAGTATGCACTTCATGCCATAATGTGTTTTCTAAGCAGTTCCGTTTAATGGGATCCGGTTTTATAATAATTACTAATAATTTTTTAATAAATCGTTAATGAATTAATTAAACTTAATAATTATTGTACTAATTATTGCCTTGTCTGTTATTAAGTATATTTTGTATGTTTCTACTGTTATTTACCGCAAATTTAGATTATAATAACAGCAATGGATAACTATTACTACTAAATACATACTGTGAATGCGTTAAGGGCGTGGCAGGTATGTGATCACGAATATATATTTTAATTAATTAATTAATCCTTCTGTAGCTATAACCTCTTCTTAATAGCTAAAAATATTATCAATTAAATTTTACAAAAGCCGACAGGAAACTTAATTAAAGCAAAACAACAACAACAACACTAAAAGATAAAAAAAGACAACAACAAAAAACTATGGAAAAAACAATCGAAACAAAAAACTGTCGACATTGACAGCCATAATATAAACAGTAAAAAAGCGAATAAACAAAGAAATAATGCTGCGGTTGTTACCCGGCAATGAAGTTTATGAACGCTTACAGTTATTAGTGGTGAGCGAAAATGAAACGAAATACAATAAATAGAGAGAAGAACGCTTTACATGACCAATTCCTTTAACATTACATACTGTTGTGTTGTCTTGTAGAATTGTCAAGTTTTCTAATCAAAACATACACACGAGTGGTCGCTCTGCTCAGAAATGCATAAAAGAAAAACAATTGAACAAGTGAAAATGACCAACTATACCGATTGAGCCGATTATTTAATACACCCTACACCACATAGTTCTACAATTTATTTATATTATGAAAGTGGTCCGATGGGGTCCACATTTTATTTGCATTTAATTATTAAGCTAATTATTATATACTCTTCTTCAGCACATTTTCTCAAAAAATGAGCAATTTTTGCCATATATAAAGACTTTCATTATTACAATTCCAATTTCAACCATTTTCAAAAGAGTTCCTTTTTGGACCAATATCCTTGCATCAAGTTTCATCAAAATATCTTAAAAAAAATGCCATATGCAGCTTATTCACAAATTTACATGGACAGACTGATGGACATTGTGCAGTGTAAAGTAATAACTGAAAAACAGATATAAACATAAATGGTAAGAAGGCTAGATGTGGCATAGGCCACATCTTAAGAGTACTCCCCATTTACATACAAGCAGTGGGCGTGGCACAATGATTAATTACGTTCTTTAATAGAGTATATATTACGAGTCGAGTTTTACGCTGAATACGGTAATTATCCGACCGATTTTTGGCATATCTATGGAGCGGGTAATTATATACATGTATACAAAATTTCAATTTCATTGGTACATTTTTGTGGCAGGTAAAAAAATTGTTGTCGATTGTAGGTGTGGCTCTTTCCCCATTTTGTCCCATTTGCCTACAAAATTTCAGTTCAGTAACTCCAAATTAACGACGAATTAACACGAACATACATGTCTAGATCAAGTCAATTTTTGATGCTGATTAAGAATATATATACTTAGAACAATATTTGAGGCCTCCTTCTGGGTAATGCAAATAGAATAACAAACTTAGTATACCTCTCTCCCCCCCTCAACTAATGTGATGGGTGTAAAAAAGCTGGCATGTCCATACCTACTACTTTGGGTTATTGGCATAAAAAAAGCAAACATCAACATTAACAAACAGCAACAACGATAAAAACTGGTTGTTGTTACAACATTTTTCCATTTAAAGCGATTTGTAGAGCTTTACATAGAGAGATGAATAGCAATGAATTTCTCTCCACATTTATTTACAAGTGCATTTGCTATGATAATACAACAACAACAACAACAACAACAACAACAACAACAACTATATAATAGTAGCAGAGACTTAGAGAGCTATACTCAATAGTTTATATAAACATCCAAACAAACAAATATTTATATATATACCGTTACTCACTCCTTATAACAAACACATCCAAGGAGAGCATTAGAGTTTAAGTAAAAATAACAACAACAATAACAACAACAGCTCAATGTTATTTATTAAATGTTATGCTTATGTTGCCTGCTTGCCTGCCTGGCCTCTACCTCTGCCTAGTGTAAAACGTTGAGTAGGTCAGGAATGCTATGACGGGGTAGAGTTATATATATATATATATATATATTTATATAGTTGGTCTCTGCTCGTGTACTTGTACTCGGTACTCTTTTTTTAAATGCATGCAAGCGTGAGGTTGTGTATACTTAGCTTTCGTTATATGCATGTATGGATGTTACACGGGCTGCTTTTTATAAATGTTATAAATGTGTTAGCATTAGTATTGGTAGTGGTAGAGTTTGTTGAATGTTTGGAAACTCTGTAACACACTGCAGTCTTCTACCACAATAATAATAATAATAATAATAAAAATAATAATAATAATAATAATAATAATAATAACAACAACAACAACAATAACATCAACACCGGTCACCAGTAGCAGTCATTGCCACACTAACTCATATATTTACAGTTATATCTGTTAGATGGGAGTTTTTGTTGTTGTTGTTATTATTATTATTATTATTATTTTTATTATTTTTTTGTTAGGCTCAACCAACCAAACAACTTTACATTTGCAGTGTAAGCTAAGCGTATGTATGTGCGATAATATTGGTGGGTTTAGTAATCGTTTGGGGCCGTTGGCAGCGGTCTAGAGTAAGGCTTTGGCATTAACATCCATTTTTAAAGTGGTTTTCTGTTATATTTGTATTTATACAAACATATTTATATATTTAATTATATGTGTATGCATTAGTACATAATGGCTTTAGCATGCCATTCAATGTAAAACACATTCAAACACCTAAGTTGTACGCAATGTATCAATGGATAAAATACCAGTAAAATATTTTAATGAAGAGTACAGTACGCTGTGCTTATGAATAATACTCAATTTAAATAGAAAACTTTAACACTTTGAGATAACAAATCAAAATGCGTACTCGGCCATGAAAGCTGCACGCTAGATGTGTGACAGCAACTAAAATGAAAAAAAAAGCATTTTTTTTCAATTTTTTTTTTTTTAATATGAAGCGAAAACTTTTAAAGGAAATGAAAAAAAATTAAAATATTAAAAAAAGAAAACAAAAAGAAAAACAAGTAAGAAAACTAAATTTGGCTAAGGCCAAATCTTAAATGCCACCACATCCAGAACAGTGGGCGTGGCAAATATATATATATATATGTTGTGCCCTCTAATAGTGTATGTATTGCGTATCAGCTTGCAAGTATAGTTTTATGTTATGGCCGTGTCCGTTATTCGATCACGCCCGTTTTTGCCATATCGATGGATGGGATATCCATAAATATGTGCACCAAATTTCAAGTTTATAGGACAATTTTTGTGGGAGATATAAGGGTTTCTATCGATTGTGGGCATGCCTGTTATCCGATCATATCCATTTTTAGCACTTCGACGGACGGAATATTTATAGATATACATACAAAATTTCAAGTTCATAGCTCAATTTTTGTCGATCGTAGACGCGGCTCTTGACCGATTGTGCCGATTTTCGTACTTGTTTTTTTTTTCAATTTTTTTTCTTTCTAATATAAGAATTGAGCGGAGGAAATTACAAATACTTCACTTCGGTCCGCATTATTTTATGATGATTTTTTATGAATACTATGCATAAAAAATAGTTTTATCATTTATTTTTTTATTTATTTATCATAAAAAATGATAAAAGTTTATAAACATTAAAAAGAGAGTTTTGTTAAAATATTTCTAAGATTCTTAAAGCTTGATTACCCAGTAAATGTCAGGAAAACGGATGTACAGACATGCTTACAATTCGAAAGTTAAACCAATTCATTACAAAGTATTACTGTGCCAAAGAGTTATAAATAAATTTATTTCCAGGAAAAGCAAACTTTTCAAGTCTTCCCCACCTTATGAGAACGAGTTGTGTATACTTTCGGCAAAAGGGCCACCTCTATTCCACTCAATTAACATTCTACGAACGCTTTCTCTTCGGCAGAAAATAAAGGAAAATCCCACAAAATATGAAAAATTCAATATTGAAGTCGTAACGTTTATGTTGTAATTGACATTACATTTCTACTATTTATAGTCGTATACGTTCTGTCTCCCTCTATTCAAGTTTACTTTATGCGTTTAAGCAACTGTGACAAAGAAAAAGTTGTTGTTCACTCTCCAATTGATTGTTGTTTGCTTTCTATGTTATTTTGGTATAATGAAGAAAAATGTTTGTGTTTTTGCTTCATTATACAAAAGTTTATATAATCTGACATATATGCGATTATTTATACAAACACACACACTTGGAGACGAAGCAATACAAAAGTATTAATCGTATCATCATATCTGTGTCTCGCAGTCAAGTAAAGGTTATTCGCCTTTTCCACCTCTCTCTCTCTCTCTCTCTCTCTCTCTTATACTTTTCATTTGGCTCTACACACTGGCCTATTGTGTACAGTTGTTGTACTATTCTCCTTCTGTTCTGTTCTATTCGGTGTAGTGTTGAAAGAAAAGAAAATTTTGTTTTTATTTACTTAAGGCTGGGGCTAGTTGCCTGTGTATTGTAAGGGTGTGTGACCATCTGCAGTAACACCAAGCAACTACAGCTTCGTAATATCACTCATCATCAGTCACTCACTCACACATATATATGTACGTGTATGCAAGCATTGCATTGTATTGCATTGCATTGCATTGCTGTTGTGAAGAGCTTATGAAAATAGAAGAAACCAGAGACAACATAGAATAGAGCGCAGAATATTCCATATACCGACCATTTCTGTGGAGAACCGAGTAATGCACCAGAGATAACTAACATGCTAGTGCAAGCATACACAACATACACTTTATGCCTGCCTGTCCTTCTTATATGTACAATAAAAGAATTGGTTTTTATACTCACCACATAAGATAGGGGCCGTATAGTAAGTGTGTCATTCCATTTGCAACGCCGAAGGCGTCAGAGATTGTAAAAAATATATATATTATTGAACAACATCACAAACACGTCTTTCCTCCTGTCCTTGTGTCTGCCTGCTATTGGCTTTCGATAATGGTACAATTAGGCAAGTGTGTAAGTTTATATTTCTGGCTGTTGTTGTTGTTATATTTTTTTGCTGTTATTTTATACAGCTTAACGCATAGAATACTTGACGTACTATAAATTTATGACTGTGAGACAGACACACGGACGGACATGGCTGGATCGACTCAGATTTTGATAATCATCAAGATCGAGACTTCCTACTGGGATGTCAAATGCAATAACAAACTTAGTATACTGTCATCAGTAACATTTGTTATGATTAATTCCGTGTACTAAAACAGTACTAAACAGTTTTTAGTACAATAACAAAAAAATTCATATTAATTAGAATACATAACAAAATGCCAGCTAATACAACTTAAAGCCAAAGGCAATAAAATAACTACTAAACAACTAAACATCTAAACAACTAAACAAAGCAACAAAGACGACAACATAACGCGATGTCATCAGGAATGTATTCAAATAAACAAGCTATTCATACTGAGACTTTATGACAAAATATGTTTGTGTGTTTTTTGTTTTTGTTTATAAAAAATGATGATAAAGAAAACGCAACGTGAACAACATCAAATAAACAAGAAGAAAAAAGCCTCAAACAACTAGTGACACATATACTGCAACGTACACACATAAGTTTTTGTGCATTTACTTACGCACACATAAAGATATTCTATGCATGCATACAAAGAATGCATATACGGGCATAAGTGGTGTTGGTACATACTCGGAAACTAATTTTATACAAATTTACAAAAATGTATGTGGAGATGCATGTGTGTGTGTGTGTGTATGCATTACGTTGCATTACACACAATCAACGCGGCTTTGCTCATATTCTACGCTTCACACCCCTTAAAGGAATTCCATTCTCCTCTCACTCAAGTATATATTCGTACAAATATATTCATGTGCATACCATTCTCTTATTTACTTTGCTTTAAAGATTATTGCGCGTGTTTGTCTGGAGGATGTTTAAAGCCTATATAATGTATGCAACAGTTATGCAGTTTTCCTCGCTAACTTGCATTTCTATAAACTTAGATCTTTATAAATTAACTCATACGTGGTGGGTAACTGTTACACTGATAGTAATAATGATGATGTTGATGATGACGCCGATGGTACAATTATTAAAAGTGCGTTAAGCAAGTATGAAAGTTTACTTTGTTGTTGTTGTTATTACACAGATTAACGCATAAAATAACTTGAGTCCTAAACATATAGAAACGAAACATGTCATTGCCAGGTTGTTGGTGAACCCTTTAATAAGCTATAGGCTTTAAACGAAGTATTCGAAAAAGGAAAGGAAAGAAAAAGAAATTGCAGAGAAAAATCCTTTTTATCTTTGTTATGATAATTTTTTTGGTTTGGGATAGGTTAGTGTGATTATTATATCTTCCACATAACTTCCGTTTGCTACACCCAGAAGGAGGCGTCAGAGATCAGCATTACACACTGAGTCGATCTAGACATGTGCGTCCGTATGTCCGCGTGTCTGTCTGTTGGTGCCATTCTGGCCGGCGTATTAATTAAATATTAAGATAATGAGCTGAAATTTAGTACAGGAAATTTTAGTTTTTGCACGCAGATTTCTTTTTAAAATAGACAAAATCGAAGAAGAGCCATGCCCACAATCAACAATAATATATTTATCTGCCACAAAAATGGAGCTATGAAATTGAAATTTAGTACAATTATTGGTACTTACGTATTAACGATACAACAGATTTGACGCTTTTTAAGTGCTGCCAATCTAAATTTGGTGTTACTTTTAAATGCTGCCAATCTAAATTTTGGTGTTTTTGACGCAATTTTTTTAGTGTTTTTTGGTAAAATATTACCCAATTACGCATTTCCATAGCACTAAAAAATTGCGTCAAAAACATCAAATTTAGATTGGCAGCACTTGAAAACGACACCAAATTTAGATTGGCAACCGTCAAATCTGCGGCTGTGGTATCGTTAATACGTAAGTACCATATATAATTATCCTATCCATCGATGGGCCAAAAATGGGCGTGGTCGGATAACAAGCGATAGAAGCCTATATATGTGCCACAAAAATTGATCTTGATGATATGAACCTGAAATTTTGTAAGCGCATCTATAATTATCCCATCCATTTATGTGACGAAAATGGGCATGGTCGAATAATAAACACGCCCACAATTTACAAAAATCCATATTTACCACAAAACTGGACTTGCAAGCTGATACGTAATGCATACACTATTAGAGGGCGTAATCATATATCTACCACGCCCACCATTATAGATGTGAAAGGCATTTAAGATCAATTTTGTTTTCTTACTTACTTAGGGCCGTTTTCAATATACTTTTTTAATGTCTCTGTTAACTAACCGGATGATAAATTAGTCAAGACCTGTAACCAGAGGCTAAATTGTTTCGTTTTCACGAATACATATTTGTTAGTACACATTTATATCAACTCTGTCTAAGAAAAGCATATGAATTTTATAAACAAACAGTTGCCAAAAATAAAATTATTCAACTATTAGCGGAAAAAATCAACAATTATTAAAATTATTCAACGTTTAAACAACAAATAAAATATAAATATCAATATCGTATGTTCCTCTTGTTAAGTCTCTGCTTTCGTTCGGTTAAATTTAATCAGAAGAAATGTTGCGGTTAAATTTAATCGTAAGTCGTAAAAACGAAATTTCGTTAACAGCAAGGTAAAGTGATGATTAAATTTAACCGAAAGATATTGAAAACGGCCCTTAGTCTAATACTAATTTTTGAGTAATATTTTTCCAATATTTTTTATTCTTTCGATTTACAAACAACAAAATAATGCTACTAAAAAAAGTTATTATAAGTCATACGGTATATATTGTATGATGTAGGATGGATGTTGCAAACGGAATACCATACTTGATAATATCTTATGTGATGGTGGACATAAGAAGCAAAAACTCGTTTTTCTGTTAAAGCTGTAAAAATTCTAAATGCTGGCTGATTATTTATATTAAAATAATTGGAATAGTTTAAGTTTCGCGTTTCTTTGCATTCTCACCAAAATTATATAGGATAGTTTTTTTCTTTAAATGCCATTAAATGCCATTCTACACCATACAATATGTCTTGTATTGTAAGCGTATATGTGTGTAAAAAAAAGGAATAAAAACTGATAAACTAGGTGTACAGCCCAGTATCAGCAGCTGCTATAAATGTACTTAAGTGTAGCGTTGGGTTGATTAAGAAAAGCAAAAAACCAGCAGAAGAAGAAGAGAAAGAATAAGAACAACAACAACAACAACAACAAATTATAATTCGAATTGTTTAAGAAAAGGGTAGATAACAATTGTTGCTGTTCTCTATTATATGCACAATATGCGTGTTTGTATGTGAAGGTAGAACAGAACAGAACAGAACAGAACAGAACCGCTCTTGGTGGTGATTAAAAGTGATTAAAGTTGATCGTCAAAGTACAGTTGCTGCCAATTATTAGAGTGGAGTCTCCTCTACAGCCAATATAAATTTAGCAACGTGTTGCTAAATTCTGTTTAAGTGTTTTTCATATTATCACATTGCGTTCATGGTGATGACTAATTCGTACAAACCTGTGCAAATAATGGATTTCATTATAAAGGCGTTGCGACTCTTTTTTTTTTTTTCTACATAGTATACAATATTATTACTTGTCCTCTTCTTCTTGTTCTTCTTCTCGTATTATCAGTTTATATTGTTTATGAAATTACAATGTTGTAAACATATTATACTAAGAAGCTTATTAAGTATTCTTCACTAAATTTTGTTAAAAAATATTAAGAATTGCGATTTTTTGCCATATAAAGGCTCGCGTTATAATTGTGATCTTATATGGGGTGGGGAGGAGTTCTAAAAATGGTTCTATTCGGTCCATTTTCAATAAGGTTCTTGTCTGAGCCAAGACATGTCCTTGTACCAAATTTTATTAAAATATCTCAAAAAATGCAACCGTAACTAGCGCACAAATTTATATGGAAGGACAGACGTACAGACGAACATGATTAAATCCATTCAAATTTTGATTGTGAATCGATGGCATTTGCCGTTTAGGAGTTACAAACATCCATACAAACTTAATATAGCCTTTGCCACAAGTAGTGTAGGGTATAATGACTAGAAGATACATTTAATAATATAAACGACCACACCATCATATTCTGTTGGAAGAAGTAAAAACAAAACGAAATTTGGCTTAAGCCATATCTTGAATATACTCCGCATCCACGTATAAACTGTGGGCGTGGCAGGTACATCATTACACCTTCTTGCCCACTTGCAAGAAGAGTTCTACGCTGAGTACGGTTTTTGTAAATTGTGCACGGGTGTGTTATTCAACCATGTATACCAAATTTAATACCAGAAGGGGGCGGCACACCCCCAAAAGTGTATACATTTTTGCTCAACATCAATAGCCGAGTCAATTTAGCCCTTATGACCGCCCCTGTATCCATGTTAATTATTGCCCTCTGTTCGTGACACTGTCGCGGCCGCCATAATTCAGATATCGAGCTGATATTTTACATACATCATATTCGATTTGTCTATAGTTTGTTACTGCAAATGAGCGATATCCACTTACGCGGAAGCGCCCATAATGACATTCTAATCTCTAATGTACGATAATGGGTAGTTTGGCTGCTTTCAGTTGTTTTGTTACTTTTTCAACTGAAAATGAAGAAGGAAAATATCAACATTTAAGTTTTTTCCGTTTAGCATTACCATAAATCAGATGGAAAAAGAAGAAGAAGAAGAAAAGTTCTTTCTATTGCATGTCCAAAGCAGTTCTTTCCTATTGTGCTACTTAACCTTTTTTCATTTCTCCACTTTCCTCCAATACTCCCCTGTACAGCTGCAATACTTTACCGTCATAGCCTTATGGGTATAATAGGCGGTCTTATCTATAAAAATTAACCAACCACAACAAATAAGAACAAGATGAAACAAACAAACACACCTACCCGCCCGATTGCAACTAGGGTAAGGCTAACTGCCTAAAAAGAACATTATTTTGTTATTACTTGCCATACGTACATGATACAATATATGAACTTCTCCACCCAGCTGGTAAACTTGCTGTCACTTACGCATAAACCTACATTTTCAGCGTTTAGTATTATACAACAAACACATAATGCTCGATGTTTGTAGCGCAATGTAAGGCAAGGCAAAGTAAAGCATTCCACGTCTCTCACTATAGATTTGAGCTTCTAAGTTTTCACAAAGGTAGAGATGAGAGAGAGAGATGGAGAGTATACATAAATTTTTAGTTGCTACAATTGTCAGTTCAAGATATCACGTTGCGTGTTTGCATATCATATGTTTACGCATTTGACTTTGATTTTTTTTTTTCTGTGGTGTAGATTAAGTGAATTGCTTTTTTATCTCACTCTGTGTGTATGTGTGTAAAGTGTAGCTGAGGTCTTACTATTTGGCACTTGTAATATAGGTACTCGCACGTAGTACAAATTCATTTCAGTCAGTACGGTTAACTGTACAGATCTTGATAAGTGAAATAATTATTTTTTTAAATTTCATACCCCCGGCAGCACTTGTAGTGGAGGAGGAAGGATATGTTAAATGTGGGTAATAACTTGATATGGGGAGAAAAGATAACGTATTGGGCCCACTGTAGAAGCCCTTACTCTCCTTTCTCATTCCGCACGTTTTAGTCCGTTTTATCTCTGGTGTTATCACGTAATACATATACGGCGGGTTCAAAGCGGAATGTAAGCTTTCAAAGGATGTAAACTATTATCCCCTACTTTATTCTCTCCATACGCCAAAGACGATTCATCTAGGTCAATATGTAGCCTGTTTGATAATATGCCAGAAGAAAAACTATCCAGAAAATCTAAAATCCAAAAATCTTCGCATCTGCTAGTGACCCTAGATCTTCAATCTGACTCCAAGAGTTTTGGGACATTTCCAGCCGATACTCCATAGTTTGAATATATTCTTTATTTCTGGAGCTCCTACCGAAGTCATTATACGGAGCGCAATATCTGCTGGCCATGCGGCCTCTGAGACAATGACCCATAAGAATAAGAATAGATTTTCTGTTAAGATTTAATTGGTCTTTAGTTCGTTTGCGATTTAGCCGATATAAGCTCAACAAAGTATATATACAATATATTCTTAATCAGTATCAAAAATTTAATCTTTCTAGACATGTCAGTATGTGTGTCTCTCAATTGTTGGTATTATTATGATCATAAATTTTAAAAAATTAAGGGAAGATTTTGTAAAATCTTATAGTTTCTGAATATATTATGCCGAATATTATTTAGATTGAGCAAAATCGGTCAAGAGCCGCGCCCACAATCGATAAAAATCTATTTATTCGTCCCAAAAATTGAGTTATGAAGATGGAATTTTGTACAAATATTTATAATTATATCATTTTTCGATGTACCAATAAGGGGCGGTTATCAGACACGCCCACAACTTACAAAAAACCGTACTCAGCATTAAACCCAACTTACAAGCTGACACCTAATACACACACTATTAGAAAGCACAACATTGTACCTGTCACGCCCACTCCTCGCATATAGATTTGCAGGGTACTTAACATATAGCCTAAGTCAAGCTTAGGTTTTTTACTTGTTTTAATTTTTTTTTTATGGAATAGAGATGGGATTCAGCTCAAACCTCGCCTATCTTAAACAAGGACTACTACAGTAGGGTATAATAACAAATATATACGAGTACAATACGTACAGTTGAGAAAGTACTGAATCATCATTATAAGTCAATTATTAGCAAACTTTTACCTTCTATTTCGCTCTGTACCCTTTATAATGTATAATGTCTTAAAAAAAAAAAAAAAAAAAACTGCTAAATATAAATGAAAAAAAAAAAATTTTTTTTTCATATGCTGCATAAAACTTACAATAATTATAATATAAAGTGTAGTCACCCAGCCCAAAAAAAAAAAAACTAAAAATAAATACACGAAAAAAACAAAAAACAAAAAAAAAAACAAAAACAATAAAAAATCGAAATACACTTGAACGTGAGTGAAACAATATTCATGACCCAGTTTAGAGTGCTTTTTCTTTCATCCATGACCCAGATTTGGCAAATGAGTGAGGAGCCCCGTATTATTGTATTTTATTTCATTATACTCTCAATTTATACACATATATACGGCTATATATACTTACACGTATAGGTGTGTGTGTGTCTGTTGTGTGTGTGTGTGTGTATGTGTACAGATATCTTTATTTAAACACAAACGTTATTATTGTTGTTTTATACTATTATTATTTTGTTATGTATGGTGGCAGAAGTAGGTGTACTGTATGCATAATGTGATGGAGCAGTGGAGTGAAGTGAATTGAAGTGGTGAGCGTAAACTTTATAGTCACTCCAGTCAGTCATTCCGTTGAATCGCCTGCATAATAGACTTTGCCAGCCAGACCTAAACGTTTTAATAGCTTAATACCGAAACAAACCAGAAAACAATAGCAACAACAACAACACCAACACTAGCACAACTACACACACACATAGACAAACCAAAGAACAATTACATAAATGACTAACTAACTAATACCAGCACTGGCACTGGCTTTGGAACTACACGTCATTTAAACTTGTTTTATGTAATAGCCGTCAATTGTTGTTTTTATTTGTTTTGTTTTCTTGCTAAATTGAAGTGCAAAATAGTTATAAATGTTATTGATGAGGTTTTTATTTTTGTTAGTTATTGATACACTACTTACCGTTATAAATGTGCCAAAAATAACAACAACACAATGATTTAAATTTTTATACACATATAATCAAATTTCCTCGCATAGGTGGCAGATCCTTAACAAAAAAATTCCTTTCATCATTCTATTATTAATTAGATGAAATACAATATGACGTCACTATGAAATAATCGCCTCTTATAAGCAATGGAAAGACTAAAAAACAACGATTAAAATAAATTTCGAGTTTAAAGTAAATTCTGAAATATATAAATTATTATATATATGTATTTTCGTAAATTTTTGTAAAATGTGTCTGTTATTTGACCATGCCCATCGATCAACTACTTTTAATACATCGATCTTAAATTATTAATTATAAATATGTTTCAACTTTATAGCTTATAGTTTCTTATAGCTCAACTTTTGTGGCAGACAAAAATATTTTTGTTCATTGTGGGCGTGTCTGTTATCCGATTTTGCGGTTTATATGCAGAAACAAAAAGTGTCCGTACACTATTTCAGCTCAATATCTTAAAATTTATAACCGTTAGAGTGTCCACAATAGTCAACCACACAGAGGGACAGACGGACATGTCTAGATCGACTCATACTTTGATACTGATTAATAATAAATATACTTTATTGAATATCTGACGCCTCCTTCTAGGCGACGCAAATGGCACAGAAAACTTTATATAACCTTTGGAGGGTATAAAAAGGAAATGGTTACCCTTCACATTCCTACGTATATTTGGTATTATATGCAATAGAACCCTTCATTAAACTGCATCATTAAATTGCTTCTTAAATAGAAAGAATGCAAAATTTTGTACAAAACGTTCGCAAAAATTTATCTTTTTTTCATAGTGTTAAAGTAAAAAATTCGCCAAAAATAGAACAATAATAGAAATTTAAAAACAATTACTGTGTATTGTGCACAATAGATCTTCTTATCAAACGGCATCATTAACCCTCCACCCTCCACATAAGATGATGTCATTCGGTTTGCAATACCCAGAAGAAGGTGTCAGAGACTCTACAAAGTATATATATTCTTAAACAGCATCAAACACTGAGTCGATCTAGACATAAATGTCCACGTGTCTGTCTCTTGTCGGCATTCTCTCGATCGTAAATTTTGAGATATTGAAACTTGGAATTCGGCACGCATATCTATAGTTATCTGCCACTATTGTATTATGAAGGGTATTTAATATTTGGCCTTAGCCAAATTTAGTTCTTCCGCTTGCAACACCCAGAAGGAGGCGTCAGAGACCCTACAAAGTATATATATTCTTAATCAGCGTCAAAAACTGAGTCGGTTTAGACATGTACGTCTGTGTGTCCTTCTGTTGTTGGCACTCTCACGGGCGTAAATTTTAAGATATTGAGCTGAAATTTTGTACAGGCACTTTTAGTTTTTGCACGCAGATCGCTATTTAAAATGGGCAAAATCGGACCAAAGCCACGCCAACACTCGACAAAAATCTATTTATCTGCCACAAAAATTTAACTATAAACTTTAAATTTTATAAATATTAGCTTCATCGATGTGCCAAAAATGAGCGTATTCGGATTACAGACACAAAAGTTGACCTAGGAACTTGGAATTTGGTACGCATATACATAGTTATCCCATTAACTGACGTGCCAAAAATTGGCGTGGTCGGATAATAGACACGCCCACATTTTACAAAAAACCGTATTCAACGTAAAAGTAGATTTGCATGCTGATACGTAAGACATACACTATTAGAGGGCGCAATATATATATATATATATACCGTTATGGAGGTGGAGGGTATTTAAGATTTGGCTTAAGCCAAATTTAGTTTTCTTACTTGTTATACCCTCCACCTTAGGTAAGAGGGTATATTCATTTTGATTATCCGTTTACAACACACCGAAGGAAGCCTCGGAGACGCCACAAACCATATATAATCTTAATCAGCATGAAAAGATAAATCGTTTGAGACATGTCCGTCCGTGTGTCCGTCTGTTGTTGGCACTCTCACGGTCGCAATTTTTGAGATATATATATATATATATTATATTTGGTATATATATAAGTGGTACCGTTGTCTAACACTGTGCCAAAAATGGGCGTGATTGAATAACGCAAACGCCTATAATTGAAAAAAAAAACCACTATTTGTTGTTTAAAAATGACCTGAATAATAATAATAATAATATATTCGTAACAATTTAATGCTATAGAAACTTATTTTTTAGAGGGTTATAAAAGGTGGAGGGTATTTTAGCTTCGGTCTTAACCGAACTTTTCTATCTTGTTTTATCTAAACTTGAAGCAAAAAATAAAAATAAAAAATTGCAAAAAATTCTACTCAAGTGTGACAAGATTTATAAAAAAAATTTTTTATATAAATGATAATAAATTTTCTCCCATTAATTTAATTTTATATGAAATATAATATTTTTCAATTATTTCACTAATAACTGTAAAAGTGATACGTAAAGTCAAATGAAAAACATTAGGTACGATTGTGGAATAGTAAAAAAAAAAACCAAACCGCAAAATGAAAAGTGAAATCTTTCTTTTGTCTTCAACGCGCTTAAAATAAACAATAATTAAGTCATGAGATAAATAATAATAAAATAACAAAAACACAACAATTGAAAGTGAAATTTCATGTACGCGAGCATTTCCAACCATTAACAACCCTGAACGATGCATATTAAAACTTTATTATGTATGAAGCAAATAACGGGTGATTGACTCTTTAGATGAACAGAAAGACTCTCTCTTCTAATAATTCATATAATTTATACCCTTCACATTAGGAGCCTACGTTTGTCATTCCATTGGCAACATCCAGAAGGAGGTGTTAAAGGTCCTACAAAGTATATACATTCTTGACCAGAATCAAAAATTGTTGGCCTTATGCCTGAAGGTCATGTTACGGTCAATGGAGATTTATTTTGCGTTTAATTTAAATACAAAATTGTTATGTCCTTATTGAAAAACCTCTTATAATACAAGAAACTCTAAAAGTAAGTAATAATTAAGTTCCTGCTACACCTACCGTTTGTATGATGATGTGGGCGTTATTTGAAGATTTGGCCTGAAACAAACTTAGTTTCTAGAAACGATTTTGATATTCTTTAGTATAGATATATATACGTGACGATCATTTGGTGTGATGATATGATCCAATCACATCTCCCGCATGAAATCCTCACCATACGATCACTTTTTGTGGTTGTAAAGAAATTTCTTGAAGGACATGTGGATTCTTTGTTACGCAATAACATATATTTTGCTTATTGGCAAAATATGAGCTGTAGATGAAGATGATTTTATGTATATTTTACATATATATATCAATACTCTATATATATATATGTATGCTATGCTATGAGAAACGAACCGCCCTAATAGGTGAAGAGGTTGGCCGCATTCCTAGCAAGTAAATTGTGCCAACAAAATATTCAAAAGATAGCATACATAAATTTAGCTTCTATTTACAATAAATATTTTTGTTTGTTTTTGTTTTTCCTCTACTGGTCCATTTTATTTATTCCCACCAATGAAAGATTTATGTTTATTATACTATTCTAAGTAAGTTTCTTTGGTTTTTAGAACATTTACGGGAGGGTCGAATTTGTAAAATTTTCATATTCTTGAAGTGTTGACAATTTTATTAAATCATTTAACAGCATTTATTAGTTTTTTTTCATGTAATGAAATTTTTATTAAATAAAATAAAAAAAATATATCTTTTTGCAAAGTTTCAGGCCTCGCCCAACAGATTCATCAAACAATTGGCCTAATAGTGCATCGTCCACATCAGCAACGAATATCAACGGTAATCAAAACCATCAACAACAAATTAACACCATCCCGAACTCAAACGTGTTGTTGTTGCAAAATTCGGCAGCGATATCACAGCCAACTGGTTTGGGTCTCCACTGCAACAATAATAGCAACACTGCCTTCAGCTCTGAAACAGGGTCGAACACAATACGTTATTTACCACATATATCACCACCAGCAGTTACAACTGCGGTATCTGTAACGGTTTCCATTAATTTTTGTAACCATAGTAGCAGCAACATTAGTCGGAGTGGCAACAGCATTAACTGTGTGGTAGGGGGTGTGGCATTAGGTGCAGTATCCACATCGGCCGGTGTTGTATCCCTACCTAGTGGTAGCGGGATTACTGTTATCGCCACCAATAATAATTATAACAGTAACAACAACAGCAGCACCAGCAACAGCAACAGCAACAACGTCACTATTAATAATATAAATAACGTTAAAGTTGCACCCAATCTATTTCGAGACAGATTTTATGCTGATCAACAGCAACAGCAACAGCAACAAAATTTGTCACATAATTTATATTTAAATAGTTGCAATAATAATAAAATTTCGTTGCCTACCAATTTACAACAACAACAACAACCCGAAGAACAACAAAATTGTGGTGTTGTAACCAAAGCCGCTGCCATTATGAATGCGGTAGCCTCTCCGATCTCAACCAATTCAACGACTACATCAATAACAGCACAACGTATTAAACGGCGAAAAATCGATTCTAGATCTAATTTGGTAAAAAAAAAAATTCTTTACTTTATTTTATTATTAAACGTAGTTTTATTTATATTGTTACATTGATTTGTTGTTTTTGTTTTTATTTTTTCTATTGTTTTTGTCCTAAAGCCTCAATCGCAAATAAATAAATGCAACAATGAGAAGCGTCGTCGTGAAATGGAAAATAGTTATCTCGAGCAGCTTGCTGAGTTTGTGCATCTTAATAGCAGTGGTGATATGACAACAACTAAACCTGACAAAGCCGCCATCTTAAGTCAAGTTGTTAAAACGGTAAGTATGTGGCGATTATGCGATTTTTTACTAATAGGTGAACCACATACAATACACTTTCTCAAGAGAGAGAGCGAGTAAGTATGTGCAGTGTTTTTATATCACAAATCCTACAATATATATATATATAGTCCCGATCAGCTTTAAAAACGGAATCGATGTAGACCTGTGTGTTCGTGTGCACGTCGGTTGTTGACGTTCTCACGATCGTTTTGAGCTGAAATTTTGTACTAGTTTCTGCACGTAGATTGCAATTTAAAATCGGCAAATGGGGCAAAAAAAAAAAAATCGCCAGGCCCACAATTACAATAAGTTAAAACACTCCCATAGTTTACAAAAAAAAAAAACGTGCTCAGCATAAAACTCGACTTGTAAGCTGATACGTAATGCGTATATCATTTGAGGGCGGAATCATGTACCTGCCACGCCCATCGGTTGTAAGTACATGTGGAGGATATTTAATATTTGCCCTTAACTCAGATTTAAAATCTGATTCGATTTAACCATACCTGTCTGACCCTATTAAAAATGGACGGAATTGGACCATTTTCAGAAGCGCTCCCCACATAACGTCATATTTTAATGGAAGTCTTTATCTGACAAAAAATCGCAATTCTTAATATTTTTTAACAAAATTTGCTGAAGAATAAATTATTAGCATATAACAATTAAATGCAACAAATTTGTAGCTGATTGGACCATTCTTAGAACCTTTTTCCATACAATAATATTTCACAAAGTGACCTATATGGTAACTAAAGTAATTGTACCATAATTTGTGGAGCTGAGTGTTATAAGGCATTAAATGGCCGGTCAGGCTTAACCGATTAAAACATTTTCACTTGTTTTTATTTGTTTCATTCTCATACAATAATTCGATTAAGCTTCTTCATCTTCTTCTCTCTTTTTTAATTTAATCCTAATTCAATCTATGCTTCGCATGCCACTTTGTTTGCACTGGACGATAATTAAGTTAATTTTGTTCGTTTTTGTTGGTGGTAAATTCAATTATTTGCGGTTGACTAAGAACATCTTGCTGCATAACATTATATTGTCTGATGTGTCTACGGCAATTAATTTCTCAAATTATGTATGTGTTCTGTGTGGTAAAGGGCAGAGTTGATTGTTTCTTAATACATCGTAAAAACAAAGAGAGTGATAGTTTTAGTTAGTTCAGAAGTTACAAAACATCTGCATAAACAAATGTGACCAAACTGTATTTAACATTTAACTGTTTGTTATTCGTGTGTAAGAATCCGTGTTACATTCATGTACACGACAAATTTTTTTTAATGAGAAATTTAAAAAAAATTACACCGAACTCAGGCCCCGGCGAGATTCGAACTCACGATCTCCTGTTTACTAGACAGGCGCTTTAACCAACTAAGCCACGGCGCCAGGGCAGATATAAGTGTTAAAAATTCATTATTTACGTTAAATTATCTGATTGTAAAAAAACAGATTGCACGTAAAATTTTTCATATATGTACACAAAAATAAAATATATCTAATTCTCCCTTTAAAAATTAAGTTACATTTTAAAGAAGGCAACTTAGCAAGGCTTTATTTATATTTATGAACGTTTCATAATCCGAAAGATTATATATGTATAAATTTATTAAATAGACAAAAAAAAAAAAAAAACATGTAAAACAAGTAAAAAACAAGTAAGAAAACTAAATTTGCTTTAGGCCAAATCTTAAATACCCTCTACCACCGCAACTGTGGGCGTGGTATATATATATTTATTGCGCCCTCTAATAGTGCGTGTATTACGTATCAGCAAGCAAATCTACTTTTACGTTGAATACGGTTTTTTGTAAATTGTGGGCGTGTCTATTATCCGACCACGCCAATTTTTGGCATGTCAGTCAATTGGATAACTGTACTGGATACGTGTACCAAATTTCAAGTTCCTAGGTGAACTTTTGTGGCAGATGTATAGATTTATGTCGGGCGTGTCTGTAATTCGACCACGCCTATTTTTGGCACAACCAGTCAATGGAATAACTATGTATGCGCATACCAAATTTCAAGTTCATAGGTCAACTTTTGTGGCAAATATAAAGATTTTTATTAATTGTGGGCGTGTCTGTAATCCGAATATGCCCATTGGCATGTCGATGAAGCTAATTTAATAAATGTACACACCAAGTTTCAAGTTCACAGCTAAATTTTTGTGGCAAAAACTAAAAGTGCCTGTACAAAATTTCAGCTCAATATCTTAAAATTTACGCCCGTGAGAGTGCCAACAACAGAAGGACACACAGACGTACATGTCTAAATCGACTCAGTTTTTGACGCTGATCAAGAATATATATACTTTGTAGGGTCTCTGACGCCTCCTTCTGGGTGTTGCA
This sequence comes from Ornithomya chloropus, assembly GCA_963971445.1. Classification (NCBI taxonomy): domain Eukaryota; kingdom Metazoa; phylum Arthropoda; class Insecta; order Diptera; family Hippoboscidae; genus Ornithomya; species Ornithomya chloropus. The sequence goes on along the minus strand of OZ020530.1, from coordinate 43,222,715 downwards.
AGCAGAAGGACAAACTTAGTGTACCCTCATCACTGAGGTGGAGGGTATAAAAAGTAAAAAACTTTAGCTTAGGCCAAATCTTAAATACCCTCTACACCTACAATAGTGGGCATGGCAGGTATATGATTACGCCCTTTAATAGAGTATTAGCTTGCAAGTAGAATTTTACGTGGAGTGTGGCTTTTTGTAAATTGTGTGCGCATCTGTTGTTTTGCCATGCCCATTTTTAAAATATCAATGGACCGAATAATTATAGATATGCATATCGAATTTCAAGTTTATAGATGAATTTTTGTGACAGGTATATATGTTTTTGTCGATTGTGGGCATATCTGGGTAATTATAAATATATGTAGCAAATTTCAACTTAATATCTCAATTTTTGTGGTAGACAAGTAGATTTTTGTGTATTGTGGGCGTGGGTCTTGACCGATTTTGCCCAATAAATAAATTAAATAGCGATCCCCATGCAGAATATATATAAAATTGCAGCTCAATATCTCAAAAAGCAACTTCAATGAGAATGCAAACAACAGACAGACACACGAACACATGGATGAATTTGTCTAAATTATCTTTTTTGACGCTAATCAACAATATACATATACACTATATGAAATCCGCCTTATGTGGAAGGGAAGAGGAACGTATACTTATTGTATAATAAAACCAAATAAATATTTTACTATAATTATACCCTGCACTCCTTATGCCAAGAATATATTTATTTGATCGATTCAGAAACAAAATCTGAATAAATTTAGCCATGTCCGTCTCTCTGTCCATAAAATTTGTGCGTAGGCTACAAGTTGCATTTTTTGAGATATTTCAGTGAAATTAAGTAAAAGGACATGTTTGGACACAAAGAGGAACCCTTCCCCATAAAATGATCCCTTTCCATATAATTATATTTCACCAAACATCTTATATAGCAATGCGTTGCGTTTCCAGACACAACTCAAGTAGAATGATGTGGTGTAGGGGTATTAAATGAGTTTCACTTGCGTTGGAAATTTAACATATTATGTAAGACTAATCAGTCTAGCACAAAATTGATTTTTTGACTATATCGTTGCTGTACATATATTTTGTTTTGTTCTCTTGCTTTCTCTGTGTCGCTCTTATACTACACACCCACCTTCTATTTTATTCTTATATTATTTCTTTTTTTTGTGGTTTAGTGATTGATGAGATTTTATTTTTCTACCTGCTGTTAGCATGACACATCGCGCATACAATATTTCTACACCTGTCTCTCTCTCGCTCCCTAGTCTTTAGTATATGATTTGAGCTCGCTTTAGCGGGTATTGCGATAAGAATATAATTCGTTAAATACAATAAATTTGGTGTAGTTTTGTTTCATGACTTGGGCTTCAGCTTGAGCTCCCCTATCTGTTGTTCTCCAATGCTTAAACATACACACACACACACACACACACATACAACTTATGAACATATAACTCACCTTACCTTATGCATATACATGCATATATAGTATATATTGTATTTAACGATTTCCCTTGCCGCGTCATTCACTTTTTATCTGTACTCTCTGGCTTTTATTCCTCATTGTTTATGTTTTTATCTACTGTACTGTATATTGAATGTATGTGTGTTTATACTTGTGAATGCGTGGTGGTTTTTCCTTCGGTTTTGTTGTTATTGTCCCCATATGCAAGTTGTTTTTTGATCTCGCCTCAATAAAAATATTCATTTGTTGTCAGATTTTTTACGCTCTTGGCATTCAGTTTTATATTTCTTACCGTGGTTTACCGTGTTGTGTGTATGATGTGCTTTTTTTGTGTGTTTAAAGTTGATAAATTGTTTTCATTTTTTTTTTTGTTGCTCTTTTACTTGTTATTTGTTTATGTTTTTTGGGTCCTTTTTTAAAATAAAGTATTTTTTTTTCAATACTTGAGAATGAAAGTGAAAAGTTATTAAAATTTTGATGGAATGGCAGCTAGCTCACTTCAGGGCATTTCAAGTTAAAAAATATGTTTTATTTTGAGAACTTCGGGTTCGATTTCGGTAGCCTGGTGGAATTATGAGAATTGTTTTTTTTTATATATATTTAACAGTACCGTGATTTATATGACAAAGCCCAAAGTCGTGATATCTCTTCAACAACACCGTCATCTGCATCATTAACGTGGGCAACGTCGACTACGACAACGCCTCTGGTTACGACCGAAACCAACTCGAAAGCAACGATATCGCCAAATAGTTTCAGTAATAATCAAAATAACCAAACAACCTCAGCAGTAACAGCAGCAACAACAACAACAACAATAATAACAACAACAAACTCATCATCATCATCATCAGCAGCAGCAGCAACAACAATAACAACAACCGAATCCGAAGCTGATTATGATGCGGTATTACTATGTGACAAGTGTGCCACAAAGAATTGTTCCATACATCCAGTGCAACAAGTGCCGGAAGTGTCCTCCACAGAACCTCAACTGCCCGAACGATCGCTGCTAAATGGTCAAGAACCAGAATTATTAGCATATTTCAGTTCACTGGAACATTATATATGTGGTGTCGGTTGGGTTATTATTCAAGTTAGTGCCGATGGTATCATTGAGTCGTGTACGCGCAATATTTGTGATTTGATTGGTTACGAGAAACAGGAATTGTGTCGTAAGCCACTGTATAAGTACCTGTATCCGGGAGATCATGCCAAATTGCTTCCCATATTAAATGCCATGTCTAGAGGTAGTAGTAGTGGTGGTGGTGTTAGTAGTGGGGGCATTAGCTTTGGTAGTAATGGAAGTTCTAATGATTTAAATTTAACTTGGGGTATAGACAACGATGCTGGTGGTGTTGGTGGTAGCGGGAGTGCGGCAGATGCCACCACATCGATCCGATTAAAACAGAAGCGTAGCATTTCGTCTAAGATTCGAATGCTAGTCAAGAATGGGCGGTCCTCTGTACAAACTAATATGGCCAATACAGCGAACAATAAAAACAACAATAATAATAATAATAATATTATTGTTAATAACAATAATAACAACAACAATAATAATGCTAATGATCCTACAATGGAGCAAAAATCGGTGCGCCATAATAATAGTCAACCATTAGAGAAATATGAGGAACTGACATTATTAGCGACACCCATTAAAGGTAAGCAAAACACTTCCTCATTCGATAACTAAAACTAACAGTTCCACACTACTAATAAAAAAAATGAATTGATTGTGAGCACAGTAAGAGTCGCGCGAAACCTGTTGCCCATTTAGTTTGCTTGCCTATCTGCCTGCCTGAATCCTTTATTATCACTATTTTCACAATTGTGGCGCCTTCATTTATTCATCCCTCTCTCTCTCTCTCCCTCTTTCTCTGCCTTTTACAGATGATGGTGATATATCGTCCATTCTCTGTTTAATAACACGACCGGAAGATGAGCCCCCATTAGAAATGAACATTTATCAGCAGGTACCACAGCAGACCATTGAACAAATGACCTTTAAATTGGACGTTCATGGTAAAATTCTCAATATGGATGTCACATCATTGCGTGAGTCCTACCGTCAACATATAGTTAAACAGAACGGTCGTTTGTTACAGGATATGTGTCATGCGCAAGATTTGTCCACATTGAAGTCACATTTACGTGACGTACAGGAGTCTGCACATGGCATTAATAGATACAATGCTTCGCAGTCACCTGGTGGTTGTGTTAATTCAACCACACCGAGTGTTGCCTCGAAACCATTTCGTTTACTTTTAGGTATGCCCGACGTGTACGTGCACGTGAAGGCTAATTCAAGATATTTTTTGAATACGATACCCGGCGAAAGTGATTTTATAATGTCCGTACATACTCTGCTCCATGGTGAGAATGATTTGCGTAACAACGTTAATAATAATAGCAGCGGCAATCAATTGAATATGGTGGCGAATAAGAGCGTGCTAATGTCGTCAATATCGCCAGGCTCCTCTTTAGTGTCGTCTTTGATGAACAGTTTGTCACCAATTGACACATGTTCTGTGTCGTCGTCAATGGTCAATGTTACGGGAACCCATACATTGGGTGGTTTAGTGGGCGGTGGTGGTGGTGCTGGTATGTCCAATCATTCAACCCATACCACTAATGTAGGCGGACCGCTTATGACATCGGCTGTAATTAATGGCACAAACAGCTCAGCAATGGTGGGTGGTAGTAGTGGAGGTCCGTCTGGTAATAATGTTGTGGCAGCATCACAAAGAACGCCTTCCACATCTTCATCCACCGCCACATTATCGGGTGTGAACTCCAATAATACGTCGCTGGTCAATTCATTTTCCACTTCGCCGGCCGACCATGAAAGTACTTCATTTTATGCAGATTTTGAGTTCGATTTGCCGCATTCCTCGTTTGAAATTGATCATTCCGTGTCCGGATGGAATGATTCCAGACCAAATTCGAGAGCCTCAGTGGCCACACCAGTTAGTATACCCAGGCCGCCTTCAACAGGACACGGTTTCAGTCCGGCCGTTTGCCCATCACCTTCAACACCCTATCAGCTGTCTTCGCATTCGGCGGCCAGTTTACCGTCACCGCAATCGAATAACAGTCAACCGGGTGGAAGTGGTGGTGGTGGTGGTGGTGGCGGCCGGGACGGTAGTGGTGGATCTTATGGCTTTAATTTTCCCCCGTTTGATGGGCCTTCCGACAAATTGGACAAAGATCATAACAATGGCGGTAATGGTGGTAATAATTCACAAATGATGAATAGTTTGGGAAATGTTGTTACAAATAATACGTCGTCGTCCTCTTCCTCCTCCTCCTCCTCATTATTGATGGCTAGCATGGGGAATGGTAGTGCCAGTGGTGGCGGTGGTTCATCGCAACATACATCTAATCAACAACACCAACAACAACAACCGCCACAACAACCACCCACAGAATCAGAGCGTTTACGACATTTATTAACGAATAAATCACATTCAGTCTCATCCACCTTACATTCATCAGACGGAGCAGGAAATACTGGTTTGAGTGGTTGCGGTGGTGACGATAAAGACAACATACTCAAGGTAATGAATGAGTTCCTTTAGTATTCCTTCTCTTATTATTTCGTTGAATCAATTCACCTCCATTCACGTTCTACAGTTTTATAAACAGAGTATGCTAAACGCTGACGATGATAAAGATAATGGGCCAAGTGGTGGCAGCACCAGCAGCAGTAACCTGTTTAAAATGGGCATAAATAATATGCCCGTGGGAGCGGGCATGTCGGCGATGCGTATATTTGGTGGTGGCGTACACAAAGCCCCCAATTCGAACAATCCAATGTTATTGTCGGTAAGTGGAGCAGTACAATAGTTAAGAATTGTTTTCCGTAATGTCACTGCACTTTCTGAGAGAAATTGTAATTTTAAGAATTTTCTCTGAAACATATTCCAATTATTAACGGTAAACATTGCCGCCACTTTTGTTTTGTTTCATGTACAGCTGCTGAAATCCGAAGATGATGACAACACTAAAGGATCAGTGAGTATGACACGATCCACCGATTCAGTTAATACTAAGGATGAGTTGCATCATCATCACAATCACAACAATCCAAATAATATGTCACCAGAAGATTTACGACGTATGCTTAAGATACAAAATGATCCCGCCATGACACGTAAACGGCCGCTACACGATTCGGATGATGGTGTGACGGGTGCCAAACGATCTGAAGATCGTCCCTCTAAGTTGTGTGAAAATAATAAAATGCTCGCCTCTCTATTGAAGAATCCGCCAAAGAATATTACAATAAATGCACCTCCAGTAGTAAAAACTATACCGGACATAACACCGTCACAAATAGCTCGAGCAAATTCTCTAGGGGGTAATAGTGGTAGCTTGGCGAGTACGAGTACAAGTTTACTGGGTGTGAAAACATCTATGGGCACTTCGGCAACAGGTAGTGGCAGAGGGAGGGGTGCCCACAAACATAATCTGAGTCATAACCATCAACAGCAACAGCAGCAAAATCAACCACAACAGCAGTCTTCGGAGACCTACCTCACACAACAAAAACACCAGCATCATACCAATATAATGGAAAATGCTGCAATGAATATGAAATTGCAACAACGACCGACACAACCTCATCATCAGTTGGGTTTTGCCCCATCGTTATCAACAGCAGCACCGGCTGGAAATGTGATCAATCAACACCATACCTTCGTTACGCCTTCCTCTCACAACACAATGCTTACAGCAGCAGCAGCAGCGGCGGCAGCAACTGCTTCTGCCGTTTCCTCCTCATCTGTCTCTACCACTTCCACACTCGCGTCCTCTTCCTCATTATTAACAACAGCAGTTACCTCAATTTCTGGCACTAATAGCGGTAGCAGTAGCAGTAGTGGTAGTACTTGTAGTAATAATATGGGCCTGATTGATGGTGACCCAGAACTCTCGAAAATTCTCGATAGCGTTATGGACTATGTAATCGATGATCAGGCGCCATTTGTGCCAATTCAATTCACCGGCCTCACGCAACAACAAATCAACGAAAACGTTGCCATTAATGCCATACAAAAGTCTTTAATGAATGAGACCTCAGTATTTAGTGCAAGCACTGGTGGTGGTGCTGCTAACCAGGCAGCAGGTCATAATATGCTCAATTCCACTCCAACTAACACGCAACAGCAGCTCCACATGTTACACATTCAGCAGCAACAACACCATCAACAACAATCACCTCTCCAGGGCACTTCACATCTGCAGCCACCCGCTTATCCAGGCAACAACAACAATAATAACAACAACAATAACAATAATAATAATAATAACAACATGATGGGCGGCAATATGAACGTTCAACATCATTTGCAACAACAACAACAACAGCAACAATTGCAAATGATGCGCCTACTGGAGAATATGCGCGGCAATGTCAATCAAAATTTTCAAAGACCACCGCCCAACTATCCAACGCGTGGCCGAACCCCGATCATGAATGCAATAGCGACACCTGGTGGTGGTGTGATGCCGGCATCAGCACAACAACGCTATCGCGCTTTAGCGCAACAACAGCAACTGGTGGCTCAGCAGAAGGAACGTTTATTGCAGCAGCAACAAAAACAACATATGCTGGTACCAGAGAATGCTACCGCACGCAATGACCAACTGGGTAAGTACTGAAGAGTTTTCCACCAAACAAACTTTTGTCATTTATTGTTGTTAATTATTCGTGGAAGGTCTTAATCCGGGTCTAAATAATATCGGAACCCTACTGAATACGGTGGCACCCAACGTAACGTTGTCCCGCACGAATTTACCACCAGATTCACAACTGAGCCCCAACTTTAGCCAAACAATGCTACAACAACAATTGAGTCCAAATCAACGTAACGCACCATTTAGTCCGCAAACAACTCCAGGTGAATGTTCACAAATTTTCTTCTTGAATATATTTATCATTTAAACAAATATTAACTCATGTGAATTTAACTTCAGTTTATGGACCACAATTCCCGCAAAATAATCAACGACTATCGCCACAACAGCATCAGCATCAGCAGCAGCAACAACAACAACAACAGACTAGTACTCAACAACAGCAAATAGGTTTCCCGAATGCAACGCAACTATCACCACGTCCACCTCATTTCGGTCCTACAGGCACGAATGCATCGCGTATACCATCACCAGGTAGTGTACCATCGAATGCTTCGCCACAGTGGGCTGCCAATTCGGCTGCCTCGAATGCTGTCAGCGGGCAAAGGCCGCATACGTTACAGCAACACAATCCCATGCTAAGTGCTCAACTACAGGTACAATTCGTTTCATGTTTCCATTTGAACCTATTTATACCCATAGCACATGTGGTAAATTATTATTACATTATGTTTGCAACTCCTAAACGACAAACCTTCATCCACACCGATCCATTTAGAATTAAATCATGTCCGTCTGTCAGCCCATGTAAAGTTGTGCTTAAGCTACAGAGCGCATTTTTTGAGATATTTCGGTGAAATTTGACACAAGTACGCCCGCCATACCATCTCCAAGAGGATGTGAGGAAATGAAAATTATATAAAATTGGACCATTTGTCGAACCTTTCTCCATACGATGATTTCACGAAGTGCTCTGCGCTTCGGAATCAACTCAAAGAATCGTATAAATAATTTGTAGAACTAAGTGGTGTAGAGTGTATTAAATTGTCTGGCTTGACCGACTATAATATTTTCACTTGTTTTCAATACATTCCGTATTTTTTAGAGTGTTAGCCCATTCAATGCACGTCAATACCAACAGCAACATCAGCACCAGCACCAGCAACAACAACAGCGCGCACGAGGTGTAAATTCACCCAGCACTGCAATGCCAAATGCAACGATCAACCTTCAAGGACCCAGCACTGTGGCGGCTCTTCAACGACAAAATTCTTTTCAGAATACTGACACAACTTTTGGTAGCACCACACCCAATTCACCGTCACCACAATCTCCCTACAATGCGGCTAATGTGTTTCAACAGCAACAGCAACAACAACAACAGCAAAATCAACAACAACAAATGCACCGTATGCAACGGCAAACGAGTATACCACAGGCCACGCAACTTGTGCCAGGTAAATTTGCTACAACACGCTACACTGTTGCTTCCTCTATCTAATTCCCTATAATTGGTATATATGCATTGCTATAAAACTAGAGGAAACAAAATTCACATATTTTTGTATATGAGTAAAAAAACCCATAATAACCAATCGAAATTATAAAAAGTAAAGAAAAAAATAGATATTATTGGTGTAAGTGAGTGGGGTGTGCATTTATAGGTGAAACAAATGTTTAAATGTGGTAGCGTTTCTCCAAAAAAAAAAATATATATATATGTTGTATATTGTATATATATATATATATATATATACATATTAAAAGCATCACGGAAAATCTTGAACTACGTTTGAAAATTTGCCCAGTCGAATACACGCACACACACACACATATATATATATATATATATATATAGATTCATAAAAATGTAATCGATTTAACCCTCGCATAGGATCACCACGTGCTTATATGAGCCCCGCCTCGACAAATAGCAATGTCAACAACAACAACAGCAACAACAATAATAGTAATAATAATAATAATAATTGCCACCATGTACAACACCAACAAAATAGCCATAATAATCTTCACAATCATCATCATCATCAACAACAACAACAACAACAACACCATCACAACAACAACAGTAACAGTAATAGCCACAATAATAATATTAATAATAATAATAATAATAATAATAATAATCAAAACAACAACAATCATGATAATAGAAATTTATTCAATGGCGGCATCAGTGGTGGTCAAATAGTGGCAGCATCAGCAGCGACAGCTGCCATTAATGGTTATGGTGGTAGTCTTATGTATGGCAACAATGCCGCTACGACAGCAATAAATACATCATCATCATCATCACCAATTGAATATTATGGTCGCAACATGCTGACCGGTAAGCGGAGAGATAATCTAACATAACATTACAGTACATGGCCCTTACCACCCACCCACCCAACCTCGAATTACTATCGTAAATATGTATACGCACCCATTCATATAACTTGTTAATAAAAGTCAAAGTAAACGCCATACACACACCCACACCCACATACACACACCCAGCAGTCACTAACTCTTACCAGATATCATGTATGTAAATATATATATGTAGATAAATAATGAATGTTAATTATGGCCCTTCAAAATATTCCCAGTTCCTTCATAACAAAATAAAGCAAACAGCTACACATACACGATAGCTTTGTATGTGCCGTCTTTTATCATACCGATCGCTTCAGAACCGTTTTCTTAAATGATTTATCAAGTTGGTCTGTCTGTGGTCTGTCTGTGTAAATTTGTACAGGCCGCAGTTTTTGGAATATTTCGATGAAATTTGATACCAAACACAACCGGTTTAAATTGGATTATATTTTCAATCGTCAAATGTTTAGGAAACGCCCAAAAGAAGGCGTCGGAAACCTCTCAAGGTATCGAATACCAAATCGATCCAACCATGCCTCTTTCTCCGTCTGTCCGAGTGTCCGTGTTGGTGCGTTGCAAACTTGCCAGAAGTCTTGATAGTTTTCATACGCTGATCGGTATAGAAATTGGGCACGCCCACAATGCAACAAAAACTGAAGAAGGACCATTTTTCATAAATAAATTTTCTGTACTACGTATAAAGTACGAAAAATATATTGACATATATACCTCTCGGGAAGCTTTGGTCCATTGATGATGGGTATTCAAGATTTGGCCTCAGCTAAATATGGTTTTTTTACTTGTTTTAATATTACCATACCCCTAAATCCATCTGCCTTGATTAAGAAATAAAAAAAATATAGTTGAGAATGTGTTAAATATCTGCACACGTTCAGTTACTGTGACCATGAAGTGCTTTCATACTCTCCACATAAGATGGAAGGTATACTAAATTTGTCATTCGTTATGCAACACCCAGAAAGAATATAAATTCTAAAACTGTCCGTTGATGTTCGCCTTCTCACGGTCGTAAATTTTGAGATATTGAGCTGATATTTTATACATATACTTCTAGTATAGTTCGCTATTTAAAATAGACAAAATTGCTCAAGAGCCACGCCCACAATCAACAAAAATCTATAAAACTGATACAAAAGTTAAGCTAGAAAGTTGAAATTTGGCAAACATATTAATAGTTATTATTATTTCAAAAATGGGTGTGGTAGAATAATAGACACGTCCACAATCAACAAAAATCTTTATATCTGCCACAAAAATTGACCTATGAACTTGAAATTTGCTACTGCACTCATTTATAGTTATCCCATCCATTGATATGCCAAAATAGGGCATGGTCGAATAACGAACACGCCCACAATTTACAAAAAACGTACATCACGTAAAACTTGACTTGCAAGCTATTAGACGACGTAATATATTTGCCACGCCAAGATTTGGCTTAAGCCAAATTTAGTTTTCTTACTTTTTCTATATCGTATTTATGTAGGGATTTATAAAGGTATATACTTATTTCTTTAAGGTATTTTAGTTATATTTATAATTTGTTGTATTAAAAAAATCCGATTTTATACCCTACACCACAAAGTGTTACAAGGTTACAGTGTATTTGTGCGAATGTGTATAACTCCTAAACGGAAAATGTCGCATTAATAAGATCAGAATTAAAATCTGAATCATTTTGACCATGTCAGCCTGTTCGTCATGTACATTTGTTTATAACCTACACATGGCATTTTTAAAGATATTTCGATGAAATTTGGTACAAGAATTCGTATTGGCTTAAAAAGGAAGCACATTGAATATGGATCGAATTGGGTAATTTTTTGAAACCTCTCCCCATATAAGGTTCTATTATAAAGAAGCTTTTTATATGACAAAATTTGGTGAAGTATTCAATTAGTTTAATAATTAATTCTTAATAAATGAATCGTACTTAATAATACAACACAATTTATTATAACTGGATGATGTAGGGTGTGAAATGGTTGGATATAGCCATTTATACATTTATAATATTTTTACTTATTTTATAACCTCCACATAAGATGAGGGTATTCTAAGTTTGTCATTCCGTTTGCAACACGCAGAAGAAAGGAGGCGTCAGAGATCCGACAAAGTATTTATATTCTTCTAAATGTGGAGGTTATATAAGATTTGGCCGAAGCCAAATTTACTTTTCTGACTCGTCTTACTATAGAATAAACAAAACGAAAAACTCTCTTCCTAATGTTTGTCTTTTCAATTTCTGTATTCATTCACTATGATATATACAAGTATTCATGCAATATATACAAAAACTGCTGCTAATGTTGTGTTGGTCTTTTCTCCCCCTTACTTACTTATTTTCTAATAATTTTCATTCAGAAATCCTCGTCATTTGTAAATAATCATTTTTTTTTTAATGGAAACATTATACCGATAATATTCGTTGTGGTGCAATACTCTTTGACTAACGGTATACTTTTCTCATCATATTAATTGCAGGTGGCAATGCTAGCAACTCGTCAGATTTTGTTAAACAAGAATTACGAGCGGTAGTTAGTGGCCGGGCAGCAGCTGCTGCCAATGCTGTAGTAGTTGGTGGCGGTAGTGGTGGTGGTATTAGCAACAACAGTAATAACAACAACAATACCATACCCGGTGGCTTACGAGTGAACACTCCACAAAGCCCATTAGGGCCACAAACTGGCCAGGGATCAACCATGTTGGGTGTAAACAGTACAAATGCTTTGGCGCAAATGGCTCAGCAAACTCAACAACCGCAAGCGCAAACGAACAGCGGTGGCAGCTTGGGAGGTGGTAGTAGCAGCAATTCATTGTTAAATACAGCAACCGATCATACCCTAGGCTTCAGTTTTGATGCACGTAAGTGAATTATTTTTATTTTTCATTTTTTTATTTTTTTGTTTTTACTTAACTTGCCAATTTTGATTTTTTTAGAAGATTTTTTTGGTAACAGTGCCTCAAGGTGACCTTGAATGGATTAAAATCTAACGATAAAAACAAAAACAAGAACGAATGAAGTCGTCTGTTTAACCTCAACAACAACAATAAAAATAACAACATATATAAATTTGTTGTTCTGTTTACACACTTCTTAAATTTAAGGCAAAAAGTTAAGGAAACGGAAACATTTTCGGGTGCAATAATTTTGTTGTTTTTGTTAAATACAAAAGCAAAATTGTATATAACTTAATAATCTTAAATTAAACACACATACACTTACTCACGCGTAAGCATTTATTTCAAGTAAACTTTTTGAAAACAAAATAATAGAAAAATAGAAAAATGCATTTCTTCAAATAAAATTAAAGTTAAAAAATCACAATTTATTAAATAATAATAAAAAAAATAATTTGGTTAGAATATCAATTAATAAACTTTGGTTTTTTTTCAAAATATTTTTTCAAATTGTATATTAAAAAATATATAAAAAGGATATATTTAAAAAATTGTATTAAGGGAGAACTTTTCGTTAAAAATTTCCACAAAGTTTTAACAACAACAATAACGAACACAGAATGTTGCAAAAATTTCAAAACCAACTATAAAATTGATTTATAGTTTTTATGCTATTTATAGGAAGAAAAAATAAACAGAGGTGCTCACTTGAACCGGTAATAACTTTTTATGCAGAATTTTTTCCACTCATTTTTCTTCCTTCAAGTTTAGAAACAATATAGTGATGCCGTTTCATAAAAAGATCTTTTCTGTATAAAACAAAATAATATTTTTTTCATTTCTATTGTTATTCTATTTTTGGTGAATTCCTTTTTTTAGCACTATGAAAGAACAATAAATTTTTTGTAAATGATTTTTACATTATTTGTTATTCTTTCGATTTTAGGAACAATTTAATGATGAAGTTTGTTAAACTGATCTATTGCATAAAATACAAAACTTTTTTTTTTTTAATTTCTATTATTATTCTATTTTTAGCGAACTTTTTAATATAACGCTATAAAGAAATTTATAATTTTTATATAGTGTTAGAGTAAAGATTTCGCCAAAAATTTAAAAATGTACTGAAATTATGGAGAAAATATTTGCTATTATACGCAAGAGGTTATTTTATCAAACTGAATCATTTACTTGCTTCTAAACTTAAAGGAAGCAATGTGGTTGCAAATAAAATATTCTACTGAAGAAGTTATTATCTAGTCCAGTAACCATCATTGTAAAGTTAATAAAATATTCTAAGCACTTTCTAGAAATGTTTCGTAATTTTTTATTAAGTTTCAAAGACTTGCTATAATACAAAAAAAATGTACCAGTTGTCTTTTTTGACAACTTGAAAAAATTGGAAATTCTTTCAATTCAATGTAATATTTTTTTAAATTAATTTGTTTGTTTCCTTTATTTTTAATATAATTGTAAATACGTTTCCAATTTTTTTAAAAGAAAATGTTTACATAATATTTTAAGTATTAAACATTTTTAACGCTTTATTTCATTTTTTACCTTTTTAATCGTTTAGTTATAAAAGTATTTGTTTTATTAATTAGTTTTTGTATATATGTAAATGTAAACATCAAATAATAAGCTTTAAGAAATGATTATTAAAAAAGAAACAAATTTATTTAAAATATAGTAATGAAAGAAATATATGCAGTGGTGGTCACTTGAATAGATAATAACTTCTTTCGTAGGAATTTCTTGTTTTGTAACAACTTTGCTTTCTTTGAGGTTAAAAATAATTTAATGATGCAGTTTGATGAAAGAACTTATTGTGTATATAATACAATTTTTTTTTTTTTTTATTTCTACTATTGTCCAATTTTTGGTGATTTTATTACTTTAACGCTATATAAAAACGATAAATTTTTTGATAAAGTTGGATTAAAAAATTCGCTAAAAATAGAAATATAATAAAAATTAAAAAAAAGTTTTGTATTTTACGCAATAGATCACTTTAACAAACCGCATCATTAAATTGTTTCTAAAATCGAAAGAAGAACAAATATTGTAAAAATCATTTACAAAAAATGTATTGTTTTTTCATAATGCTAAAGAAAGAAATTTACCACAAATACAATAATAATAGAAATGAAAAAAAAAAAATTATTTTGTATTACACAGAATAGATTCTTTTATGAAACGGCATCATTATATTGTTTCTAAACGTGAAGAAGGAAGGGTTATTGTAAAAATTGTACTAAAAAATTATATACAATAAATACATCGTTTTTTGATAGTGGTAAAGGAAACAATTCGCCAAAAATAGAATAATAATAATAGTAATTATAAAGAACATTATTTTGTATTACACACAATAGATCCTTTTATCAAATAGCATCATTAAATTGTTTCTAAACTTGAAGAAAGAACAACTATCTTAAAAATTCAAGTGACCACCACTGCATACAATTTACCGTGTCTATCCTTTTTTCACCTTTTTACCCTTTAACTGCCTAATATTTTATACTAAACTAAAAAAAAAACGAAAATGAAATATTGCTTTATAAACTATGTTTGATTTAGGGAAAAAATAAAACAAACTTTCGAGTTTACTTGTAACACTTACACATACTTATATACTATATAAAAATGATTGATACTTATATTAAAACACAACACAAAATACAACAAAGAAAGATTTATAAAATTATTTATCCAGCAATAGATTAAAAAAGAAATAGT
Organism: Ornithomya chloropus; assembly: GCA_963971445.1. Classification (NCBI taxonomy): domain Eukaryota; kingdom Metazoa; phylum Arthropoda; class Insecta; order Diptera; family Hippoboscidae; genus Ornithomya; species Ornithomya chloropus. The sequence continues at coordinate 43,207,564 of OZ020530.1, read as the reverse complement.
TGCTTAAGTTATTTTTAGTAATAATTAAATAAAATAAAATAATATACACCAATATATATATATATATATATCTTTACAAAAATATATATATACAAGTATATCAAACATGTACATGTATCGTACATATATTTACATAAACACTGCATACCAAACTTTAATAAGAAAACATAAAATTAATATTAAAAAAAAAGAACGCCCGAGCTTTGTTTACATATTTTATTATTATTATATAATTTTTTTTCTTAGTATAATTTTGTTTCTCTTTGTCTTTTATCTTATTACTTATGGCATCAACTTTATTCGCTTTAATTATTGATCAATTGAAAATAAATTCAATGAAATTATTTTTAAGATCTTATATATATATATGTATCTACATTTGTAATAATAAATAATGAATGCCTTTAATCTTCAGATATTAAAATGAAAACTTATTTAGTTAATTGTTTAGAACGTTTTATATGTATATGTATGTAATATATAAGGTAATGAATGAAAACATGGAAAACCACATGTAATTACTTTTTTTTCATTATTAAGTTTTGTTTAGGTTGGGTGGTTAAAATAATATATATAACTGTTAAATTTTAGTTAAATTCGTGAATTTTTTATTTGAATTTTTTTTGCATAATTTTTGTTAATAAAGTTTTTAAAAAAATATGTTTTTTTTAAATAAAAAACAAAACAAGGAATAATTTTATTTATTTCTTCACACAAGGTGGGGGAGTGGTGTACTAGGTTCGGGACGGAATGATGATATTCGATAGCTTTCATATTGTATAATGAAAAACGCCTGCGAATTTGAAAGATTATAGACAAAAACAAGTGAGAAAACGAAATTTGGCTTAGGTCAAATCTTAAATACCCTGCACATCCACAGAGGTGGGCATGGCAAATATTGCGTTCGGCGTATGCATTACGTATCAGCCTGCAAGTCTAGTTTTATGGTGAATATGATTTTTTCTAAATTGTGGGCGTGTCTGTTGACCAATCGCGCCCATTTTTGGCGAATCGATGAGGGGAATTTTTATAGATATAAGTACCAAATTTCAAATTAATAGGTAAGTTTTTGTAACAAATAAATAGATTTTTGATTGTGGGCGTGGCTCTTGACTAATTTTTCCGATTTTAAATAGCGCAGATCGCTATTGCAGAAACTAAAAGTGTATGTACAAAACTTCAGCTCAATATCTCAAAATGTGCGACCGTGAAAATGCCAACAACAGACAGACACGCGGAAACGTATCGACTTAGTTTTCGATGCTGCACATTAGTCAAGAGCATAACACTCGAGTTCCTAATGCGATAGGTCGTAAGTTCGTTTCTAGTAGCGGGAATCGAGCCCGCGTAAAATTGAATATTTTTTCTCTAATGATATATCCAATCCTTCCCTTCATTCAAAACTAATTTCATGTGTTTGCAAATAACTTCGGCTTTGATATAAATATAATATAATGCACATTCATAAGGGCGTCGATTATGAAATTGTTTTAATCTCTATGATGTGGATATCAAAGAAGTTATAAATTATGTCCTTTAAGGTTAAGATTTTAAAAATCGTAGCATCATATTAAAAGGGGTATTTTACTATACTCTTAAGGCATTCGGGTGTAAGCCTTTTAATTTTTAATATTTCAGAATTTGCTTCTACATTAATGGCCTGGTTTTTGTCAATAAGTAATGATTTTTTTTAAGTGGTAGCCCTCTCGCTTTAGGCTTTGCTTCACAGAAGTAGTACCTTTAACTTAGATGCGCAATATTGTAAAAATATTTCGGAGGAATACTTTTTCAACATAAAAAAAAAACTTTTTTACGGTTATCACATATTTATCAAATATTTCATTATTTTTATTTTTGATTTAATTGATTAATTTTTCATAACACTAATTTTTTATAGTATTTATCATAAATTATAGCATGTACTATAAACACTTGTAATTGTAAAGAAATCGAATTATTAAAAAATAAAAATATATTGATATTAAAACTTGGGAAAATAGAAATACCTCTCTTTAAGTTCAAAGTACATATAAAAAAAATATAGTATTATTATTAAAAAAATTATACAAAAAAATAATAATAATAATAAAAATAAAGTAAAAAAAAAATACAACATGTACTCATTGCTACTTTCATTAAAAGTATAAATATATAAAATAATGAAATAAAATGAGAAATGTATAGAAAACTCTGAAAAAATGTAATAAAGCATTTATTATAAAAAAAAAATAATTCCCTAATTAAATTAATTATTTTATTTAAATGTATAATTTTTTAATTCATTTATATAATATAACTATTACTAAAACCACAAGCTTAAAATATATATGATATAAAAAAACGTATGAAAATGTATTAATAAATAAAAAATATAAAACAACAACACCCCTAAAAGTACATTTTTAAGTGCATTATATATATATAAAAAATCCTTTAAAAAATAAAACATTAATTGTTATAAAATTCTAAACCCAAAAAAATAATAAAATAAATAAAAAATTATAAATATAAATAAAAAATAATTTATTACAATTACAATATTTTTACCCTATAAAAATAACAACAAAATAATAGTTATTTATAATTACAAAAATTAAGGAAAAATCATGTTATAAATTTATATGACAAATAAAATATTTTTAAAATATTAAAAAAAAATATATATTACTCCATATACGTAATGATAAATAAAAAATAAAATATTTTTTCACTTTAAATTAATAAATTAAGCTACAAAAGAACCTCTTAGAACAAAAGTTAAGCCAACACACACACACTTACACAAAACAATATATCACAACTTTCTTTACCTTTTCTGTTACACCGTTTTTTGTATATAGTGGTAATTATGTTGTTTCGTTTTTGTTGTTTTTAGAAATGAAAAATTAAAACCTCTTCAAAACGAGTACCATTTGAAAAAAGAAGAAACAAAACAAACAAAAAACTTTAATAACAATCTAGTACCAAGAACACAAAATCCAACACTCACAAAACCCTGTAACCTGCAATTAAAAAAAAGAAATTAAAAACAAATAAGAAACAACAACAACAACAAATAACCAAGTGCAAAAAGAATTTAGCTAAAAATAACAAATTATTACCAAAAAAATTTATTATATAAAAAAATATTATATACATACATAAGCAGCAAATAGTGTTACCAACAAAAACAAAAACAAAAACAAATTCCATTAAACTTGAATTCTAGCAAATTGCCCGCAAATAGAAACTATAACCCATAAACATGCCAGCCCTTATAAGCCAAGACCGAACACTCATCCACAATACTTGTATTGCAGCAATCAAGCACAATACATAAAAAAATAAAATAGAACCTAAATAAAAGTTACAACTACAATGCAATGCAATAATGCCATAGATACATACTACTCTACTACTCTTAATAGAAAATAACGATGAATTCCCTAAAGAAGGATGTGTGGGGGTAGGGAGGTGAGGTCAACCAAATAAATAGAATAACGAAAAATAAAATAAAATAGCCAAAAACTTTATCCATTACTCACTCATACAATACACCAACGATACAATACAATAGTTAGAATAGACAACAACGTTACACCCAAAATTGATTGATTGATTGAATGATATAAAAACTGTTAGGATATAATTGGTGATTGATGAGAGAGAGCAAAGCAAACATGAATTTTATGAATTCTTCAACAATAGCTAATCTTTGGAGTAATTGTATGAAATTTTTCAATTTTTTTATACCCATCATCACGTATTCAGGGGATGTACAAAATAATAAGAACACCATGCAATATAGTACATCTTGTTACATGTTGATAACACAGATGCCGTGTAAATAATACGACTGGTATGTATTGCCAAGTCTTGTAGGGTGTATTTCAGAGTATTATACGATTTATTCTGCGACGGTTAAAACAAGCGATCAGTGAAATGCGTAATTTCTCAGACTTCGAAAGAGGGGCAAAACGTTCATGCTTGGTTAACCGGAGCGTCTGTGGCGAAAACAGCTGCAGCGTTTAATGTTTCACGACAGTGTCTACGGTAATGACAACATACACAAAACATGATTAACTGACAGAGACCGACGAACATCAAAAAGAAATGGGATCAGAAAACATAAAACTACTGCGGCAAAAGTGACAACAGAACTCAACACTCACTTGAGTAATACTGTTTCGACAAAAACAGTGCGGCGGGAGCTGCACAAAGCTAACATTCATGAAAGGACTGCAGTTTCGTAACCACTTATGTTAGCTGTTCATATTATTTTGTTCATATCCTGTATATGGGAATATATATGACTTTGTCAAAATGCCCGAAAGGAGGCATCGCAAACACTACAAAGTATTTACATTCTGAAGCAAACTCGTCATATCTGTCTGTATGTATCAGGCCGAGCGTGTATGATATCTGTGTCTCTCTCTAGTCGTAAAAATTGAGATATCGATTCCAAACTAGGTACCACGGTTGTTATTGAAATTGGGCAAAAAATTTTGTCATTTCGTTTGCAATACGTATAAGAAGGCGTCAGAGACCTTACAAAAAAGTTCTTGTTCGGCATCTAAAACTGAATCGATCTAAACCTGTGTGTCCGTGTGTCCCTCTGTCTGTCTGTTATTGGCATACTTACGGAGATAATATTGAGATATTCGATAAAATCGGCCACACCCACATCGACCCATCGACAAAATATATATACATATATATATATAATTTACCTGCGAAGTTAAAATTTGGTACATATTTATAGTTACCCCATCCATCGGCGCTCCAATAACGGGCGTAATCGGATAAAAGGCACGCCCACAGTGGACAAAATTCTTTATATCTGCCACAAAAATTTACGTTGTAGATGTGGAAAGCATTTAAGATTTACCGTAAGCCAAATTTAGTTTCCTTTCTTGTTATTTCCATAGTTATTACATAATAGTTATGACCAGATGGAGAATTCATAAATATGGAAAGATGAATAAAGTTAGTTCGATTTTCGCTTAATAATAGCGCCATAAGTGAAAAGTAAGGATCCGTTTAACGAGTTAATAGTGTAGTAATATATAAATATAATAGGTATCTATAAAGGAGAAATTCAAGCAAATTGGCTGTGGCAATAAACATTTTTTTGGTATATAATTAGAATAAAAACATGTCTTACACTGGATAATACAAACAAGAGCATCGCCTTACGTTTTGATTTATAAAATATTTCAGTTGTTTTTGTTAAAACATTTCTTTTTTTATAATACTTAATAACGTAAACACCTTTTTTTACGTGTTTGATTAGTTCTAATCTAAGCTATGTTAGGTAATATTCCCTGAATGTTGATACTACCTCTCGCGATGCTAATGGTTTCGTAGCTGTTAGAAAATACTTCTATTATTTATACACGATATGATAATGAAGAATTCTTTTCCTTTGTCTCTTACGTATGAATGGAAAATTCCATTGAGTAGACATGTTTAGTAATTGGGTTATAATTGAATTATTGTAACAAACTTAATCGTGAGAATAAAGTGTTGATTTCGTCAAAATGATTTAGGTTTTCAAGAAAGGTTACTGTATGTACTGGAATTGATTTTCCAAACAGCTCTAAAGTTTTTTATATCCTACACCAGAGGGTATAATAAGTTTATGCCAATGTTCTAATTTCTAAATAGCAAATGGCACACCTTTAATTATACTGATAAGTTCAGCATCACTTTCCGAATCAATTTAGCCAAGTCCGCCTGTCCGGATGTCCGTCCATGTTAATTTGTGCTTAGAAGCCATCTCCATATGATGTCCTCTTAAAATGAAAGTCTTTATATGGTAAAAATCACAATTCTTAATATTTTTTAACAAAATTTCGTAAAGAGTAGATAATTGGCTTAATAAATGACGGTAACAAATTTGAACTCAGTCGGACTATTTTTAGAACCCCTTCCTGTATAACGTTTTTACATAAAGTGCCCCTTATATGACAATGCCTGATACACGCGTTTACTGATACATTTAAACTTAAAGGTGTAGCGTGTAGGAAATGATCGGGTTTAACCGACATTTAATATTGGTTTAATAATATAAAAATAGTAATAGTAGAAAAAGGTGAGGTTTGTGAAAAGTGCACTGATTAGATTGAGATAAAAATCAAACAAACAAACAACAAAAATAAATAAAAATCAAGCAAGCAAGTAAGCAACTAGTTAGAATAACAAAATACAATAAATAGATTTTTTGTTTCGTTTCAATATAATTTCATTTTTCGGTTCACACACTCACACACACTGGAAACATACTTTTGCAACACACAGTACCTTTACTTTTGTTATCTAATACTCGTATTCTCCAACAATTGTTTTTTATGTGTTTTTGTTCAAGTTTTTGTTTGATTGAAAAAAAAATTATGAAAATATAATTCATGTTATAAAAGTATTAATTATTATTATTAAATGTGTTTATGTGTATAAATATGTTTTTCTTGTAACTGTTTAAAGAAAAAATTATCAAAACATAAAAATAAAATAAAATTAAAAATAATTCAAGTCTACACAAGCAATTCTGTATTATTCTATGTCTTGTGTTTTATTAAAAAGCCTCCAACTGATTATACTAAAAAAAAACTAAAAAAAAAGAATTAAAAAAATTATATTATTTAAGTAAAAACTGAATTTGGCTTATACCAAATCTTATATACCTTCCACGACCTTCCCTATAGTAAGCGTGGCATGTACATAATTATGCTAATGTACGAGTATATGAATAAGTATTTTTTTTAATTGTGCCACGCCCATTTTAGATGAATGGGTTTATTATAAATACCAAGTTTCCAACTTCGTAGTTCAATTTTTATAGCAGGTAAATAGATTTTTGTCGCTTATGGGCGTGACTCTTGACCATTTTTAATAGGGAGCTGCATGCTTAAATTAAAAGTACAAAATTTCGGCATCAATATCTAAAAATTTACAATTATGATAGTACACTCGGACATGTTTACAACGACTCAATTTATGATGGTGATTAAAAATATATATACTTTAGAGGGTTTCCAACTCATTTCTCTGATAATTGCAAACGGAATAGCAAACTCAGCATACGCTCATCACTGTGGTGGAGGGTATAAAAATTTTTATTGTAGCAGTTGTTTCTTCCGAAACATATGAACATTACATTTACTTGAAACATTACCTTTATGTGTTATAATTAATCACTATGATGTGCAATACGTCCCTTTTCGAAGCACAGTTCTTAATAAGTTTATTACTCCGCTAGAAAGAGGCATCATAGGTAATTGATAGTATATATATTCTTGATCATCATCAAAATCTGAATCGATCTATATATAGATACGCCCGACGGTGTGTCACAAAAAAATATTGATTTGAAAATTTGTACACAAATTTGAATTGCGCGGAATCGGTTGAAAGTCACATAAAATCTATCTATAAGCTGAAACTTGGTACATATTTATAATGAACACTTTAGTAGGCGTGGTCAGGTGGCAGGCACACCCATACATTACAAAAAAATGTTTTAATGCATATTATATATACTGCTATAAGGCGTAATCGGGTACTGCCACGCCCACGATTAGTTTATTAAAAATCGCTTCATGAAAAGTGTTATATTCAAAAGGGTTCTGAGTATGGTCCAAAGGAGTCGAATTAACTATTCTACATCAAATTTTGTTAAAAAGAATTTAAGAATTGCGATTTTTTGGCACATAAAGTTTTTCTGTATAATAAAACCTTATATGAAGTGGGAAAATTGGTGTAATTCGGTCAATTCTCTTTGATGCTTTTGTATCAAATTTCATCATAATATCTCCAAAAAAGCGATCTATAGCTTGTCCGCTTTGTTCTGCGTCGATTAAAACAAGCGATTGATGAAATGTGTGATCTTTGAGACTTCGAAAGAGGGGCAAATCGTTCATGCTTGATTAGCCGGAGCGTCTGTGACGAAAACAGCTGCATTGTATAATGTTTCACGGTAATGTCAGCATGGCAAAACATCATCGGCGAAGAGGAACAGTTAACTGACAGAGACCGACAAACATTAAAAGAATTGTGACCAAACAACGTAAAGCTACCGCGGCAAAAGTGACAGCAGAACTCTATTCAGACACTCTACGAATCTATTACGTGAAGAATTGCAGCTGTCCTAAAAGCAAATGCTGGCCCAATACCTTCATAAATAAATATTGTGTATATGTCACGAAATTATTTAGTCCATACCCTGTAGTTAAATCGATTCAGATCTGAACCAGATTCTGAACTGAATTAAAGGTAAGTGTAACATTAGGCAATGGTGGCGATTAAAACCTAACAACCAGACCGACTGGAACATTTTATTTTTGCGTGAAATTGCGTTTATTTAAAAAAAGAATTTTTAAATTATAAACCAATGCTTACTAATGCTTAAATATTAACTTTATATTTAGTAAAAATAAATTAACTGTTAAAAAAAATTTTTATTGCCATATGAACAAAAAAAAAAAAAAAAACCAAATGACCCTCATCTGACAAATTACTAAATTATAAATGAAATCTGTTTAAACACGTTATTCTCGTCACATACGTATGATTCACCTCAACACAAAACTCCCAAAACAATTTAATAATAATGTACATGTATATACAGTCATATACAATACCTTATTATATATATATTTAATATATATTATATAGAGTATATACTTGAAAAAAAAAGAAAATATTACAACAACAAACATTTGAAGGCAACAAATTTATCGTGTAAGGTATTGAAAAAAATTTAACGAAATAAAACGTAAGACTAATAAAAGAAAATTATTGATAAAACTTAATAAATTGCTGAGCGTCTTATTCAGAACAACATCAGAATGTTGATGAAAAATTGCAAATAATGTCGGTAATAGGGCAATGCGGTGTCAATCAGCTTGAAAAACATGCCTTTTCTTTGAGAATATTTTTTAATAAATGGATTATAAGAGCAACGCCTAAGCTTCACATAGATGAGGCATCAGAAACTTTCAAAATCTGAATAGATAGATAGATGTTCATCCATGTGTCCCATGGCACTATGACGTGTCACAAAAACTGATTGCAACTAAAACACTTTGTGGTTTCTGGGCCCAGGTTCCTATTTAAATTGAGTGTTTTTTTGTTTGTTTTTGGTTTACGCTCACAATTTACAAAAATCTAACTAACAACCACAACGAATTGAGCCATAAAGTTGTAATTTGACGTAAGTATGTCCTTATAATTAACCCATTTGTTGTTGAGCGTACAAAATGGGCGTGGCACGATAACAGACCCGCCCATAATTATCAAAAACTTATTAATTAAGCACAGAAATTGGCCCATAAACGGACATTTCCAATTTCTGCATCCAGATCGCTATTTTAATTGAGCAAAATCGGTTGAGAGCCACGCCCACAATCAACAAAAATATTGAGCTATGAAGTTGAAATTTTATCTACAGGTTTTATATTTGCCTCTTCCATGTGAAAAAATGTGAAAAAATGTGTGTGACCGGATAAAAGACACTCCCACAATTTACAAAAAACTGTTTTCGCCGTAAAATTTGACTTACACGTTGATACGTAATATATATGTATACTTTATTAGAAGGCGCAATCATATAATTGCCACGCCCATAGTTTGTATATAAATGTTGAGAGTATTTAATATATTTGGCATAAACCAAATTTAGTTTTCTTTCTTGTTTTTTACTATAGTCCTCTCAAAGAGCCGCTTATTGAGACTTGGAAAAGATGTAATCTTTCTATTAAAATTATTATTGTGCAATATAATCCTTATTGTTTCAGAGTAAGAAACAATTGATTTCTTAATCTTCACCCATGGCACTAATTTTGAAAATCGCCCGAAATGTGATTGTGTACATGTGTGTGTAATTATACGGTTTCTGTAACATACATTCTTAACACACGTGCTAAATTGAAACCTAAATAAGTCGAAATATTGATTTTATTATACCCTCCACATGCGATGTTTAAGTTTGTCATTTCGTTTGCAATACCCAGAGTATAGAATATATAATTCTTGATCAGGATCAAAATCTGAGTCGATCTAAACATGTACGTTCGTGTGTCCGAGTATCCGTGTTTCCGTCTGTTGTTGGAATTCTCACGGTTGCACATTTTGTGATATTGAGCTGAAATTTTCTTCATACACTTTTAGTTTCTGCGCGCAGATCTCCATTTAATATAAAGTCGGTCAAAATCCACGCCCACAGTTCACAAAAATTTATTTATCTGCCATAAAAATTGCGCTACTAAGTTGAAACTTGGTATACATATGTACCTCCTTCATCGATGTGCCAAACTGGGCATGATATTTGGTATGTATTTCCATAATTATTTTATTCATCGTTGTGCCAAAAATGGACGTGATCGCATAACAGACACGCCCACAATTAAGAAAAAGCCTTACTTAGCGTAAAACTCGACTTCAAACCGTTGCGTAATACATACATCATTAGAGGTCGGAATCACATACCCGTCACGCTCACCGTTTGTATTTACCTGTGGAAGGTATTTAAGATTTGGCCTAAGCCAAAGTCAGTTTTCTTAAGCGTTTTTTATTTGTCTTAAGTGAACAATTGGATATCAGACACTAATATCTTTTAACTATACTGTGGAAAGGTTGGCATTGTTTTAGGTGATAGGCGGGGGCAGAGAACAATGGGCGGGTGGGCACATTTAAGTTAGGCAATAATTGTGGAGGCCGTATGCAGTTCGAGGCCGTACAATCGCCATCCACACTGTACACATCACTTTTTGAGCACTCACTCATTGTTTTAACATAATTTAGTTCTCAAAGCCTTTAAGCACCCATAAGGCAATTATATATACGCGCCTACACATATTTATAATATTTTTTTACTATTTTATGTATAGTTGTCTTTGTCTCTCTTCTTTTTAAGAACTCGTATTTATTTCGATTCTAACTGTTTACGCAAATCTTAGCTTAAGGTTTGTGCAGCTATAAATGAACATTTTACGCAGGCTATGAAACATTACCCAACTCTTTTCAATTCAAATTATATATCTCCTTCATAATATATGCTAACTCTTTTTTTACACCGTATTTTGGCGAGACCATATTGTTTGTTTGTTATGCATTGAAAATTGTTGTTTTTATACCATGGCTTAAACTTTCTGGATTTTTCAATAAGAACATAACAATATCGAATTTTAATACAAGCACAATCTTGAACATGTTTTATGATCCGTTAACGTCAAAACATTAATCAAGGTTAACATTTTTATTATAGTGACGTTCACAAACGAACAACTTTTGAAAATCATTAAAAATTACTATGCCAATTCTGAGTCAATGATGGTGGACTATATGTTTTCATCGAAAAAATCGATCGCTACAAACGTTATATGAGAGATTTCACATTTAAACCTAACACGTGTACTGTATCTAGAATAAATTTCAGTCCCATATCCTAATTGTTCTGTACTTTATTTTAATATAAAATTGTTATGTCCTTATTGAAAAACACTTTACAAGTCTTCATACAGCCAGAGGCTTATTATATGTATGAGTAATTTGTGAACAATAACCGTATCGTTACAATTTTTGTTTTTTTCTTTTTCGCCACCAATTTTTAATGAAGATTGAGTTTTCTCTAAAGATAAAAGTATTCATATTATTAATACAAGTTTTTAATTGAAACACGTAATAAGAGTTTTCAACTGAACTTGTTGAACCAAAAATTATGAAAAGTTTCCAGAGCTCAATTACTTGTTATACAATATTTATACCCATCATTATAATGATGTAAGGGGCATATTGCTTTTGTGCAAACTTTTGTAAGTACTGAAGAGGATGAGCCACACGCCTAACTCCTAATTTTAAGTCGATTTAATACACGTAATATTCATTATTGTCAAATGAACTGAGAATAATATAGAAAATGGTTACAATTAGTGGAAGCATGCGCCCATAATTTGAGAAAGGTCAACGTGCGGAGCAAACCTATATACTCAGTCCAGTAGAGTACATTTCGGATTTCAAAAAAAAGCGAAATTATAACTTTATTTTTACACTCTATAAAAGGAATTTGACTAGCATGGTATAGCATAGCATAACATAGTACATAGCACATACCTAGATTTAGCGTTGGCCTAATCTAGCTCTTTTCTTTTGGGCCACATGTTTTGTATAATGAAAAAAACAAAAAAAACACCATTACACACACAAATACATTCAATGTTACAATATTAGATCTCATTAATTTCATAACACAGACCTCATAGTTGAAAAGGGAAATGAACTTAGCTACGAACGTTTGACACATATGCGTATACTTACACTATATATTAAAGTATATATGGCATCATATATACATGTATGAAAATGAGAGTTTCCATTCATTTTATTTCACCCTCCGCATTATAGGGGTAAGTATGCCATGTACGTCCTACCCTTTGCAATTATCAGAAGTAAAGGCAGGGACCGTATATATATACCTTGTATATATATTTTTGATCAGTATCAGTTTTTTAGTTAATCTAAATTTGAATTTCGTTCAGACGTGCAGTTGTCTATTTGGAGCATCTAAAATGGCTTAACAATCACGCCCACAAGAAGCAAGAATTTTTTGCAAGGCTATAAAATGGGAAATTGATAAAAAAAAGTTAAATTTGAAAAACACCAAAAAAAGTGGGCGGTGTCGAAATTACACAGACACGCCTATAGTTTATAAAAAACCCAAATTGATTTCGGAGTTGATATTATTTGCATAACGTTGTATTTAAAAGTGGGCATAATTTTGCACATGCCACACCCACACGTTACTTATAAATGTGGAGGGTATCCCAGAGCTTTTTTACTTACCTTAAATCGTATAACTTCTGTACAGTATTGTTATTAACGTGTTAGGTGGTTACTGCAAAAAAAAAAAATAACTTGAAAAATATTAAAAATTTTTGTTGCTGTAGAGTACTCATGGACTCTGTAAACCTCAAAAAACGTTCGGGAAGTCGAAGCTTCTTAAATGACTATTAAGTAGAATTAAAATTAATTTCTTTCTTGATGACTTTTACTCCAAATGTATGTGTACTGCCTGAGGGTTGAATCATTAGAAATATAATATAAGCCAAACAAATGGGCAATATAGTCACATGTCAATGATTTAGTGATATAGCAGCTATTATATCTCAATCCCAATTTGTTGCCTCAACTCATTCGTAATGTAGAGCTGGGTGTGTGGGTGTGTGTGTAAATGTCTCGAAAGTGTAATGTTGTAACTGATGATGGCAATTCATTGCATTGTTTCTCCATGTACTAAATTGACTCTAAGGCATGTTATAAAACAACAACAACAACAACAACACCAATAAGAACATAAACAAAACATTGTAACAACGCAAGCAATTGTTGTCAGATTAAAAAGCGCACACAGGGCTACTCTAAAGTGTTGGGTAAACAAAAAAATCAATAAGAAATCTAAATTTGGCTTAATCCAAACCTTAAATACCCTCCGCATCTATTTACAAGCAAGAGCTGTGGCAGGTTTATGATTACGCCCTCTAGTGTATGTATTACGTGTCAACTTTCAAATCGAATTTTACACTGAGTACGGCTTTTTGTAAATTGTGGGCGTATATGTTATTCGACCACACCCATTTTTAGCACACCGATGGATATTTATGTTCGTTTATATGTTTACCAAATTCCAACTTCAAAGCTCAATTTCTGTGGCAGATAAATAGATTTTTATCGATTGCGGGCGTACAAAATATTCGACCACGCCCATTTTTAGCACACCGATGGATATTTATGTTCATTGATATGTTTACCAAATTCCAACTTCAAAGCTCAATTTCTGTGGCAGATAAATAGATTTTTATCGATTGCAGGCGTACAAAATATTCGACCACGCCCATTTTTGTCAAAGTAATGGATAGGATAATTATAAATGTGAACATCAAATTTCAACTTTATTGATCTGTTTTGTGTTTGGTAGAAAAATAAATTTTTTGGTACTGGCGGGCGTAACTATTAAACAATTCTAACCTATTTAAAAAGCGACCTGCGTGCAGAAACTATAAATGTCTGTACAATTGTGAGAGTGCCAAAGCAGACGGACACACGGACAGAAATATTTAGATCGACACAGTTTTTGATGCTGATCATAAATATAACTTCTTCGTAGGGTCTCTGACGTCTCCTTCTGATGACGAACTTAATATAGCCGCCCCATTTTATGTGGAGGGTAAAAAAAATGTTAACAGTATAACCTACACGTATACAAGAAAAACCCACTTGTATGTATGCGGGTGTATATAGTCTACAGTCTACAAACTCTTGTGTTTTTACCTACGCATTGTATTACACAAATACAAACACATTTGCTACATACCTTTGTACGAATGTGTATCTGTAGTATACAAGCTTTTCATAAAAGAAAATTACATTTAAGCTGCACCACGCTTAGTTGAACGCATGCAAATTTGGTTTTCAGCCTAACATTAATATTATTAGTGTTGTTGTTGTTTGCTGTTAGTGTACATTCATTATTACTTCGTGCAAGAGAAATGTGTACCTTTTTATCATAAATACAGATGTAAGTAGATATATATGGTATGTGATGGATAAAGGGATTTATACAACTTTACAAGCTACGGTATGCGGCCCAAGTACAGAATAGTGTTTGTGTGAATATATGTTATTTGTGTGCATTTTTATACTCTCCACATAAGCTGGGGTTCAATTAAGTTTGTCATTCCATTTGCAACACCGAAAAGGTAGGTACTGCATATGTTCCTAATCAGCAACAAAATATAAGTCTATCTAGACATGCCCATCTGTCGTTGGCACTGAAATTAGTACATACATTGCTATTCGCTATTCATTCGCTATTAATTGAGTATAATAGTTTGAGAGCCACGCCCACAAACGATTAAAATCTCTCTACCAACCACAAAGATTAACCTATAAAGTTGAAATGTATTACACATATTTATTAAATATCCCGTCCATTTATGTGCCAAAAATGGGCGTAATCGGATAACATACACGCCCACAATTAACAAAAACCCCTCTTTTTGTGTACAGAATCCGAAGTATTTTACTTATGAACTTACGTTCATACACATATGGTTTAATTGCCACGCCGACAATTTGTATATAGATGTAGAGAGTAATTAATATTCGGTTTAAACCACATTTAATTTTTTTACTTGTTTAATTTAGCCCAACTTAAAATTATTTGCCTTTAGGTTACAATATATAATAAAACTGTTCAAACAACAACAACAACCATTGTACATTATATATGTACAATAATGCATACTGTACATATATAGACCAAAGGACAGCATACTCACTATTAATCACCTAATAGTTTAATAATTGAGATGAATTTTTGTGGTTTTCTGTGCTGTGCTTTGCTTTGATATGAACATTAAAACTAATTACTATCTTTGCTTTTTGTTATGAATAACATAAAACTTTATCAATAACAATAAAATTGTAAGCGATGCTTACAATTACATTTAATGTTACAATACAGTGCTAAACTGAATTTTTTATACCCTCCACATTAGATGGGGATCTATACTAACTTTGTTATTTCATTTGTAATGCCCAGAATGGAGATGTCGTGGAATCTACAAAAGCTAAATATGTATGTCCGTGTGTCCGTCTGTTGTTGGTACTCTCACGATCGTAAATTTTAGAGATATTGAACTGAAACTTTATACAAATTTTTACAGTTTCTGCATACAGCTTGCATTTTAAATTGGTTAAAATTGATCAAGAGCCACGCCTACAATCGACAAAAATTCATTTATCTGTAAAAAAATTGAACGTTACGGTTGAAATTTGGTAAACTTGTTAATATTTACCTTATTCACCGACGTGCCAAAAATGAGCATGATCGGACAATCGACAAGAATCCATTTATCTGCCACAAAAATTGAGCTATAATATTGGAAATTATTATATAAGTTTATAATTACTCCATTCGTATACCAAATATGGGCGTGGTCGAATGATACGTACAACGTGCATCGTACTCATCGTAAAACTCGACTTGTAATCTGATATGCGGTACGTACACTATCATATACCTGCCACGTCCACTGTTTATATGTAGATGTGGAGGGTATTTAAAATTTGTCCTAAGCCTAATTTTACTATGATTTTAAAAGAAATTTTTAATGGTGCAGGGCATCCTGATCAAACTTTAACTTTAAACCATTGTCTGATTGGCATCAAAATTCTGATAAAAAATTACACAAAAGTTATAATTTTTGCCGAAAATAGCTTTTGACAAAAAAAAAAGAATAAAATAGTATAAATCAACTAACTTTCACTCAAAAGTTAGCACGATTAAGCCTTATCGTAAGGGAAATGAATGCGCCAAGTTTCGTTGGAAAATATAAGGAACTGTCGATTTTTGCCATATAATGAATGCTACCAGAGTGATAAGCACCCTGCCTACCAATGCACTGTTTACTTAAATGTAAGGTGCTCAGTTTTCTGAACATTTAATACTTAACACGAAGCACAAGCAACCATTCCATTCGGTTAGTTAGTGCCCACTCGAAAATATTGTCTTTTTAATCCGCAGCGTATTAAGAAAGAATATGTGAGAAGAAGCATTTCCTCATGGAATAACATTGTGGTGCCTGGTGCTATATTACACATACACTCACCCGCACATTTCATTTCTGCGGTGCGTACATAATGTGGCCAACCGTGAATATTTTATCGGGAAGCAACACATTGCTGTAAATTCTGGTGTCTTATTGTTTTTTTCTTTTTTTTTTTAAATATTCTACACATGGAAATGGGAAGCATACATATTGTACAAATTTTGTGAAAAAAAATTGAAACAATAAAACTCGAAGATATTAAGCACAAAAACAATAAATCAGGATGTAAAAGAGAAACTGAAATTATTCTTCTTAATTGTTAAGATTTATTTAAAAACTAGTTGTTTTAAAAGTAAATTTCGCTTAGGCCACATCTTAAGTACCCTCCACCTCCGCAACGGTGGGCGTGGCAAATATATATAATATATTGCGGCCTCTAATAGTGTATGTCTTACGTATCAGCATGCAAGTCTATTTTTACGTTGAATATGTTTTTTGTAAATTGTGGGCGTGTCTGTTATCCGACCGCGCCCATTTTTGGCACCTTAGTCAATGGGATAACTATGTATATGCGTACCAAATTTCAAGTTCCTAAGTCAACTTTTGTGGGAGAAAAAAACTTTTTTTATTAATTGTGGGCATGTCAGTGATACGAATACGCCCAATTTTGGCTTATCGATAAAGCTAATATTTATAGGTGTACATACCATATTTCAAGTTTATAGCCAATTTTTGTGGCAGATAAATAGTTTTTTGTCGATTGTGGGCGTGACTCTTAACCGATTTTGTCATTTTAAATAGTGATCTGCGTGCAAAAACTAAAAGTGCCTGTACAAAATTTCAGCTCAATATCTCAAAATTTACGCCCGTGAGAGTGCCAACAACAGACGGACACACGGACACAGGGACATACATGTCTAAATCGACTCAGTTTTTGACGCTGATCAAGAATATATATACTTTGTAGGGTCTCTGACGTCTCCTTCTGGGTGTTGCAAACGGAAGAACAAACTTAGTATACCCTCATCACTGAGGTGGAGGGTATAATAAAAAAAAAAACACGTAAAACAAGTGAAAATGTTTTGGTCGGTCAATTTCAACCATTTAATGCCCTACACTATTAGTTTAGTTGTATCAGTAAATATGAGACACGTCGTTTCGTTAAAAATATCATTATACAAAACGTTCTAAAAATGATCCGCTCAGGTCCAAATTTAGCTTAAGTAATTATTAAGCTAATTAACTATTCTTTAAAGAATTTTGTCAAATAATTTTAAGAATTGTGATTTTTTGCTATATAAAGACTTCCTTTATAATAAAACCTTGTATGGGGGGCAGGGATTGTAAAAATGATACAATTCGGTACATTTTTAATAGGATTTCTCTAATACGACATGTATTTACTTAGACCAAATCTTATTGAAATATGTACCTTATGCACAAATTTACAATGGACTGACAGACCGACAGATGGACGTAGTGAAATCGATGCAGATTCTGATTGGGGTCGGTATAAGTGAAGAAGGGCGTGTTTTTTGCAGTTTAGCATTTACAAACATTTACTTTGACACAAGTGGTGCAAGGTATAAAAACTAAACTGAACATATCTTTAAAAGAAGAAGAGATTTTCGCAAATTGTAGGTATGTCCGTTATACGACCGCACCCATTTTAGGTACATGCATGGATGTGTACTAAATATCAAATTTATACATTTTTTGTGGTTATAAGAGATTTTTGTCGATTATGGGTGTAGCGTGCTATGTGGCCGATTTCGCCCAATTTAAATAAAAACCTACCACAAATAATTGTACAAAATTTCAGTTTGATATTCAGATTCTGATGCCAATCAAGAATATTCATACTTTGCAAGGCTCCGGGGCCTCCAATAGCAAACTCAGTATACTCGCATCACTAGGGTACATAGTGTAAAAGAGTTTTTCATAGACCCCTATATTATATTATTTAAACATGTGCTAACTTTTGTATTTTTTTTTTTCAAAAAACTGAAAAAAAGGTTCTGTTTTGGAAATGAGAAATAACAAGTAAAAGCGTAGGTCAAATCGTAGATGCCCTCTAATAGTGTATGTATGACGTTTCAGAGTTTTACGCTGCGTACGCTTTTTTGTAAATTTTGGGCGTGTTTGTTATAGATTGCGCCTACTTTCCGCATATCGATGGAAGGGCTAAATAATAATATGTGTACCGATTTTAATTTCGTAGCTAATTTTTCGTTTCAGATATATGAATTTTAGTCGATTAAGGGCGTGGTTCTAACCGATATTACACTATAATAATCTGTGTGCAGAAATTATAATGTCAGCTCACTATATCAAAATTTACGACCGCGAGAGGAACTACAACATGAACGATATCTAGATAGACTCAGATTTGTATAATGACTAAGAATATATATACTTTGCCTCTGACGCCTCCTTCTGGGTGTTGCAAATGGAACTTTGTATACCAGTCATCTCAGGCGGAGGGTATAAGAAGTAAATTAATATGAACAGCACGTCTAGCATTAATGTAATCATCATCGTCATTAACATAATTCTTCTTCATGTTCATTACGCTTGTCATCATACGTAAACCATAGTTAGGAAAAAATTTAGTTTGTCAGCCAAATAAGAAAGTAAACTGACCATCAACTGCACAAAACAGACACAATCTCTGTCATTGTAGTTGTAGTTGAATTTATATGTATAAATGTAGGAAATAAACAACAACAACAACATGCAAGTAAGATAAGTTCATCTAAGAGAAAAAGCAAAACCATCTAATAAGAACAACAACAAACACTTTATATAAAAACAAAACTATAGACAAATAAGTAAAAATGTTAGAGTTGGTCAAGCTCGACCACTCATACCCACGTAACACCACAAATTATGCCACAATTAGTTTCGGTGTATCAGTAAGCGCGAGGCATTGCCACATAAGTCAAATTTGACACAGCCACAAAATTTTGTCAAAAATATTAAGAATTGCAATTTTTTGCTATATAAAGACTTCCATTATAATAAGAACCTAAAAATGATTCGATTCGGGCCATTTTCAATTTTTTTTCATTTCTCTTTAGGTTAATTTATATGTTTGTACCAAGTTTTATTGAAATATCTTAAAAAATGCGACGAGTAGATGAAGATGGGTGTGCTATTTGCCGTTTAGAAGTTTCAAATATTCGCACAAACTTTATATACACTCTAGCATAAGCGGTGCAGGGTATAACAAAGACTTAATAAAACAAAAACAAAAAGTAAAACTGTCACTAAAAAAAACAACAATAATAAAACAATAGTTGACAACAACACCTACTGGAACAAAAAAAAAAATTTTTTTTGTTAAACACTAAAGAAAAGAAAACGAGCAGCAATGGTTTACCAGTAGTTATCTGCCATTTAATCTTAAATAGTCTTGCATCTATACGATACATATAAAAAGGGAATTAAATCATTAATTCATTACAATAGTAGTTAAGGTAAAATATCTGATGAGACTCAGGTGTGACGAGTGCCTAGAAGTCATTCTTACCCTAAGGGCTGCAAGGCCGATTCTTTTTATTGACATCTTAATAAAAAAAATCACCAAGTCACCTATCTAGGGGCTACATAACTATAGGTACGACGACAATTAACTGAAAAACTCATTCATACTTTTAAGGGTTTACTAATTTCTTTTTTCCAATGCAACACAGAAGACACCCCGTGAACTATATATTCTTTATGCATATTTATATTGATCAGCATCTAAATCTGAATCGTTCTGTACATCTAACATCCAATGTTGGAACGTACGTGTGATAACAAAAATTGAGATGAAATTTACTGAAATTTCATTCAAGCTTAATCAGTTTCAGTTATTTCGTTTATTTAAATTCGGTAAAATCAGCTGAGGAGCACACCCTCAATCGACAATTTAACCATTAATCTGAAAAAATTTAATTTCAAAATTTCTATTTATGCATATTTATAACTATTCGATGCTAAAATTGGGCACGCCCATTTATACAAAAATCATCTTTGTTGTAGAATTTGCCATTTGAGGTAAAATATTCATTATAATTAAATTGTACACATGCCACGACCACAAAATATAAATGGGGAGAGAGATTTGGAATAAAACTAACTGAATTTTTTATTTATACATAAGATTGGCGAGGATATACTAAGTTTGCCATTCCATTTACACAACATGCAGAAGGCGGCCGCAGTCACTACAAAGTATGTATATTTTTGATCAGTATCAAGAACTCAGTTGACCTAGAAAATCAAAATTCAGTATACATACTTATTGAGGTAATCCAATTATCGACATGGCAAAAAGGGCGTGGTTGTATAACAGACACGTCCATAATTTACAAAAAAATCTTATGCAGCGTAAAACTCGACTTGCAAGCTGATACGCAGTATAATCATACGGGTGCAACGCCCACTCTAGAGGTATTCATTGATGGATGGGGCAATTATAAATATGATTTAACTTCATAGTTCAATTGCTTTTTTTGGCTGATTTTTCCCAATTTGAATAGTGATATGCATGCAGTAACTGGAAGTTTTAAAAGTATAAAACTTCAGTTTAATAACTTAAAATTTACGACCGTGACAGGGCCAACAACAGAAGAACATACGGATGTCCATGGCTAGATTGATTAAGATCAAGAATATTTAAATACTTTATAGCGTCTCTTCTTAATTCCAACATTTACCTTTACATATAGGTAGCAAGCAAGAGAAATGTTCCGTCTCATTTACACCAAACATTTACTCTCTGTTTCAATTTCATTAATCTAACTAACTGTTCCTTGCAAAGAGAGAAACTATGGGTACGTAGTAAATATACCTTTGGAATGGAATCAACATTTATTCTGTTCTATATATACATACGATAACACCACGAACAACATTACGTAGTAGATATATTTTTGGTTGATGGCTGCTGCAAGAACCATCATTGTCTTCATTAACACAACAGTAGCAGTTGCAATAACAAGCAAACTAGCGGTAACGGTTTCTATTGAGGTGTGTACAATTCCTTTAAAAACAACAACAACAACAACAACATAAACAAGACAAAGCATTGTTCGGTTTATACTAAACAGTTAATAAAAATGGTTGTTGGTGTCGGTAGGCAGAGTGTGTGCATTGGTGTTGGTGTTGGTGTTGGTGTTGGTGTCGTGTATGGATTAAGTGTTCTGTAAAAGCATTCGAGGTTCCCCGGTATTTTATTATTGTTGTATTTTATGTGTTTTGGTTAGTTGGTGTTAGTTCTAACCGATAATCTTTGAAATAGAAAATTGTTCCTCTCGTGTACTCTGTGTTATCTTTATTGTTTGGAAGTTCAGTGCGCTACATGTACATGTTTTCGCTGAAAATTAATTTCAATTTATTAATTATTCTTTTTAATGTAGATATAAATGTGCGTGTGTGAGTAATTGTGAAAAGCGGTTTTAGTGGTGCCATAAACGACTTAAAGATTATTGAAAAAAAAAACCCTTTTTCATGGTTCTTATTTCTAATCCTATTTAATCTTACCACATTTTGGCGCCATTGGACATTTTAGCATTACAACAGGGGCCGTAAAAAGCAACGTTTTTGAATATCAGTTGCCGGGGTAAGAGATATTTTCGTTTCTTTTTTTTCTAAATTAGTAAATTAGAAAATTATAAAAAACGTTTTTTATACCCTCCACCTCAGTGATGAGGGTATACTAAGTTTGTTCTTCCGTTTGCAACACCCAGAAGGAGGCGTCAGAGGCCTTACAAAGTATATATATCAGCGTCAAAAACTGAGTCGATTTAGACATGTATGTCCGTGTGTCCGTCTGTCCGTATGTCCGTGTGTTCGTGTGTCCGTGTGTCCGTCTTTTGAGATATTGAGCTGAAATTTTGTACAGGCACTTTTAGTTTTTGCACGCACATCGCTATTTAAAATGGGCTAAATCGAACGAAAGCTACGCCCACAATCGACAAAAATTTATTTATCTACCACAAAATATGAGCTATAAACTTGAAATTTGGTATGTACATCTATGAATATTAGCTTCATCGGTACATTAAAAAATGGGCATATTCGGTTACAGACATGCCCACAAGTACTAAAAATCTTTATATTTACCACAAAAGTTGACCTAAGAACTTGGAATTTGGTACGCATATACATAGTTATCCCATTGGCGGACGTACCAAAAATGGGCGTGGTCGGATAACAGACACGCCCACAATTTGAAAAACCATATTTAACGTAAAAGTAAACTTGCATGCTGATACCTAAGACATACACTATTAGAAGGCGCAATATATATATATATATATATTTACCATGCCCATTCTTGTAGAGGTGGAGGGTATTTAAGATTTGGCTTAAGCCAAATTTAGTTTTCTTACTTGTTTAATTATATATTTCTTTATACCCTCCACATAAGATACCAAGTTTGTCTTTTCGTTTGCAGCACCCAGAAAGAAACCCTACAAAGTATATATATTCTTGATCAGCATCAAAAATTGAGTCGATTTAGACATATATATCCATGCCTCCGTGTGTCCGTGTGTCTGTCTGTTGTTGGCATTCTCACATGCGTAAATTGAAATTTTCCCATATGTTGTCGATGTGAAGGGTATTTAAGATTTGGTCTAAGCCAAATTTAGTTTTTTTACTCGTTTATTTTTATTTTATATTTTTTTAATTTATTCGATTTAATTTTTTTAATTATCTTATATTTGTTTAGTTTATTAAATTTATTTTTTTAGTTTTAAATAGAATAAAATTTTTGATTTTTTTTTCTCAGAATTTAATAATATGTAATAAACTTAATTTTTCTAAATTAAAGGATTATTAAAAAACATATTTTTTAATTTGAAATTTAATATTTTTAACTTAAATTTTATATTTTCTATTTAAAATGTTTTCATTCTTAATTATTATTTTTAGCTTTTAAAAATTAATTTTATAATTTTTCAATTTCACTAAATTATTTTTGAATTATTATATAAAATATTTTCACCATATTTGAGAAATAAATTTTTGAAATTTTTTTTCTTACAATTTACAAAAAAGAGGCTTCATATATAATGCAATAAAATAGAAACCTTTTTGAAAAGGAAACCACTCAACCACTTTTTATACATAAGATTAGGTTTACTAAGTTTTCTATTATGCTTGCAACACTCACAAGGCGTCAGAGTCAGGCGTCAGAGATACTACAGTATATCTAAATACATGCGTTCTTTTGTTTTTGGCATTCTTATGATTCTAAATTTTGTTATATTTATAGGCAAACGTTTAAATTGGAAGAAATCGATTGAGATCCACGCCCACAATCGACAAGTATCTGTTTAGTAGCCACAAAAATTGAACTGTGAAGTTGAAATTTAGTCCATGTATAATATATACAATGAGCTCTGCCATGGGTGGCAACAGACACGCCCACAATTTAAGTTGATACGTATTACCATTTACTGTTAAATGGCGTGGTTAAATATCTTCCACGCCCACCATTTCTACAGGGATGTGGAGAGTATTTAAGGTTCGACTTAAGCCAAATTTAGTTTTTTTACTTCCATTACTTCCTCTATTCTGTGATGGGTGTAATTCGCTCGTTTGCTCTTACCAACAGCTACAAGTAAAATTGTAAATTTTGTATGACGTGAAAACAAGGATAATAGAAACTATTTTTAAATTTGTTCCCAAAAAACTTTTCCAACAACGCTTATACGAAAAGTTTTTACTTTAAAACATTTTGTCTACCATTTAACAAGATGTGCTTGTACTGGTGATGTGATGGGCGGTGCTTACAATCTTTTATACCTTTAATGTTATGAATTATATGCAATTACCATTAAAGTTGATGCATTTTTTAAGGGGCACCTGAAAGAGAGAAGTCGAATTATTATTATTCCTTCTGTGTTAAAATTATATAAATTGGAAGCTGTTAAAATGTTCTCGTGACGTTTTCTTCTGTTACACCATCACTTACCATAATTGCTTTTGTGAATGTAAAGTTGAAGGAGAGAGTGTCCTTTTTTTGTTATTTTCTTTGATCATCGTGAATTTGTCACCTGTCGATTGATTGCATTCATTACAATGTCAGCTTCTTTCTCTATGCTTCATTATATCCTTTCTCCTTAACACCTTAGTGTATACTACAAGTTTTTATATATCATAATGATATGAGAGTAAATGTTGTAAGTACCTGAAGGTGGCAAGCCACATTCCCAAAAATATTCTTTCTCAGCATCGAGTTTCGAGTCTATTTAGAGGTTCGGTATGTCCGGGTGTCCATATGAATTTACACGTAACTTTATTGAAATTCTCAAACAAAAAATGAAATTTTATGCTGAAACAGGCACAATCTTTGAGTTTTTCTATGATTTCCTATTGCTAAGCAGCAATGTAAAAATACGCTCACAATGAGCTTTTAAACCTTAAACCCCTGTCTTTTAGTTCTCTACTGGTCGCATATATAAAGATAAAATAAATATAATAAACTTCAAAAATATTGAAAATGGGCAAAATCGGTCTACAGACTGGATAATAGCTTTAGTAAGTAGTTAGTTGGCTATATATTTCGATCCTAGTATAGTAAATACCGATTTAAAGGAAAAGCAAAATTGATACTTTATTTGTACATTCTAACGGTATAAGAATAAAAGAAGATGAACTAGCCGCTCAGGAAATATATTGAAAAGAAATTGTGTCTCTTTATACATTAATGAACATGTGATAGGAAGGTATGTTAAGTTTGTGCATACATATGTTTCCAGCTGAAAAACCTAAATGGTAAATAACGCACCCATCTTTGATTAAAAAGTTGGTACAAAGACGTGTATTGGCCCCCTTTTGGAAATGAATCGAATTGAACCATTGAACCTCTCCCCATAAAATGTTCTTCTTACCATTTTTGACAAAATTTAGCGATATAGTATTAGACTGGGCCAAATTTGAACCCGATCGTACTAATTTTAGAATCCTTTCCCATACAAAGCCAAAATACGAAATAAAGTCTTTATATGACGAAAATTCTTAATGTTTTCTGTTACCTAAAAAATTTGCTTAGTTGTTAGTTAGTTAGCTAAATCATTAAACTCAAATTTGAACCATCATCAGAGCAATTTTATTTACTATATAATATAATAATATTTCGCTAAATGACCTAAACGGCAATGCCGGCATTTACTGAAACAACTAAACTCTTTGTGGTACGAGCTTGACCGACCATAACATTTTTACTTGTTTTCTTTTTTGGAAGATTTTATTTATAATGATTTTATTTAGAATGATTTCAGTTTACCTGAGAAGATTTTATGGTTCACTTAATAAAGAATTTTATTCACTTCTTTTAATAAAAATTTGAAAAGTTTTTTTTATGATTCTTTTTAATAACTATTTGTGGTATTTCGATAACAATAACTTGGAATATGAGAAACTTTATTAAGACTCCTTTGTAATCAACGGAACATTAACTTTTGTTTAAACATTTCTTTATGAAATCTCCAGTCATTTAAAGTTTATTGACGTTGCACTTGTCTCGAAATTCTTCGCTTTGTTCATTTAAGTAATATTTTTCATAGAAAAGTGGAACTTTCTTTGCAGGAATATAAATAAGAAACAAATAAGAAAACTAAATTTGGCTTAGGCCAAATTTTAAATACCCTCCACATCTGCAACAGTAGGCATAGCATGTATATATTGCGCCCTCTAATAGTGTACGTATTACGTATCAGCTTACAAGTCGAGTTTTACGTTGAGTATGGTTATTTGTGAACTGTGCGTGACGGCCGCCATTACATCGATGGATATGAAAGTGTATCAAGATGTATAAATTTTTGCAAATATTTTTTCTCTGACGTTTCCTCCTGGGTGTTGCAAACGCAATGAGAAACTTAGTATACTCCTCATTCTTATATAGAGAGTATAAAAAAAACTCCCCACTGATTACTTAATTAAAATGTTTTTGAAAGCTTGAAAGGTCAGATGTTTAGTGAGTTATAGAAAGTTAAGAGTGTATGTAGTAATGTTTTGTTGTTCTTTTCAAGTTTTGTTTTGTATACCAGTTAATATAAATGAAATTTTTAGTGTAATCCCTTAATTAAAATACAGATTTTATATTTATATGTTAATTATTTTATTAAACATAAAAACGAAAGAAATAAACCGTAGAAGCAATAAAATATTTATATTGTTAAGTAAGAGTAGACACTACTTCTTGAATGTAGGCGTGTCTGAAGATGTGTTCTTTGAAAACATTAATTAGAAGGAAAATGTTTGAAGATGAGTTCTAACAAGTAAGAAAACTAAATTTGGCTTAGGCCAAATCTTAAATACCCTCCACATCCACAACGGTGGGCGTGTCAAATATATATATATATTGTGCCCTCTAATAGTGTATGTATTACGTACCAGCTCGCAAGTGGAGTTTTACACTCAGTATGGTTTTTTGTATATTTTGAGCGTGCTGTTATTAGACCACGTCCATTTTTGGCGTATAGATAAATAATCAGATGAATAGATATTTGTTGATTGTGAGCGTGTCTGTTTTCGGCATATCGACGAAGGAAATATTTATAGATGTACTCACCACATTTTAAATTTCAGCTCAATATCTCAAAATTTACGTCCGTGTGGATACCAACAAGAGACAGACACATAGCCACACAGACACACAGACACACGGATATACATGTCTAAATCGTCTCAGTTTTTGATGTTTATCAAGAATATATATACTGTGTAGGATCTCTTGTGCCTCCTTCTGAGTATTACAAACGTAATGACAAACTTTGTATACTGTCTATATTATATGGAGCGTATACAAAATTTATTGCTCTATACGTACGTGTATACATTATATAGTAATTAGCAAATTAACACTAAACGGTAAACAACAAATCTTTTATTGATGTCATTATGTTTCTCTCAATTTATTGCTTCAGTTAATTAGCACTTATGTATAATAATATATTTACTTTATGATTCATTTTAACAAACCATTTGTGGATGTGGTTTGTTGTTGTTTTATCATACTTCGTATACCCTTTGCCAAAACGTTTATAACACCCAGAAAGTAGCATCAGAGACCTCAAAGCAGCAAGGAATACTAAAACGTATGTCGAAATGTCCGTGTATGCTAAAAACACCACTCTGTGCTTTAGGGCACAAAAAGGTGTGTATCTGTCAATACAAACGATAGCTATGGGCAACTTGAATTTTATCATATTTAGTAGTGGCTTATAAATATCCATAAAGAATTTTTTTCAAATTCAGCGGCCATTAGCGCCATATTTAATTTGGCACAATTCGATAATGCTGTTATAATGGATTTTTTGTGACAAAATTTTGCTTCTTGTAATCTACTCGTGAAATTCTTTCATTTGATATCCATATCGAACAGATTTTGAATAACAGTAATTTGACCCCTTCGGCAGACGACATGTTGGATTTAACAAGGTTTCATTTAGCTTACAGCATTCGATGTCTGTATCGTATAGGTTGTGGAGTGAAATTCGCCATTGATGATTTTTGGAGAATTTCGGAACTTTGTAAAATTGTATTACCCGATTCCAAGTTAACTTCTTTTTCACATTTTGTTGCATTGTGGATGCGTCGTAGTTCAACCATTATAAAGATATTCTAAAAAAAAGAATAAATATTTAAATTCATTCCACCAGGCAATTGATTTTCATATAAGAAACCACAGACAGACAGGCAGTCGCAAATGGAGTGACAAACTTAGTATATCCTGGCTCTTATGTGGAAGGTATAAAAAAATCCTCTTTGCTCTGACAAAAGGGGCTTTATGTGTTTTTTTTCATTATTTTCATTAGTTGTTCAGGAAACTTATAACATTCTATGGATTCATCAGGGGAGAGAAAGGCATACTGAGGTGCTTGTAAACACCAAATAATTACAATAAAAGTTTGGCTTTGAACTGTTTTCGCTACCTTTTTACCTGCGGTATTTTTGTATATAATCACAAAAATTTCTTACATACACTTTTCAATAGTTGAATCATATATACAAAAAACAAGAACTTACAACACTACAACGAACACTCTCCAGTACCAGTAGCGTACATACACAATATTTTAACCAAGGTATAATTATACCCTCCACACGTGAGGTGGTGATACTAAGATTGTCATTCCCTTTACAACACGTAGAAGAAGAAGGCATTAAAGTATATAATATACATATATTTCTTGATCAGTATCAAAAACTGAGTCGATCTAGACATGTATGTTCGCGTGTCAGTGTGTCTGTATATTGTTGGCATTCTCACACGTTTAGCTTTTACACGAGGATCGTTATAAAAAATGGGCATAACCGGTCAAGTGCCACGCCCACAATCAACATAAATCTATTTCTCTGCTACAAAAATTTAGCTATAAAGTTTAAATTTGGTATATATATGTATAGTTATGCCGACCATTGATGTGCCAAAAATGGGCGTGGTCGGAAAACATACTTGCCCATAATTTATAAAAAATATCCAGCGTTCAACTCGACATAATACAAACACTATTAGAAAGCGTTATTATATACCTGCCACGCCCACCGTTGTACATGTGGAGGGAATTTAAGATTTGGCCTAAGTCAAATTTAGTTTTCTTACTGGTTTTTTACTATTTTTATATCCCAACTACTGAAAACTTAATATATTCTAACCGCACAAAACTGCTATTGACTATGTGTGTATGTGAGAGAGAGAGAGAGAGAGAGATAGTGATTGAAAGAGGGCTTATGTTGTGGGATATATTACTGAGTTGTAAATATGATGCATGTTCATATGAAATCATGTTTATAAGCGTTCGTATATGGTGAGGTTTCCGGTTTCCGTTGTTCCAAATAAAATATTCAACGAGTAAGCGACAGCATTCGGAAGGACTTGTTCCAAAACTAAACACTGACATGGCAAAATACAATAGAATGATATATATTTTATAACCCCCATATAAAAAGAGTGGTATACCAAGTTTGTCACTTCCTTTGCAATACCCGGGAAGGAGACCCGAAAGGCCTTATAAAGTTTGATTTGCATCCAAATCTGAATCGATCGCTGGATCGAGGGTATTGTAAATTTTCTGCTAATAGTACTTACATTCTACATACATTTCTATCTTTTTTCCATAGATTTATATTTACAGTGGGAAAAGTCCCTTGAGAGACACGCCCATAATTGAGAAGAATCTATCCCTCAGTTACAAAAATGAAATATTATAAAGAAGTTGTTACAAATATTTTTAATTAGTTCGTGTATGGATGTGCCACAAGTGGGCGGGGTTGAATAACAGACATGCCCACGATGTACGAAAAACCGAAATCAGCGTAAAACTCGACTTGCAAACTGATACAAAATACTTTTACTATTAAAGGGAGTAATCATGTACGTACAACGCCCATACGCTCACTCTTTGTATATAGATGGGGATGGTATCTAAAATTTGGCCAAAGCCAAATTTCATTTCTTAGCACAGTTTTATTTGTGCAATACTTTTAATCACTGTTAAACCGTGGCGTTGGTACAATTTTTATTACTTTTTTCCCACTTCTTTACTAATAATTGGATTTTCAATATCTTTATACGCTACACATAAGAATGGGGGGTATACTAAGTTTGTCATTCCGTTTGCAACACCCAGAAAGAGGCGTCAGAGACCCTACAAATTATCTGAAGATATAAATGTATGTACAAAAATTTAGCTCAAAATTTATGATCGCTAATGTTTCAACAACACACGGACACGGACGGACACGAGCTAGATCTAGATTATCATTTTGGTTCTGATCAAGAATATATTTATTTTAGAGGGTCTTTGAAGCCTCATTCTGGGTGTTGCATTGCGAACGGCGTAACAAACTTAGTATGTAAACCTCTCATCTTTATGAAGAGGGTACAAAACTGTTGCGTGCTATATGCAACATCTATAAAAATTTAGTATATTCAGAAGTAGCAATAAATGTCATGTTAAGTATTAGATGTGGTAATGGTATGTGCTGCATGATGGTGGTGGTGATGGTGTTAAAATATACAAGCGTCAGGCATTAAGGCGAGTGAGTGTTTATAAGAAAAATTCATATTTAAAGAGCAATTAGAGGAATAGGAACACAGCAACACTTTTTATTCCTTTTGCTGTAAAAACTGTAAACTAAGAGGTTCTCTTAAAACTTAGTAGAAAACACTTCAGATACATGATATATTAAATGGAGCCAAATGGAGTCACTAGCGTCATTGCATTCCCAAAGTTGAACGTTAACACATTTTCAATTCCTTCATAGAAAATTTTCTTTTAAAACTTTCCCTGCAAGAATGATTTATAAGAGCTATACTCCTTCAACAATTAATTTCTGCCACCTTTACCATTTAAACCTCTTCATGTTATTTAAACGAAACGAAACAGAATAGTAAATGTTATCTTAAATGATCCCTTCACTTTTTATGTACTATGAGGATACAAAGTGTTTTGTTTTTAGTTTTCATTGTCTCGAATCAGTTAACAGTTCAACAGCATTCACCAACAGACAATCTACGATAGTTGGGTATTACACGCCAGTAAATGTTTTTGAATCGTTTTCCTTATAAATGCGTCTCAACGTGAACTTGTTCTTAATCAATTTGTGTGCAATTTGCTGTAACAAATGGAAAATAGAGAAACACGAATCAAGATTTTAGTTGTTAGTGTTTCCCTTCTCCTTGTCAAAAACAATGTAGACGACTCACATCACTAACAAAACAACAGATACCATTGGCAGTATAGTACAGTAATAGAATCAGAATAGTTCACTTGAATAGGTAAAGACTTTTTGACTTTGACGCTATCAATAGTTATCGTTGTTATATTGTGTTAAGGATGAAGCAGTAAGAAAACTAAATTTGTCTTAGGCCAAATCTTAAATACCCTTTCTCCACATCTTTAATAGTGGGCATGGCAGGTATATTATTACGTCCTCCACTAGTGTTTGTATCAGCTTGTAAGTCTAGTTTTATGGTGAATATGGTTATTTGTAAATTATGGGCGTACCCTGTTACCCTAAGTACATCGATGGATGAGATAGTTACAGATATGCGTACCAAATTTCAATTTTGTAACTAAATTTTTGTGGCAGATATATATATGTTGACCGATTTTGACCCTTTTAAGTAGCGATCTGCGTACAGAAACTAAAAGTGTGTGTATCTTATATGGAGGGTATAAAAATTCGCCAAATATACATAGAAAAATTTATAAAGATTATAAAGAAAATTTTTACTATAATACGTAAAAGGTTCTTTCATCAAACTGTATCATTAAATTATTTCTTCTAAACCTAAGGGAAATAATATTTTTTCAAACAATTGTATAAATATCCTACTGAAGAAGTTCGAGTGACCATCACTGAACATTGTTTTAGTAAATGTGTGGCCACTTGTGTGTGTTTTTTTTAATGTATTTTTGACTTTTTTCATTTTGAAGCCAATTTGTAATCTTAGATTTTTTTTTTGTTATTCTGGTTGAAAATGGAAAATTTCATATATGTGCGTGGTGGAAGGGCAATAAAGGAGCTGCCTTAAAACGCAAAAATGTACTTAAGTTAAGTTAAGTTTGTAGAGGATAAAAATAAAATCATTGTGAAGTGTATACAAACATCTCTTACGTTTTGTTATCAAAATCCTACATCACTATGTAGGTAAACATTTCTCTAATACGCTTCTTTTGGTAGTTTGAAATCATTACAGAAGCTGTCACAGTGGCCTGATCAAGCATAAATTTGCAGCAAAATATGCAATTAGTTTAATTGTAGCAGTAAACGCGAGGTATTGTCACAGAAAAGTCACTTTGTGAAATATTGTTATATGGGGAGGGGTTCTACAAATGATCCGATCGTGCCCAAATCTGTTATATTTAATTACTAAGCTAATCAATAAATTTTATTTTAATAGGAGCTTTTATGGGGAAGAGTTCTAAAATAGTCTAAATAGTTTATTTTCAAAAGGGTGCCTCTTTGTCGCATATTTTATCGAAATATCTTAAAGAATGCGACCTGTGCCTTGCCCATAAACTAACATGAATAGACAGCCAGACAGACGGACATGGTCAAAACAATTCAGAGAGGTCTTCTAAATCGATCGGTATAATTGAAGGTGAGTGAGTGTGGCATTTGCAGGAGATACAAACATCCGAACAAACTTAATATACCCTCTGCCATAAGTGGTGCGGGGGACAAGTATCTTAATCATGATAATGAAACGACTCTTACTCATGCAATATTTATTTATTTATTTATTTAAGTAATATTGAAAATAATAGCAAAGAATATTTCATATCTTCAACAAGTAAGCGAAAGCAAACGTTTTTGTTGTAGAACTGCTGGCATAGGATGAACTTCAAATATGTATAATAAGAAGAAATGCACAAAAATCTATTGCACGGCAAACGAAGAGAAAGATTAATAAAATTTATAACACGTCTGGGTAAAGTTTAAAAAGAAAGAATGCTTTCAGAGTAACATAAAGTTCGTGAATGTTCAAGCTTTAAATTCTTTTATGTTTCATCATCTTCATCGCAGATCATATTCAAATAAAATAAAACAAAATATATTTACCATGCACATAGGTGTCAGAAAGAGATGAGGGAGATCCTACAAAGTATAAATATTCTTGATCAGTATCAAAAACTGAGTCGATCTAGAAAGATCCAATCGTGTATCCGTGCATATGTCTGTTGTTGGCATTCTCACATTAAAATGGGCGAAATCGGTCAAGAGCCACGCCCACTATCCACAAAAATCGATATATTTTGCACAAACATTTACCTACGAAATTGAAATTTTTATTTATTACATATTTATAATTAGCATATCCGTGGATGTGCCAAAATTGGGTATGGCCAGATAAAGGCTACGCCCACAATTTACAAAATATCATACTCCTCGTAAAACTCGACTTCCAAGCTGATACGTAATACATACACCAATTGAGGGCGTAATCAGATATCTGCCACACCTACTATTATAGATGTGGACGGTATTTAAGATTTGGCTTAAGCCAAATTTAGTTTTCTTACTTGTTATACCGTCCACCTTAGGGAAGAGGGTATATTCATTTTGATCATCCGTTTACAACACATCGAAGGAAGCCTCGGAGACCCCACAAACCATATATATTCTTAATCAGCATGAAAAGAGGAATCGTTTGAGACCGTATGTCCGTACGTCCGCCTGTTGTTGGCACTCTTACGGTCGTATTTTTTGCGATATGAAATTGAAACTTTGCATACGTATTTTCAGTTTAATTTTGCTATTCCGTACTAAAATTGGGCAAAATCGGTTAAGAGACACGCCCACAATAAACAAAAATCTCAACATACCTCGACAAAATTGTATCTTAAAGTTATATATCGCACTATGCCTATCAAGTTAAAATTTGGTATATATATAAGTTGTCCAACACTGTGCCAAAAAATGGGCGTGATTGAATAACGCAAACGCCTACAATTAAAAAAAACATTATTTATTGTTTAAAAGTGACGTGAATAAAAATAATATGTACGCAACAATTTAATGCAATAGGAACTTATTTTTTAGAGGGTTATAAAAGGTAAAGGATATTTAAGCTTTGGTCTTAACCGAACTTTTCTATTTTGTTTTTCTTTAATGTTTATAAATTTTAAATTTTGAAATAGTAAATATGGTATATTTTATAAAATTCCTTTAAGAATATTCCAACTTAAAAGAAAACGATATATGCACTATTGATATAGAACCATCAACTTCATTGCAACTTCATTACACCGTCCGCATATATATTTTTTCTTTTTCAATTATCATAAACTATCTGTAATCATAACAATTTATATAGAATTGTATGACGCTTTTTTTAAATGATTTATACATTTCTTTATATTTATGGACTACTTCCCTTCGTTTCCATTTGAAAAGGGGAAAAAATCACAAATCAAATACGCAAATCTTTAGTAACTAAACTGGAAGCAAGCGTGATTTTTTATTTATATTTTTTATTGAAGAAAAAGAAAAAAATAAACAAACAATCATAACATAAAGTGATATTTGCAATTCAATGAAATCAAAATTGAATTGTTAAATGACTTAAATCACTAAAACTGTTATCATAACTATGACATTACCTGCATTTTCGCTTAAGGGAAAGTAAGGATGGTGGTATCAAACATCTGTCCCTATCTAGAGGGATACAGCAAATAAATCTAGTTAAGAATTATTTAATATAGAATATAGTGTAAAATAAAAATTAATGTCCGTTTACCCCGATTTGCAAGAAATTGTCAAATAACTTAATATACGATTTAAGTTATTATGCCTTTAAGTTTTAGACAAGAATCGATAATAATAGCAACGATATAATACAATAATATTACCCAGAGGAGTGCTACTTGATGTGCTCTCACAGAAAAGATGAATGGAATATATTTGCTAGTATAAGAAAAGTATTATGTAATGAAGCATTCAATTTCCAAGGGTGTTTAGAAGAATAATGTTAAAAAAAACTTCAACACTTGATATCCTGTGAAAATATTAGAGTAATTTTTATGAAAGAAATAAAAAAACTAAATTTTCACAACTACACACAAAATAATGGACATGGCAAGAACGTGATTACGCCCTCTAATAGTGTATGTATTACGTATCAACTTGCAAGTCGAGTTTTACCCTTTATAAGGCTTTTTGTAAATTGTGTGAAGTGTGTGTTATCCAACCACGCCCATTTTTGCAACATTGACGGGTGGGCAAATTATAAATATGTGTATCAATTTTCAACTTTATAGCTAAATTTTTGTAGCAGATAAATAGATTTTTGTTGATTGGGGGAGTGGTTCTTGGCCGATTTACATAAAACTTTATATGACAAAAAATCGCAATTCTTTATAATTTTTGACAAAATTTTATACAAAATATTTAATTAAGAACCAATTTGGACTCGATCGGACTATTTTTCGCACCCCTTTGCGTATAAAATTATTTCACAAAATGACTTGTCTCGAGTTTACTAATTCAACTAAACCATTTAAAGCATAATTTTGTATATCTAAAGGATATAACCGACTGTAACATTTTCACTTGTTTTCATCAATGCTGTTTTATGTTATATTCTTGTATTGTCGGGTAGCAATAAATTTCGTTTTGCATTGTTTACTAATTAAATGTCAAAAAAAGAAAAAGAGGAGTGGGCTTGTGTGCATATATAAATTTCTATTGTTTCATGATTGTAATCGAATTCAATTGTGGGCCACTTAACATAAAATATTTTCAGTAAAAATGTTTATAATTTCATTAATTATAAATTAAGGAAAATTTTTTACCACAGGCCGTATATCGATAATAATTAAAACTAACTTGGCTTAGGCCGAATCTTAAATATCCTCTACATTTAAAATAGCGGCCCTGTACTAGTGTTTGTATAACATATTAGCTTGAAAGTAGAGTTTTATGCTGAATATGTTTTTTTGTAAATTGTGGGCGCGTCTGTTATCCGACCACGTCCATTTTCGGCACATCGATGGATAGGATAATCATAAATATGTGTACCTAATTTCAAGTTCATAGGTCAAATGTGGCATATATAAATTTTTGTTGATTGCGGGCGCGGCTCTTGACCGATTTTGCCCATTTTAAATAGAGATCTGCGTGAAAAAACTAAACTGTACAAAATTTCAGCTCAATATCTCAAAATTCGTAAGAATGCCACAAACAAACGGACACACGGACTAAATCGACTCAGTTTTTGATGCTGATTAAGAATATATATATATATAATATATATGTAGGGTCTCTGATGCGTTGTTTTGGGTGTTGAAAACGTAAGAACAGTGTGGAGGGTATAAAAATATAATTTTGATAAAATAATAAAAGTTCTTTCAATGGACGGATGGATATCTTTCTTAAGTTGTTATTGACCTTTTTTGAATGATTAGGATTGGAAATAATTTATTCATATGTTTTAAAAAAGTCCTTATAGTCAATCTCTTTTTTAAATTAACATATAATTGAGTTACACAATAAAACGTTGTGTCACAAAATCATTTAAGATGATTATGATGATGACACGCGACCAGCTTGTAAATGTTGCAAAATAATAATAATAAATTATATTTATACGTACATATGCATATGTTACATATATTTATAAATTTTATATTTACGGAAATATTGTGTAATTTCAGCGAATCCTTTGAGTATTTGCCATATTCGCCGTATTTCTGAACATACTGAACGCGTACAATTCCCTAAACACGCACACACTGCATACACGCACATCAAACATTCGTAGCATTGGTAGTAAAAATCTATTGTAGTATATTATACATTCATAACGGATATCCGTTGTAGTGAAAATTTGTTGTTGTTGTGGTTGTTGTTGTTGTTGTTGTTGTTGTTGTTGTTGTAATATTTCCAAATGAATACCTTCAATAAAGATTCCATCCAATGCAAAATATTCGTTTGTACAACTTTTATCGTTATAACACAAACACGTAAAAGACTCATTCGTTGAAGAGAATAATGTCGTAACTATAAATTTAGTAATTACAAGTTTATAACTATGAAGAAAAAACCCGTTATCTTCTTAATTATGCTCTCTGTTGATAATGTATGTAAGGAGATTTTCAAGACAGACATTTTACAATTTTGTATTTTAATACAAACGTACCCTAGAACGTCTCTTATGATCTGTCAACGTTAAAATATCAGTCAAGATTCAGATTTTTATCATGATGAAGTTCACAAATGAGTAACGTTTCGAAAATTATCAAATCAATCGATTTCATGCCGTTCACAGGAATTCGGGGATCTATTAAACCTCATTGTGGCTCATTTTGCACAAAGTTCTTGACTTAAACACTTACCACATAAAATTAACTAAAGAACCGAAGCCTCTTGATCAATTGCGCTGAAAAAGCGCTGAAACTTATGTTATTTTATGCCGTTATTAAAAAAACCCTTTAGATTATTGGCGGTTTACGCAGAATAAGGTTTTTTTTTTACTTTTAGGCGTAACTGTTAACCGACTATGCCTATTTTTGGCACAACCATAGTTGGAATAATTATAAAAATAACTAGTAAGAAAGCTAAATTTGGCTTAGACCAATTCTTAAATACCCTCCACATCTACAATAGTGGGCGTGGCAGGTATGTGATTATGCCCTCAATTGGTGTATGTATTACGTATCAGCTTGGAAGTCTAGTTTTATGGTGAATATGGTTTTTTGTAAATTGTATGCGTGTCTGTTATCCGACTACGTCCATTTTTAGCACATCAATGGATAGGATAACTATAGGTAGGCACCCTAAATTTCAAGTTCATAGATCAATTGCTGTGGCAGATAAATATATTTTTGTCGAAGGTGGGCGTGACCCTTGACCGATTTAGGTGCAAAAACTAAAAGTATCTGTACAAAATTTCAGCTCAATATCTCAAAATCTAGGTGCTGTAATCCCACACTCATATGGAAGGAGGGTATAATGGCGCCTGTACGGTTATTCCGTCACTTAAACGCAATTGCTATTAATATGCATCGGTCTACCCGCCTGTACAGTAAGTGATAAAAGTAGTCCTGGTGGAAAGAACTGAGATATCGATTGAACAAAGGGTAGAAGTGTTAGCAAAAGTAGTAGTTGAAATGGGGCGAAATCGCTCAAACGACACACCCATCCAAACGATGAAATCTTACAAAACGTAGAAAGAAAAAGTGTGATTATTATAAAGCGTCAAAGGCTTTGGTGGTGCGCGGTGGTGGATAGTCAAAATTTATCTATTTTTTCTTTTTGTTTTTGTTATATATAACATTGTTCTATGCAATTGGATGTTTGAACGAAGCTAATATAGGTGTACCACGCACACACTACACACACAACATGTTGGTGTCCTATTGTGGTTATTAATCGAATCGTTATATGAAACGTTTCACATATTGTATATGGACACGTACTATTTATACCTTCAATGCTATATTTTGTGTGTATAGTAACGCAACAAAACAATACATTGAGTGAAATAAATAAATAGAAACACGTGGCGAATTAAATTAAAAATCGATCTATAGTCAAAAATAAAGAATAAAAAAATACATCAAAAGTTTTTTGATTAATGACAAGAATCGTATCGGGAAAAAACGTTACATGAGATGATGATATAATAAAAAATTATGATTTTTTTCAGTTTTATTGGAATTTCAGTCATTTCCTGGAAATTCGTTTACTGTATACATATTTGACTTTTATAAAAAATAGATAATTTTTAATATTTTTTAATGAAACGTGACATAAAATTATACATAAATAAAGCTTCGTTTTGTCAAGTTTGAGTTCAATCGGTTCATATTAAATTTTTCGTCATTTTAAAGGCTTTAAAGGCAAAGAAAACATTGGCCGATTTCCGAAAAATTTTTATATCGAAATTTTGATGCCAATCTATACCTATTGAACAGACAAATTCATTGATGCAAGTTTAAGATTCAGTTAAAATGATATATATGAAAAGTATTCTTTGAAAATGGTTAACCAAACTTCATTTTACTTTATCTATATATAGATTATTTATGCAAAATGCCAATTTACACGAATTTTCTATTTATAAAGTAATGCAATTGCTGTAAAGGTTTCCGTGAAGTTCCATGGGTTCCGGAACTGTTAAGCTTTTAAAAATATTTAAAGACACATATATATAGTTTGATTAGTTCAGAAATTCGCCTTATATAACTTTTATCCTAGTATAAAATAAAAAATTTCTCATGACATATATATTATATTATATATTATATATATATATATATATATATCTCAATAATTATATCATGGGATATTTTTTCTTTTTAAATCTTTTAAATTATCCCTTATATTATAACGAATATATGGAGTATTAAATTATGGTTTGTGTATTAGCTTAAATTCTCTTTGAAAGCTTTTTTATTTATTACACTGCAGGACATAAAATTTTGTTCTCTTTTTTTTTTTATATACTTTTCTTCATATACTTTTATGAGAGAGACAGAGATAATTAAAATAGAAGTTCAAGCAGAAAAGCCGTCACTCTACATGGTTTTTGCAAAAATCTAACAAAAGGCAAGTTTAGATAGGAAATTTGCTAGTATTTGGGTGAAGGATGTATTTGTGTAACAAGTTAAGGACATGTTAAGTAAAGAGGACCTAAAAGACTTTATTTTGAACTCTATATCTTTATT
The DNA here is from genome assembly GCA_963971445.1 of Ornithomya chloropus. Classification (NCBI taxonomy): domain Eukaryota; kingdom Metazoa; phylum Arthropoda; class Insecta; order Diptera; family Hippoboscidae; genus Ornithomya; species Ornithomya chloropus. The sequence goes on along the minus strand of OZ020530.1, from coordinate 43,167,798 downwards.
AGGGTGACACTTTACATGAAAAGTGCTCAACCTTTTCGCTAACATCTCATTTTCATAACACGTTCTATTGTAATTTTGGTTCAAAATATTTGTTTAGTGCTATCTGTAAAGTGTCTGTAAGTGTCTTTCTGTAATTTCTTATTATTGTATAAATATATCCCTGGACTTTTTGGTAACAAAATATATGCCATTGCGCAAGAGAGTAGACAAGTATCATATAAAAGATGTGTTGAGGTATTGGGAGGGAATGTACGAAAAAAAAAGAAACTGAATTTGGCTTAGACCAAATGTGAGATACCCTCCACATTTACATACAAACGGTGGGCGTGGCGGGTATATGATTACGCTGAGTATGGTTTTTCGTAAATTGTGAGCGTCTCTATTAACTCACCATACCCATTTTTGGCACATTAATAGATGGACTAATTATAAATATGTGTACTCAATGTTAACTTTATTGGTCATTTTTGGTGGCAGACATATCGATTTTTGACGATTGTAGGCGTGGCTCTTGACTAATTTTTCCTCATTTAAATAGCGATGTGCGTGTAGAAAGTAAAAGTGTCTGTACATTAAATTTCAGCTCAGTATCTCGAAATTTATAACTGTATGCCAACAACTCGCAGGCACGCGAACTTATGGAAATATGTGTCTAGTTCGATTCAGTTTTAGATGATGATCTAGAATACATGTACTTTGCAAAGTCTCTAACGCCTTCTTTCCATACTTTAATAGAGTATGGAGGTATGAACATACTTGTGTGCAGTCTACACAAAAACATTTTTTGTCTATTATTCAATAACGCCTTCTTTTGGCAAATCAACCTAAACAGTAGTTTTAAATTTATATATGTTGAATTTTAACTTCTTAAGTCAATTTTTGTGATTGTGGGCGTGACTCTCAATAATTTGTTTGTATAGAAAATTGTCTCAATATCTCATAATTTTTAACCGTCTGTTCTTTCCAACAACAGTTAGAGAGACAACCGGACGGATATGTCTACATGGACTTAGAATATATACTTTGTGGGAGCCTTGTTAGTTGGTGTTGGAAGAACCAAACCAAAACCATTCCATATAAATAGAATCAATAAAAGTTTCGTGAGAACAAGCTACTATTTTGAAATAATTTATTTTTACCAAGCTTATATTACTCTCTCACTCTCTCTCTCACTTTCTGTCAGTCGCTCCCTTGCTAACTTGTAAACAGCGGTGTAAACAAATTGCCGGGAAAACCATGGCAGCTATGTGTCCTAGGAAACGCATCTGAGAACAATCTACACAACTTTCTACCCGAAAGGATACCATGTGAGATAAAACTTCACGCATAGAGAGAGATTGAGAGAGAGTGAGAGAGAGAGCTTCCATTTGACATAATATTTATCTGTATTGTAATATGTGTACGTGTGTATGTGTTTGTTTTTTGGCTTTTAGGAGTGGTATGTTGATAAATTTTAGCCGCCATGGATCCCAGTGCATTACAAAACATGGATCGGGACGCATTAAAGAAGCAAATCGAAAATATGAAATATCAGGCATCTATGGAGAGATGGCCTCTATCTAAAAGTATTGCAGAGTGAGTAAAATTTTTATAGAAAATTAAAAGAATTTATTAAACTTTTAATTCAAATTTAAAAAAGCAAAAAATCCAATAACTGTGTTAATATTACCCTATATACACTTGGTATAGATTATAGACATAAAAAAATATCGCTGATTATGTTAAAACCAAAGGAAACCCATTTCTATGGCCTAAATTTATAGTATAAGGGGGCTCTTTTTCTTGGTTTGGTTTTCCTTAAACCAAAACCATAAGAACTTTTCAACGAGATAATGTTGTCTGAGTAAGCATAAAATTTATGTCTGCATTCTAACGTTTAACTGCAGGCATGTTCTCAACCATGCTGTAAAATATGCTACCATCTTACAATCTGTGTAGTTATTGTACATATTTTGTTTGTTTGTGTGTTAATGTTGCCTGCCTCCATTTCCTGACAGCACATCTCTCTACCCGTTCAATCTTTTTATCCCCGTACAGTATATGTTAATTTATTTATCTCAAATAAAATTAAAAAAAAAAAAACTTTATTTTGTCTGCAATTAGGCGCTTCAAGGAAAACCAGTAAAAAAGAACATAAAAATAGGCGTGTGTGTAAAACAAAGTGAATGAACCAAACTATTTGCAAGTGTAGTATAATAAAAAAATGGCGTGTTTTGAAAAAATGTGTACAGTCACCAGACGTGAAAAACAAGAAAAAAAGAAACGCAAATGAAAATGTTGCAGTCGATCATAGCCGTCTATTTTATACCCCACGCCACATAAACCAATTGTACGCTGCACTTGTGGCAAATAGTACATTACAGCCTAAACAGCAAATGCCACACCCATCTTCAATTATACCAATACAGTTTGAATCACTTTCTCAATTTAACCATGTCCGTCTGTATGTCCAGGTAACATTGTGCATAAACTACAGGTCTCTTGAGATATTTCAATAAAATTTGGTGCAATAATATGTTTTAGACCAAAGAGAAATCCTATTAAAAAAAAAAATTAAAAAAATCACTGTTAATACACAAAATGTAGTGAAAAATTGTTAATCAGCTTAGTAATTGATTATGCGAACTTTGGACCCGATTGTACCATTTTTAGAATCTCTTTCCACATGAGAGTAGTTCACGAAGTAACTTAAGTGGCAAAGTCTCGCGCTTATTGACACATTTAACTGAATTGTAGCATAATTTAAGAAGCTAAGTGGTGCTGGATATTGAATAGTGGAACTTGATAGGCCACAGTTTCACTTGTTCTGTTATGCCAAATCTCTATACTTGGTAGTATTCGCCAGTTCAGCTGAAATTAAAAACAATAAATATATAAATTTATATATTTGAAAAATTGTGCAAATTTGGCTTAGACTCAAACTTAAATATCCTTCAAAACTACATATAAATTGTGGGCACGGCAGACACCTGATTAATAATGTTTGTAATAAGAAGAACTTATAAATCGGATTCTGTCTCAAATATGTTTCCTTGTAAATTGTTGGGGTCTTTGTTATCTAACCACAAATTTGGCACATCGATGGCACTTTATAGGTAAATGTTTTATTATCGTTTGATAGATTTTTAACTAATTAGTTAGGCGAAGTTCTTAATCAATTTCGTCCCATTTATTGGCTATTTAACCACCTATGTAGAGAAACCAAAAATGTCCAAAAAGTCTACTTTCCGGAACACGAACATATATACCTAGATTGATTCAAATTTTGATGCTGATGAGATACGTATATATATAGCTTCTGCGGGTTACTAAAACTTCCATTTGAGAGTTGCAATTACTTTGCATACCTGTCATCTTATGTAGAGGATATAAAAAGACCTTAAAGTCTATCACGTAACTCTACGGCATTCTTAGCCAATACGACGTAAATAACTTTAAAATTTTAGGACATTTTTTTAGGCAAACTTTATTCTTCAAATAAATGCTCGACAATGTTAGTTGAATTAGTTTAAGTTTCGTAAGATTCATTGCAAAAGTCATAAACGTTTCTATAATATCTAAAATATATATTTATAACTCCAAGATAACTCTAATTTTGTGCTTTGTACAAATCTGTTAAATGAATATTCAAAAAAGTAAATGGAGGGTTTTAATTCATTTACAATAAGAATTATACTGTGTCTGTTCAGATGGACGTATTTAAAATATATTTGAAAAAATTCCTTTTTGATTAGTAAAAAGTGGGTTAAGTTGAACCATTTAGGTTTTTTACATAAGGAGAGAAATTTAAAATATTCTGTTGGGTAAGGCTTAAAAACAGGGCGACAACCTTTCGTATACCTTTTTTAACATTATCGGGGAAAAGGTGTTGCGGAACGCTGAGGTTAACATTAACATTAATCTTCAACAATGATTCTATGAGTCATGATTCTCACATGTGCTGATGATTGGTCGGAAAGCCCGGGATGTTAACTCAGCATTTGTAAGAATTGAGAAAGAATCGGCGAAAATAGGTTTAGCGGTGAATGAGGACAAAAGGAAGTATATGATCTAACGTCAACGTCCAGAGATTGGCGGCGCCCTGAATCCCTTGCATCTTGGGACCGATATAATATTGTCCGTAAATGTGTCCAATAATGTCAGCATGGACGTAAAAAGGAGAATTATGACCGCTAAGGTACTACTATGGGCTAAGTAAGCAGTTCAACAGCAAAGCCTTCTTTCGTGCGACAAAACTTACACTCTATAAACTTCATCGCCCCCGTGATTATTTAGGGCGCTGAAGCATGGATACTAATACAAAATAATAGAGATCTTTTGGACGTGTTTGAGAGAAAAATTTCCCGAAAGGTCTTTGGCCCCCTCCACGTGTTGGCGTATAGTATTCCTCCTAGTGGAATACGCGGTTCGACCCAGGAACCACGGGATGCTAGAGCTCCAGGAACTAGTTTCCTGCTAGCATTATGAGAAAGGCCCCCTTGTGGAAGCATCGTGGTGGTTGTGCTTTTCCCCTAACGGGGTGAGAGTAGGTTGTCCCCTCTCCAACGAGGAGTTTAGTCCATATCCTTACAATATGGCTCCTAGATTTGGTACCTTACGGGGCGTTGGGAAGCGCATATCTTTCCGCTGCATCTGAGCTTTGGCTTGAGATGCCGTGTGATTAAGTCTCCACGGCAGGAACACACGTAAAACACAGCTTTCATGTACGTGTTGGCGATGAGTTCCGAATTAGAATGAATTATGCACCGACATTGACATAGTCCGTCGTATAAAGATTCAACGCCTACAATGGCTAGTTCATCTTGGCCATGTGGATGAAAGTACTCCAGCTGGAATGGGTGGCAAGAAACTGGAAGGACGTCGCGCAAGATGCAGACGAAACTCCGGTGGAGGGACTAAGTGTTTGTGCCCTGCAAAAGTTGAAATGGAGTCCAATGGTGCCACGACTGTATATTAAACTCCATATACGCACAATCCAAACGATCAAAACATCAACAAAACAATCAATGGGTGCTATTGTATAAAGAAGAGTGGTCGATTTGTTTTTAAATCGGCTGCAGGTCGTAACTTCATGCGTATAATTGTTTGTGTGGGCATCAGTTCTGTGGCATAAACGATTTGTGTACTAATTTCAAAGGCACTGGGACTGTTCTGGACAAGGCGCTTCCTTTTGCAACAGGCCAAAGACCTACACAGGTTGTAATGATGATGATGAAAATTTAAAAATTGGAAATAATTTATAATTCAATCCATCCTGTATTATGTTGTCCCATTTTGTTATATTTCACTAAAAGTTTTCCTTACGTAACGTAAGAACATAATGTTAAACTATAAACAAAACAAAATATTATAGTCGGTCAAGCCCGACCATCAAATACCCTACACCACTTCATATATTATTCAATTTAATTTTTTTTTTTTTGAAAAATGAAACATTTGAAAAAATTGAAAAAATATTAAGAATTGTGACTTTTTGCCATATAAAGACCTCCATTATAACAGGAAATTATATGGGGAGAGGTTCCAAAATGGTTCAATCCGGTCCGTTCCCCTTTGGGCCAATACATGTTCTTGTACCAAATTTCATCGAAATATCTCAAAAAATGCGTCCTGTAGCTTGCGCATATATTGACATGGATATATAGACGGACAGACGGACATGGTTCGGATTTGCATTCTGAATCGATCGGTATAAGTAAAGGTGGGAGTGGCTTTTGCCGTTTAGGAGTTACAAACATCCGCACAAACTTAATATACCCTCTGCCACAAGGGATAGACAATAGACTTTACTAAATAGAAAAAGTGTACTTTTCGACTTCAGAACAGCTTTTATTATTTTATACAAAAGACAACCTTGTGTTCCTCTAATCACTTCTACCTTACATTTGCCGTGTATAATGTCTAAAAGTGTACACCTTGTATTTGAAAATGCCATCATCAAGTGCATGCAATGAATTTGTAAAATGATTACAACCTAAAAGTATACTATGAATTTGAATATAAGTATTTATTACAATATTGTCAATTGTATAAATAAAATAAAATTTGAAATTAAAATTTCAAATTAATTTATTATTTTTCATTTCAAAACCAGTAAATAAAATCCAATAATTATGTGGTTAATTAAATGGGTTATGGCTACTGCATGGGTACTTTACTTAAGGTCATCCCTGTAAATGTTACTAAAATTGTTTGCTGGTATACCAACCAACCAAATACCCAGTGCCAATTCAAAGCTGTTTGTGACAGTAAATCGTAACGCTAACTTGCTTAAACTACCACACAGACCATACAGAGTAGTCCCTGAATGTCTATTTACTAGTTCGTTCGCTTTCTTGCTGTCCCTCCTAACTCGAACGGCGCAACAGCATATGTTGCGGTGGTCGCATCAATCAAATTCAATTCAGTAAAATATAACACTGTGACAACAACTACTTAATCATAAACCAATGCGTATAAATTGTTAGGGGAGGTAAATAAATATAGAGTTAACCAAGTATATAATGGGTTGCACATATGCTGGAAATAGCTCAGTAATAAATGTAAACCTATGTGAAAAACTACATAAGATTCCGACTAAGTCTCTCATATGCAATAAATGCAGATAAAAACATGTAAGAAAACTAAATTTGGTTTAAGTCAAATCTTAAATACCCTCCACCTCCACAACGGTGGGCGTGGCAAATATATATATTGCGCCCTCTAATACTGTATGTTGTACGTATCAGCATTCAAGTCTACTTTTACGTTGAATATGGTTTTTTCTAAATTGTGGGCGTATCTATTATCCGACCGCGCCCATTTTTGGCGCGTCAGTCAATCGGATAAGTATGTATACGCGTACAAAATTTCAAGTTCATAGGTCAACTTTTATGGCAGATATAAAGATTTTTATTAATTGTGGACGTGTCTGTAAACCGAATACGCCCATTTTTGGCATATCGATGAAGCTAATATTTGTAAATGTACGTACCAAATTTCAAGTTTAGAGATCAATTTTTGTGGCAGATAAATAAATTTTTGTTGATTGTGGGCGTGGCTCTTAACCGATTTTTCTCATTTTAAAAAGCAATCTGCGTGTAAAAACTAAAAGTGAGTCTTATGTTTTGCTGAAAAATTTCTTCTCCAGCGTTGACCATGTGTGCTCGATGTGTACAATACTCTTCAAAAACTAAAAGTGCCTGTACAAAATTTCAGCTCATTATCTCAAAATTTACGCCAGTGAGAGTGCCAACAACAGACGGACTCACGGACATGCATGTCTAAATCGACTCAGTTTTTGACGCTGATCAAGAATATATATACTTTGTAGGGTCTCTGACGCCTCCTTCTAGGTGTTGCAAACGGAAGAAGAAACTTAGTATAGCCTCATCACTGAGGTGGAGGGTATAACGATAATGAATATAGTTCTTAGTAAGGATGCGGGCACTACTATACTTACTTCTGCTTACCTTCAAGCGTATAACATTGTCATTTGAATAGTTCTGAAGCTCTTTTAAAGCCAGTATACTAAATCTACTTAATATAAATATTTTTTAAATCTTTCTTTCAATAAATCTTATCTCTCTACCAAGTTGTAGCTTATCCATTACAAGTCGTCTACGTATAATTTTTCCTACACATTTTACTTTCATGTAATATATTCAACCAGTAGAAAATGGCATTGCTGAAAGAAGCAACTGATGTATGAAAATATACATATAAATTATTTGCGTACATATTATAGATTGCAATGGTATTCATAAGTATGTACTGCATACATTATTTGACTTGAAATTGTAGCAACATTACTTTAATTCACTTTTATTTACCATATATGATATTTGCATATATTTGCATGAATTTGTGGGTTTTTGTTATGCAAATTTATAATATAATAACACACAGGCTGAAGCATTAAAAATTAATTATAAATAAAAAAAAACATTACATGAAATCTAAGAAGCAAAGTGCTAAAACAAAACGTCAATAACCAAAGACCTATTAAGTCTTAACAGAAAATCGATCTCTGCGGTTGTTGGAGTCTTTATGATCTCATATGCCGCAGACCAGCAGGTATGGTGACCCGTATAATGATTTCTGTATGAGTAGCAGAGACGAAGAAGAGGTTGAAACTGTTAAAACTGTCCACACAAAACACACGGAGTCAGATTCTCGGAAAGTCTAAGGTCACTAACACATGCCAAGTTTTTCGTTCTCAAACGATTCATAACATCTTCGAGATGGTCATAAATTAAAGTGGGATGAAGTAAGATTCTAAAAAATTTTGTCGGCCAACTTTGACAGCTCATTCTGAAAAGAAAATGTACTATATTATCCTCGGAAAATTAATTTGTAAGTTTGCCTATTTAGTTAGAATTTTGAAATGATACAATACTTGACGCATTTCACCTTATTGCAAAAACTCAAGCATAATAATAAAGATTACCTTTATCGAAATGTTAGTTAAATGAACAGGCATTTTTAATTCATATAAATAAATTCTTATTTAAAATCAATATAATCGGTTCACAATCACGCCCACAATTGTCCAAAAATCTCTCAGAACTATTATATAAAAATAAAGTTACACAGTTGAAACGTAGTATACATATTCATATTTTCTTCAAGCATTTTTAATGGTTCAAAGGCTAAAAGATTCTACCTAACATTTTACTTAGTATACTCTCTTTTATTAATTATGCCAAAATATAGACAATTAAAAAATACATTACCTTCTGCATTATTCAAAAAAAATGTTAAGTTCCACCGTTTCCATGGCGCCCGTAAGCATAATAAAATCCTTTTCTGTTGAAATGTAAATAATTTATGAGAGTAGCATTTATTTAAATTATTTGCACAAAAAATAGTGCTATGCACTTTAAACTAAAGCCTTAATGTAGGCAAATCGTTTTTAAACCTCTAGTGATGCCAACTCTCAACTTTTTACGGTTTGAACCTTGCGTGTGTTTATTTATTTGAGGTTGATGTTGACATTTATATATATATTACACAATTCAATAACTATTTTGTTAAGTGATATTAAAAGGAAAATATAATAAGAATAAGAATACCAAGGCGTCAGAGAATCTGGAGAGAATCTAGAACTAGAAATTGTCTACCTATTGGCGAGTAAACAAATTGTTTTTTGATGTACCTAAAAATGATGAAATATAAGTTAAAACAAGTAAGAAAACTAAATTTGGCTTAAGCCAAATCTTAAATACCCCGCACATCTACAACAGTAAGCGTGGCAAATATATATATGTTATACATCAATGTATGGGATAACCATAAATACCAAATTTTAAGTTCATAGGTCTATTTTTGTGGCAGATTACTAGATTTTTGTCCATTGTGGGTGTGGCTCTTGACTGATTTTTCCCATATTAAATAGCGAACTACGTGCAAAAACTATAAGAGCTTGTATAAAATTTTAGATCAATATCTCTAAATTTACGCCCGTGAGAATGCCAAAAAAAGACAGACACACGGACACACATCTCTAGAACAACTCAGTTTTTGATCCAGATCAAGAATATGTACACTTGGTAGGGTCTCTGATGCCTCCTTCTGGGTATTGTAAACGGAAGAACAAACTTAGTATATCCTTATCACTAAGGTGGAGGGTGTAATTATTCCATTCGAAAACCTGAAAAGAAAATTTTTTAAATATTTAATCACTACCTGCACACAATTTGGAAATAATATCAATTAAATTGAAAAATTGCCAACTTTATTAAACCTTTTATTCTCCCTATCTGAGCAGTCATTATAAAGATTGACAAACAATTGGAAATGGAAAAGAAGGTCAAGTAGTAAAACTTACATTTGAATCTTATTAAGAATGAAACCAACAAAATTATTCAAGAAGCAAAAACTAAATGAAAATAACGTACAAGTGACCAAATTATGCAACATCAAAGGAAAGGAACGTAAAAATAAAAGGACACACACAAATTCGTAAAAATAGCATACAAGTGAAAGATATTTACACTAGATTATTTTGCCGTTTGTCAATTGTTCATTATAAGAATACATATAAAAAAAGTGTCACATAAAGAGAGCTTCAATGTAATTCAACAACGATCGTCATCATCAAAATAATCATCATCAATTTGACCAGGGAAAAAAATATACAAATAAATGTTAGAGTACATAAAATTTGACGCTGACACGCTCATATGTCACTGCTATCAGGTTGCAAGTTAAGTTTTACGTGAAGTATGATTTTTTGTAAATTGTGGGCGTGTTTATTATCCGACCATACCCATTTTTGGCACATCGATAGAAGATTTAACTATAGATATGTAATCCAAATTTCCAATCCCTAGGTAAATTTTTGAGCAGATACATAGACTTTTGTCGATTGTGGGCGTGGCTCTTGACCGATTTTGCCATTTTAATTAGCAATCTGCGAGTAAAAACTAAAAATATCTGAACAAAATATCAGCTCAATACCATCATATATCAATTTTCGATCGTGAGAGTGCCAAAAACAAACACACGGATATGCGTATCTAGGTCGGCTTCGTTTTTGATGCTGATATGAACTAAAGAGTAATGTACATTAACCTTCTTGTAGAAATCGCCTAATGTAAATAAGACTGCCGACTTCACAAAGTAGAAGAACAATGATGAATGTAACTTGTATGCATAAATTACTGGATAATGAATGGTGTCTGCGAGTTTTTACTCTCTATGTTGAATATAAATGTTCCACAATGTACTCCTCGGAACTTTATCCTGCTAAATTTAAACTATATAACTAACTTCAGCAATAATGATCCTATATAAAGGCTGCGCAAACAATACAATGACAAGAGAGTTGATCAGCTCAAAACCAAATATATATTATACCTAAATTCTGTTCAACTGAATTTCTAAAATATGATAAACTGTAACCCATATGTGTGCCCCTTTCACTTCTTTATCAGATCACAGTATATCAGTATGTATATCACACAAACATGTCGAAGTGGGTACGTTGATCTTTGTTCGTTTAGCGTGTAATATGCAGAGGGCGCAATCGTATCCCAGCCACACCCATATTTTATGTATCGATATGGAGGACATTTAAAATTGAACGTAAGCCAACTTTTTATACCCTCCACATATACCTCTTGTTCTTCCGTTTACAACACCCAAAAGAAAGCGGTATAAGACATCTTGGTCAGCACCAAAAACTGAGTCGATTTAGACAAGCCCGTGTGTCTGTCTGTTGTTGGCGTAAAGTTTAGTATTTTGAGCTGAAGTTTTGTACAGTTTTTTCACGCAGATCGCTATTTAAAATGGGCAAAATCGGTCAAGAGCCACGCCCACAATCGACAAAAATCTATTTATATGCCACCAAAAATGACTTATGAACTTGAAATTTTGTATACGTATCTATAGTTATTCTTTCGATCGATATACCAAAATTCGTCCATTTCCAATTTTAAGTCTTTTTTATGTATATCCACAAATTTTCAACAATATGATGCTATAGCAAGTAAATATTTATTTAAGTACATTACATTCATTACTTTTTGCTTTCATTTTGTATGCGCCTGAGCCATAGTGAAAAGCCATTTATAAAACATATACACTTCTGCTAGCTTTATAAAGAACATTTTATTATTTATTTAAATGTATGTACTCGTATATGGATGAAATTAAATGACCATCATAAAATATTGTATATGGAGTGCTGGATTCGGGCAATGTTGTTTAAAAAGTTAACGTCACTTTCAACTGCCCCATATAACAACATTACGACAAATGATTTATTTCAACTTGAATTTTTACATAATGTGGCACATATATATTGTATATAAATAACATACATACAGTGTTGGTCACTTGAATAGGTAATACCTTTTTGAGTAGAATTTTTTGCAATAATTTTTCTTCCTCCAAATTCAGAAACAATTTAATGTTGCCGTTCCATAAAAGGATCTATTGTGTACAATACCAAATAATTTTAATACGCTCCTCATAAGATGGGTGGTATACTAAGTTTGTCATTCCATTTGCAACACCCTACAAAGTAAATATATTCTTGATCAGCACAAAAACTAAATCGATCTTGGCACGTATGTATGACAAATTTAGTATACCCCTCATCTTATGTAGAGGGTACAAAAAACCCCTACTGAAGAAATTTTTATCTAGTAAAGTGACCATCACCAGAGTAATTAAAAAAAAAATTGTCTACCTTAAGGGTGTGTTTATAATTTTGCGTACGTACAGTATAACTCAAGGCTTTTTCTCCTTAAATACTTCTCAACATCATAGTTTCAACGGAAATTACATAAAATTTTTTATAATTTTACTCAACTAACTTTATTTATATATATTGTGTACCTAATTTCATTAGGAACGGAAATAATTACAAATTTAAAACAAGTAATAATAGACCAAGTCTGTAGATTAACAATGACTCAGATTTTACTGCTGGCTAAACAATTATATGTATTCTATGCAAGGAGACTGAAACCTCCGCCTGGTTGTTGTGTACAAAATCATTATAAAAGCAGTAAATTAATGTAAATATATACAAAATAAACTGTCTTCTTAAGTAAATAAGAAAGAAGAAAATAAATACACTTTACCTTTTTACTGCGACTTTTCTTGTTTCTTTTATAACATATTCAAGCATGAAGGGCAGTGAGGAAGTGTTCTTAAACTAAGATGCGTATCTTTTATCCAAGATAAAAGCAAATGAAAATGATAAATGTCAATTTTTAAGCTTTATCCAACGTTAAGAGTATTTTCCATTTGGTTTCAATGTGTCGCGTGCAGTTTAAAAAAATACAATAGTCAAAGTAAGATGTAAACCAAAATGATTGAAATGTATGCAAGGCATAATATATAATAACAATAAAACATTCACATCGTTTGACTACCCTCAGGGAAAAAAAACTGTATATAAAAGGGATAAACAATGTACGCAATAATGATGTTGATAATGATGACATTTTCTCTATGTTCACATGCATCCATTTCGTATAGTATTGATAGAAAAATTGCATTTGAGAAAAACAACAACAGCTTTTTGCTATTGTTGTGTTGGTGCCTTGTATAATTTCCTGCAATTCATTGCTTACACCTCTATCTCGCTCTCTCTGTCCACGTATAACACCCACATGTAAGTGCGGTGCGGTTTAGTAAAATATACTTTTAAGGTTTCATTAATACTTCGCCTAAAGTGTTGCATACTTGTGAGTAGTACTTTTATTTGATATTCTTTCTCTATACGTAAATAAAGAGACAAGTAAGACTGCCAATGAATATAAATTGTGTGCTTGCTTTTGTATAAAGAAGAGATCCATTTATACGTATATTTGTGGCAATCATTGTAATCATTTATGTTATATATACTTTGGAAATTCTCTATTCAAGGTAATATTGTTTAAACTATAACAACGTAATAACTTTAAATCACTTTTGCAAGTCTGTGTGCAGAAAATGTGTTAATAAAAAAAAAGAGTTATTCGTGCATAACTAATGTAATTAAAAAAGAATTTGGGTTATCCGTGACCCTAATACAGTTCGGTAAACATTTTCATACTTTTTTTAAAAGATCGGCACTCAGAAAATTTCTCCAATAAGTGCATAGCAATGCGTCGTTCTTGTCTCCCACGTATAGGAATTAAGCTCCAATTAAGAAACATTTTCTTTTCAATCGTCCCAGCATCCATCGCAGGCATAGAACCCGCGATCATCCTGGTGGGGAAACTTAATTATTGATATTCTGAAAATACTCGGCGTATAAAACTCAACAAGATGCGCAAACCACTTCTTTTTTTAAGATTCAAAATTTAAATTCCACTCTGTCGGTAACGATGATATCTTTCCCACATTATGTGTTTGTACTTAACTGAATCAAATCTAAGAAATAATGAGGATCTTTAACACCCAACATATATTTGTGTATAAAAAATAGATTCTATCTCATGTAATACCACAACAAAGCACCTTACGTATTAAAATCTGCAAGGGTATATTACCTTGGGTTTAGAGGATAGATGTCGTTAATGAATATTCATATTTTTGAACAATTTGCTTCTTCTTCATCGCAACAACTTCTGCAGAAAACGGTTTACAAGACAATGCATCTGACGGTCATATAGCCTAAGAACAGTGTTTCCTAGGGATTTATACGACTGAAAATTAGGAGAAAACTCCTAGGAATAGGTTCAACAACTAGCTAATAAAGATTATGCACTGTCTTACCCCCTCAGTCTCAACTGACTTATAAATTTCTTTAAATGGAATGTGGTTTGGTGGATTGGAATAACTACTAACTAGACAATCCAGACCAACTGTGGTGCCCTCAGTCGCCATTTGATTTTCTGGTACAACAGGCTCTCTGGAAACCTAGCAGGTGGCAATATTATACCCTACACCTCCCATGTTTAACTTTTTAGATGATACAATTAAAAATAAAATAGTACTTAAACTTGAATGAAAAGTTTTTATCAGGTTGACTATAAATTATCCACTTTTTTAGTGTACGCTCTAGTAAAATACGTGACATTTTAATTCTGTCAACCCTGTAGCGTCATCTAAAGTAAATTTTCACTTCCATCTTATATATTTTTCAAACAATTTCTCCCCTACCGTTATCAGGTTATTCTGTTTTGATCTATGCGTAACGAGAAAATGATATAGATTTAAAATATCGTATTTTGTATAAGACGCAATAACGTGTGCATCACTTACTCATTGCCATTTACGTGTACACAATAAATTGTTAATTATATGTAAGTGGCATTAAGGGTAGAGTATGTGTGAATATCATTTTGCTGCATGTTTATGACATATACTGGTAGTATGGCGTCATTATGTTAACGTACAGTTATTATTTGATTCCAATTCATGTTCTGTTCTGCTTTCGTGCTGGAAATTTAATCCAGCAAAATTGAAAATGTCACAAACTAACAGGTATAAATGTGTACTCTCGATGGCATATGACTGTGTATTTGTTTGACTAAGGCAGTGTATATATAAGTTCATAGAATGTCTGTTAGTTTGTTTTGGCCTTGTCATGCTATATATGCTTCCGTTGATTTCAGCAATATTAAAGGTGTCATTGTCGTCGTTTTTTGTTACATAGCAGTCTTAATGCAATTAACGTTAATTTGATTAGTTTTACTGGTATACAGTCATGGAGAAAGACGTGATTTAGGTTTGTAGCTTATGTGTGCTACGCTTTATGGCGCAATACATTTCACTCAAATGTTGGTTTCATAGTATTTCATGGTTATCGAGGTGGGACTTATAGGTTTACGCTATAATACACACGTGGCATTATAATTATCGCTTTAGTAATAATTGCAAATATTTGGGTGTTGATTTACAAATAATTAAAGCATACTTATAGGCTGTTATGTTAAATGCTTTGCATTTGCCTTCAATAGATAGTAATTTGATTACAGCTTTAAATGTATAATCACACGTTTTAACAGTTTTCCTGAGAGCATTTCTTAAATTGGTTGCAATTTAATTTCAAGTAGTCACCTTGTTGGAGTGTCTGACATATGATATAACTAGTAAGAAAAGTAAATTTGGCTTAGGCCATATCTTAAATACCCTCCATACAATGGTAGGCGTGGCAGATCTATGATTACACCCTCTAGTAGTGTATGTATTACGTAATTTCAAGGTCATGTGTCAATTTGTATGGCAGATATAAAGGCTTTTGTTGATTGTGGGCGTGTGTGTTATCCGACAATGCCCATTTTTGGCATATCGATGAATGGATTAAATATATATACCAAATTTCAACTTATTAGCTCACAATTTGCGCCCATGAGAATACCAACATCAGACAAAGACTCGGACACAGGGACATACATGCCTAGATCAAATCTTTTCTTATTATAAAATAACATCTATTACTACTTTGTAGTTTTCTATGATAAAAATTTTTCCGTTTTTTCTTATTTTAATAAGAGGCTAAGGTTTCTTATTATTTTTTTCGCCCATTTTTATCGCCTTTCCTTGACCTGTTTATGCAGTTTCAGTTTGTTTTTCTACACACAGCTCGGCTGGTGCATTAAATGGGAACTATTCCATGCATTCTTATCATAAGAATTATTTCTTTATATGAAACTACACAAGAAGTCCCAAATATATAAAAATATTTGAATTGTTTTGCGGAATATTGACATTAATTTAGTTTTAAAGTTTAAAGTTCTTCAAATTAAGCTCCTTTTGCTAAATTTACTGTTCTACTAGCTGTTTCTGTTCTTGTTGCCTGCCTGCTTTTGAGGATTTGTTATTACCTAAAATCATGGGAAAATGTTATTTCACTCTACTCTTCACACTGACAAATTTTAAAACTTTATAGCATTGTTTGAAAATGTATTAAGAGAATGTACCATTTTTTGAAAGGATTAACAGCTTATGGTATATATCTACCAAAAAAACTTGTTAACAACAATTGAAATCCCCTTTTTACTAACTTGACATTTATTATTTTTTAAAAAACTGTCGAAAGCGTCACATGAATCAAGTAATTATTCACTTTCTATGAACAGCTAGCTAAACATGTTCGTCATTTAACTTAAACACTTTCTTCGTTGCGTAAATAACTGGAGAAAACTAAAAAATTTGAAAAAAATTCAAATCCAAATTTTACAACTATTTTAAGAAATAGAATAGTCGCATTTCCATTAGTTATTAGAACTGCAATGTCCCGGATTACATAACAAAATTTTATGACCTCATTTTAAGACGCTATTAACAGACACTTTTGATCAACTATTGTCACAGTAAAAATCATATTGCAGCTAAATGTTTACAACAACCTTTGCAGTTAACTAACGCCTTTGCATTGTATACTGAAAATATCATCAACATCCATATTCTGTAACTGATGTAAAATTATATAAAATATAAAAAATAAATTAATAGGTTTAACTAAATTTTCTATAAACAATGTTTTAAGCATATCTCATAATCATCAACATTACTAGACGATTCCAACCTATTTAGGGCATTAGCCTCTTGTAAAAGAGGACGCCACGAGCTTTATTCTTTAGCACATCCTCTCCAGTTTTGTACATCACATGTTTGGAGGGCATCAAACACTTGATCCTACCACTGGAGTTTCGGTCTACCTCTTGCGCAGAATTCCTGCGGGTTCCTCATTTGCTTATCTATCGTAAATGCTGAATGCTTTCGGCGTAAAGTTCAAATATAATTCATTCTGATTAGGAAATCATCGCGGACCAAAGACCTTGTAGAGAACTTTTCTCTCGAACACACCTAGAAATTTGGGTTAACGTCCTTCGCTTTAGTGCCATAGAGAAGCACAAGGATGATGAGAATGATGGAAGATTGTAAGCTTTGTCACTCAAGAGAAAACTTTGTTTAACTGCTTCCTTACTTAGCTCATAAAAAGACCTGTTAGCAATGATTCTCCGCTTTATCTCTTTGCTGCCATTATTGGATATATTTACGGCCATTCCTAGGTACATGAATTCTTGAACTACCTCCAACTTATTATGAGCACAACATGCAAGAAATTCACGGTTCCTACATGTTGATACCATACACTTAGTTTTGTCCTCATTCACTGCTCGACTCATCCTCGTCGATTCCCTCTGGATAGTTGCAAATGCTGAAGTAACATTTCGCGCTTTGGAACCAATAATGCCAATGCCGTCGGCATAAGCAAGAATCATGACAATTTTGTTAAAAAAATGTGCCATTAATACTAACTTCAGCATTCTCTATATGATTATGTTAAAGAAGGTGTACGAAAGTTTAACTACTAAAGTTAGTTTCAATCATAAATTTTCCCACTTAATTTAATTTAAATTCGCCTCTAAATGTATGATTTAAATTTTTTGATCAGCACTCAAAGCTTAGAAGATATTAACGAAAGTATAAAATATCTTAAGTGTTGTGTAATATAAATCCCAGCCTTTTACTTTCTTTATTATATGTACGTGCCCATGGGGAATAGGTAAACAGAAAGAGAGTACATATTTCATAGTATATAGTACTTAAAAGTTTATTGTAACATAATAATAATATGAAAATGACAAGGCTAAAGGCTAAATGTTTACATATTCTTTTTACAAAATTGCAACTGCTGATTTGCAACATTAACTCTGTTTCGAAATAAGAATTTTTTATTCAGACTTACTATTGAAGGTAGTAATGATGTATTTGAAAAATGTGAAAAATTAATACTTGGCGACTGCAGGGGTTGAACCTGGACCGGTTTCGAACTCGCCATCATCGAGTTCTCGTCGGCAGGTGCTTTACCAGTTGAGCCAAATCCACACTTGCAAGTTCATGTGCAAATGATAAAGCACCTGCGAATCAGGGCTTGACTGACTATAACATTTTCACTTGTTATATCCTCCACATAAGATGGGGCGCCAGAGACTTTCAAACTATATATATTCTTAATCAGCTTGGAAAACTGAGTCGATTTAGACATGTACGTCCAGGTGACCGGGTGTTCGTGTGTATGTCTGTTGTTGACATTAACACGGTCTTACATTTTGGGCTGAAATTTTATACAGGCTCTTTTTTCACGCAGATCGCTATTTAAAATGGGCAAAATCGGTTAAGAGCCACGTCCACAACCGACAAAATTTTATATATCTACCACAAAAATTTACCTAAAAACTTGAAATTCAATATGCCTATCCGTCAATGTGCCAAAAATAGGCGTTGTCGGATAGCAAACATGCGCACAATTTACAAAAAACCATACTCCACGTAAAACTGGACTTGAAGGCTCGTATGCTATACATATTCTATTAGAGGGCGTAATCATATACCTGCCATGCCCACTATTGTTTTTACTATTGTAGGGTATTTAAGATGTGGCCTTAGCCAAATTTTTTTGCTTACTTGTTTTTATTTAACGTAAAAATTCTTTAATATTATGTGGGGCAAAAATAAATCCCATTACAAGTGTCTCATCGTATATGGAAAAACTCAAATGGCATTATTTTTAAATATATTCCGTAAAATCACAAACAAACAAAGTAGCGAGTAATTTACATATGCTGATAACACCCACATAACCAATCATTTAAGAATAAATCTGAAAATCCTCCTGTTCTACCAAGCAAGGCAACCGAACAAATCCCCTTTGGTTGGCATTGTTTTCTTTCCTTCTCTCATACGAATATAATAAATAATGGAAGAAATACGGATTGCAAATATGGTTTATGTACTTACATAAGTAAATAGGAATATATGATATTTTATTGTGCGTTTGATATTAGAAGGATAAAGAAAGTTTTATATGCTGCGGCTGACGGTTTGCCTTAATTATAATATATTTGAAAGTTTTTCATAAAATTACTTTTCAAAGCTTCCCACAATATAACAATATGTGTGTGTACGTGTGAGTGTCCCCTAAAATGAATAAAATATAACAAATTTATGGATTCGTTTGTGAGGATGGCTTGATTTATTGTTCTATGCAGATTACTTACCATAACCATGGACTTCATTTTCTTATGCAATATTTCGGAAATTTTTTCTTTCACTTCTTTCACATTTTTGCTTTCTTTTTTTTTTTTTGTTGGGTGAAAAAATTTTTCTACTTAATTTTGAGTGCATATCATTAGTAAGCAGTTTTTTTGATTATTTTTAATTTTTGCCAGTTGTTTTTCAGTAGTTTTCTCAATTTGTTCCTACACTGCTTATCCTTTACTTTTCTTTTTGGTCTCTTTCTGCATTTTACTATCAGCTACCACTTGAACATACCGTACTAGACTTGGCCTATGATACACGCACTCTAAAAAGTAGGCCAAGTAGTTTTGTGTAAATGGAGTGGGTGGATTGGTGGGTGGGTGGGTGCCGCATAACCACCTTCATAATTGTATATATAGCAGACCAATTTCCCATTTTCCATTTCCCTGTTCAGTTACTTTATGCTGAAAACAGTCGCTGATTAATTGAAGTGGAAAATATGTAAATGGTGGATTCTAGCGTGAAATTAATGTTAAACTAAACAAACAGTCATTGCATATATATTACAAAGCCTACAAGTAATGAGTAAAGAAACTAAATTTGGCTTAAGACAAATCTTAAATGCCTACCATTGACACGTCAAAGCTGTCTAAAGAGTTTCAACTTTATATATAATTTGTAAACACAAAGACGAATTAGATAAGTAAGAAATTTTAATTGGATTTAGGTCAAATCTTAAATACCCTACTCATTCGTATACAAACAGTAGACGTAGCAGGTGCGTGATTACGCCCTCTGATAGTGCATGTATTATGCATTATATGGGGTACAGTTTTTTGTAAATTGTGGCCGTTTCTGTTATATGACCACGCCTATTTTTGGTATATCTATTCTTGGCATAATTGTAAATATACATATATACTAAATTTCAACTCAATAGCTCAATTTTTATAGCAGATAAATCGATTTTTGTCGATTGGGGGCGTGACTCTTGACCGATTTGCGTGCACAAACTAAAAGTGTCTGTACAAAATTTCAGCTCATTATCTCAAAATTGGTGGCCCTGAGAATGCCAACAAGAGTCAAAAATGGACGTGATCGGATAAAAGGCAGGCCAACTATACATATACAAAAAATCATACTCAACGTAAAACTCGACATTATTAGAGGGCGCAATATATATATGTATATATGCACCACGCCCACGCCCACCGTCATAGATGTGGAGGCTACTTAAGATTTGATCTAAGCCAAATTTAGTTTTCTTACTTGTTAACTCTTGTTTATCATTATAAAGGTGTTAAGGACTACAAAATCGTGCCCATACAAGAGGAGGGAGGTCTATTAAATGTTTTATTCATGTGTGAATACCCACACATGCGAGTATTATATGTCATATACATTCATATTAAAGTACAGTAAAATTCTATAAAACGCGTTATTCCTGCTTTCTCTCCATCCCTCACTCCCCCCCGTATCGTTTCTATAATTAAACAATAATTACCACTCGACAATTGCTGCCGAGAATTTCAGCATAAGACCAAAGTTGATATATAAACGAACGCATAGATATGTAAGTAATGTCTACAGCACGCATGTGTGTATGTGTGTGTATTAAGCCTTTTGTGTTGTGTGGTGAGCTGCTCATAGTTATGCAGTATGCAGGCATGCATAATCATGAATGTTTCATAGCCAGCCACTCTAGCAGCAGCAATAATAACATAACGACCGGATGTTAATGGTTGCACATAAGTTCCGTTTCTGGTCATTTTTTGTTTTGTATCTTTTGATTATTATTTTTGGTTAAGTTTACTTGTATGCAAAAGTGTGTGTGCGTGTGTGTATGTGAAGCATCCCTCATGTACGTTATAACAATTCTTTATGGAAATTTGTTATGCTTCCATATATGGAAACAAATTATTGTGTTTAGTTTTGTATTTTTGTATGGTTTCCTTATGATAAAGAATCCATGTAAAATGCCTTAAAGCATAATTGAAGAAATTGTTATCATAATACACCCATCCCCCCTTTTACACGGTACTCGTTTTGCACGTTTTCGATTTTACACGGTTGTTAAAATCAAAATAAAAAAAAAATTTTTTAGAAAATAACTAATTTTGACTGCACGCTAATTTATTTCTACTTACTACTGTCATAAACTTGTACGTATGTTGTACTTTGATAAAATAAAACAAACAAAAAATGGGAATTATTTGAATGAAGTACAATATATATATATATATTTTTTATACCCTCCACCTCAGTGATGAGGGTATACTAAGTTTGTTCTACCAATTGCAATACCCAGAAGGAGGCGTTAGAGACCCTACAAAGTATATATATTCTTGTTCAGCATCAAAAACTGAGTCGATTTAGACATGTATGTCCGTCTGCCTGTCTGTTGTATGCATTCTCAGGGGCGTAAATTTTGAGATATTGAGCTGAAACTTTGTACAGACATTTTTAGTTTTTGCACGCAGATCTCTATTTAAAATGGGCAAAATCGGTCAAGAGCCACGCCCACAATCAACAAGAAACTATTTATCTGCCACAAAAATTGAGCTATAAACTTTCAATTTGATATGTACATTTATAAATATTAGCTTTATCGATATGCTAAAAATAGGCGTATTAGGATTACAGACATGCCCACAATTAATAAAAATCTTTATAACTGCCACAAAAGTTGGCCTAGGAACTTGAAATTTGGTACGCATAGACATAGTTATCCCATTGATTGATGTGTCAAAAATAGGCGTGGTCGGATAATAGACACGCCCACAATTTACAAAAAACCATATTCAATGTAAAACTCGACTTGCGAACTGATACGTAAGACATACACTATTAGAGGGCGCAATGTATATATATATATGCCACGGCCACCGTTGTGGAGGTGGAGGGTGTTTAAGATTTGGCCTAAGCCAAATTTAGTTTTCTTACTTGTTATATATAATTCTCCTCTTCTCTTGCTTAAGCTTACGTACGTATATTTATGTCATCACTTCTTATTGCACCTAATATACAATATGTATTGTGTTATTTTCATTTTTATGGCAGTCTTTTATTACATATGATATCATTCTCATTGTTAACGAAAACATTATTGCCTTGGATACTTTTCGTCCACAAATAATAGGACAAAAAACAATAACAAATAAAAAAAAATTAATTTGAAGTTGAATTGAATTGAATTGAGCTGAGCTGAGCTGAGCTGAGTTGAATAAAACACAATATCAGTCTACTAAATTATATGTCGCACCCAATACACATATGGTGTTAAAAACTTTTCAAACGACACGGCTTATATAAAACGAGTGTGAGTAGTTGTATGTGCACTTGTATGTGTGACTGCATGCCTGTATATTTTATAACAAGTCCTTTTTTCTATATGTACAGCTTTGCCACCAACAGCTTAACCAAATTATGCACAACAACCAGTACAAGAACACATAACAATTATACTACAGTGCCTCTTATTCAGATTACTTGAATAATATACAGAACGTATGTCTGTACGTACGTACTATCTCAGCTAAAGAATCCAAAGCAAAAAGTGCTTAAGTGAACATAAGAATAAGCAAAAAAAAAATAAACCACTTTATATAGGCAGACAGTGAACAAAAAACAAAAAACAAAAACGAAAAACTCACATACACTCTACTACACGAAAGACTGAACTAAAATGCAATCTAACACAATACGTAGGAAAAGAACGGCTTAAAAGTTGAAGGTGAAAACATTTAGAATAAGAAAAGAGAATAAAAGTCATGAGGTTAAATGTTGAGTGAAACGAATATATATCATGACGACAACAACAACAATCTAAGCCTCCGCATATGTGTGAATTCAAGAATGGAAATGTACACAACAAGAGGTACTAAAGGGACAACAAAAATACAAGCGTTTATAAGACAAGTGAAAATGTTATAGACAGTCAAACCATTTGACCACTTGACACCCTACCCCCCGTAATTCCGCAAAATATTTATACAATTACTTTACTTGTATCAGTAAAGTTATTTATCGTCATATATCACCCCTTCGGAAATATCATTATATGGACAAAAGTTCTAAAAATGGTCCGATCGGGTTCAAATTTTGCTTAAGAAAGTATAAAGTTATTTAACTATTGTTTGAGAAATTTTATTAAAAAATATTAAAAATTGCAATTTTTTTCATTACAAGAGAGAGTTTGGTAGTGTATGTGTTAGGTATTAATTTTAAGTCAAGTCAAGTTGAAGGGAAAAAGTGGGCGTGGCAAGTATATGATCACTTTTTCTGGTAATATATGCAAATTAAGTTAGGTTAAGTTTTGTAAGTGGTTGGCGCATCTGTTATCCGACCATGCCCATTTACATTACATGGATGGATGCTCAAGTTTTTTAGCTGGTAAGTTGATTTGATCGTTTGTATAAAGTTTCAGTTCAATATCTCAAAATTTAAGACTATGAGAGTGCCAACAACCGTACGGACATGCGGACGGGAATGCCTAAATTGACTAAAATTTTGTTTCTGATTAAGAATAAATGCAGTTTTTGGGCTCTCCAATACATCCTGTATCTGTGCAAAGCAAACGGAATGACAAACTTACTATACCTTCCATTTTGTCTGGAGGGGGGTATAAAATAATGATGAAAAACGCCTTGACTTAAGGATGGCGCCCCCAACATGTCTTCCTAAGCACTTTTTCCATTCTTTCCCTCTTCGATCATATTTTGTACTAAAACAAAAACTAGAAAAATACAGTACTGTTAACTATATTGTTGACAACTTTTTAATGCATTTATTTTGTAAAACGACAACATACATTCCTGGTGGTTTTTCTTAAGCTACAAACAAATTGTTACAAGTTTTTGGTTTTAAAATGATATTAAAATAATCTTGATGTAATACATGTGTAACGAAAGAAGAAAGAAGAGAATCTTTATTAAAATTCTATTAAATGAATTAAAATTTTATTGAATATCCTTCAACCGCACATACCATGAAATGTTAACTAGGTAACTTTGCTTAACATTTCTTAACTAATGTTACTCATACGCCATGGCGGATGTATTTACTTGAGAGCTCTCTGTCGAAGATTAATGTACTTAAGCTCAAGTTATAAAATGAAGTTTTAAATGAGTAAAAAAAAAACATATTTTAATTGAAAAACAACGAATGAAAACATTTTGTTTTTAATTTTTTCTACTTTTTTTTTGCCCTAGAATGCGGTCCTTTGTGGAGGAGAATGAAAAGAATGATCCGTTAATTAATGCACCGGATAAAAAGAATAATCCGTGGGCTGAAAAGGGCAAATGCGTTATTATGTAATATAATCGTAAACCACCAAACACATTCAAAATTATTACAACTCAACAACAACAACAACAACAAAAATATTATGAGAAACTTCAACTAAATATTAAACAAAAAACCTTAAATAAAAGACAAAAAAATTACACTAACGACGAAGAGAATGAAGAAAAGGAAGAAGAAGAGGAAGGACAAGAACAAGAAGAGATCCTAAAAACAATTATTACTAATTCCCTAGATCCAAGCAACCAATCAACTTCATTACAACAAACAACGCATTGCCATTATTTGCAAGAGAATAAAAATAATAACAACAACAACAACAACAACAATTACAATTATCATTTTTATTATAACTATAATTTAAATTATCATAATATGCAACCGAATCAATCATCAATAAGAATTTTACTGCTACAACTGCTGAAAGCAATCAAACGTCGTACATATAATGAACTAACACACAAACGTTCCATATTGTGGCCGTTATTAGCTATGATATGGTGGGTACATCAACAATTTTGGTATTGCTATTATCGTCTAGTAATGAAAGCCAAACATTAGATACAGTTATGAAGTAAACGACGGTATTGACTAAAATTGATTGATTGACTTGATTTGACTTGATTAACAAACAAAATGAAGAAGAATTTTATATAATGGCGGTGAGGACTGCGTATGAGTGAGAGCTTAGTAAAGGAATAGAAAAATTATGAAAAAATTGCATCGTCAACCAACTTACTTCGACAACAAAGCACTTGTGTTCCTCCGACGAATGAAGAGAACAAATTGATTGATGGTGATTGCGAGTAAGAGCAATAAAAATATAAATATAAAAAAAATATTTACCAACAACAACCAACAAAGCCAAAAATAATGCAGAGAATTACAAAGAAGAAGAAGAAGAAGAACTGCTGGATTTTAACGTATCAAAGTAACGGAAGCCAAACTTATGTAAAGTCATTTACAAAAGGTAACTTAATATGCAGCAATAATAGTCAGTAGCGGTGAAAGCAACGCAGACGCTCTAATTAGAAAGATACCCGACGTAATAACAGCATTACGTAGATCAAAGAAGAACCAGCAACAATAACAACAACAACGCAAATGTTTATGGTAGACTTGTGGTAAATGTCATACGGTTTGTTAAGCCACAAAAAAAAGACAAAAAGACAAATGAATGAGATTCGTTAGGTATGTAACGTAATAACGCGGAGAGCACCCAGACACACAGTATTATTCTCTTTAACACAAGTGCAATCAAAGAATATGGTAATAAATAGCAACAAAAACAATAATAATAACGTTTCAAATTATCAACAAAAGAACAACAAGAACAACTGAGACAGTCAGTCAGTCAGTCAGTCGGGCAGTCAGTCAGTTTTAATTAGCTTATGGGTAAGTTAAGCATACTTGCATAAAAGTGAGGAGACAGAAACCATCATCATCATTATATGAAAAACCAAACCAAAGCAAACACAACCAAACCAATGCTCTAGCAGTAAAGTGCTTCTTTTACTTTGACATTTCAGTTAAGAAATATATGTATGTATTAATTTGTTTTTATTATTTAATATACACAATAAACACATTATGAATAAATTCCATGAAACCTCAATAAAATGAAATAAAATTTTAAGGAAAAAATTTAAATACAAATACTAAGGTATAAAAACAATTATTGTCTTCTTATTTAAACATAACAATTTCACTAAAGTAATCTGAAACGAAGTAAATAACTAAAAGTCCATTCTTCATTTTTATTTTGCTTATAATTTGCATATTTTTATTAGTTTGTGGCAACTTTTGCATAATTATGCATTTAATTTTTTTTCATATATTTTTTATTTTGCTTCTAATTTGCACATTTTCTGCATGTTACTTGCTATCATTTATATGATCTTTTTCACATATCTGTAAGCATTTTGCAAATTTTCAACAAATACTTACTTATTTGTATTATATTTATTCAATCTTGCATATTTGCTTACCTTTGTGATACAGTTATAAGTTGAGCTTCATCATTATGCATATATTTGCAAATTTTTTTATCACATTGTTCGTACACGTACAATTCACAGGAAGTCTTATTAAATTTTAACAAAAACCCACCATGCTCTCTTTATCTCTCTCTCTCTCTCTCTAACTTCTTAATATACAGACAGAATACTTTATATTTTTGAAAACTATGAAATCTCAACATTCATATATTTTCTAAAGTATATATAATTATAAAGAAAAAGGTAGAACACAAAAATCTTAAAGAAAAAAAAATTTAATAACAAGAAGCCCTTTTGCTTTCATTTCATTCCTACTTACTACACAAACTCGAATGGTTTCCCCTTTTCATTTTAATTATTTGGAAAGCTTTATAAAATATATAAAAATAAATTTGAAAAAAAATACATATTTTTTTGTATTGTTTTTTTTTTTTTTTTTATTAAATCATCGTTGAGTATATTTTTTTTCTATTAAAGTTATTAAAATATACGTAAAATTCAACAGCACCTACTACTATGTAGTATATTATGCTTAAATTATTTACAAAAATATGATGAAATTAAAAAAAAAAATAAAAAAATAAAAAAATAAAAAAATAAAAATTTTCACTTTGATCTGCCAAAAAAGAAAAAACAAAAAAGGAGTTAGTAAATCATTTATATTGAAATTCAACACAAGTAAAACAAACATTCGATAAATTGTTTGTCAAGACATCTCTTTTCAATTGATTCAATTGATTCCATACCCACATTACTTGAAAACTTCTCCATAACATTTCGCAAACTTCTTTCTTTCTGTCTTTGTTCATATTAGGTTGTTGGTAGTAAATATTACACAGATCGAGTACAAGATACTTAGGTTAGATGACTCAAGAAATATTTTCTGTTCACTCGATTTTCTGCAATAGTTTTCTGAAATCTATCCATTTGGCCTCTTTTCGAAGCACGCTCTTGATTGCAAATGAGCTATACGTTCTTAAAGGAGTTCGACGAAACCTTTTTTTAGTTTTACTTCCGAAAACGGAAGCTTTGCATTTTGTAAAGAAGTGTTTTTCATTTTTCAAGTTATCTTTCAATCTAATCACCTTTTCTGGACTAAACATCTAACCATTTCATCTTTTTGCTGACTAAAGAGCTTAGAAATTAAAGATTTATCTTATAATGAATATAAAATTTATATTACAATATAAGAAAAGGTTATTTGTAAACAATATTTTAAAAAAAATTATTTTTTAAACATGATTCTTGAAGTCACCTCGTAGCTTCTTAGATTGAATAAAATAAAATACTAGTCCAGGTATTTTTAAATTTTATTATTGAATTATTTTATATTAGACAAAACTCGACAACAACTCTACCACTTCTTACAATATATACAACTTTATTAGCAAATCGCTAAACGACCATCAATTAAACAAAATATTTATGTATTGTATCGAATAAATTATTTTTAAAGTAATCTTTTTCGAAATATATTAATGCAAATCAAAATTGTAGCAACAACTTACATATTCAACAATGCAAAGTAGTAGAAAAAACACAAAGATTAGAGAAAGATTAGGAAAAAATATGACGACCCCCGAACAGACGTTAAGGGACTACAGGAATATTTATTAAATATACCTTACAGTTAGTGTTTATGTAGAAACATTTATTATTTATCAGCAAAAAGACAATTATATAAACATTTTTAGAGAAAAACAACAACAACAACAACAACAACTACAACTACAAGCTGATTTTAGGAAAAATTATCAATAAAAAATAATAATAATTAAATACAAATAAAGGCAAAATAATTTAATATATACGAGTATATGTAAA
The DNA here is from genome assembly GCA_963971445.1 of Ornithomya chloropus. Lineage (NCBI taxonomy): Eukaryota > Metazoa > Arthropoda > Insecta > Diptera > Hippoboscidae > Ornithomya > Ornithomya chloropus. The sequence continues at coordinate 43,139,263 of OZ020530.1, read as the reverse complement.
AGGCGCTGACCTTCTGGTTAAAAACAAATTAAATAAACAAGATATTCTTTACGGTGTATAACAAAATATTTATTAAAAAGAATTATTATAAAACACAAAACAAAATACAAGTTAAATGCAATGTTATAGAAAAAGTAACAACAAATACAGATATAAAATAAATATTTGTTTTGCTTGCAAAGACAACAAATACAACACACTGCATTATTTTATTGCTTTTGGTTTCAGATTTTTCAAGTTTTTACCTTCCAACCTATGTTAAGTCTTTAGCAATCACAATAGTTTTATACTCATTATTATTAACTAAAAATTATGGAAATAAGATATTTATGTTCATTAAAGTATTATTAATGGATAATAAAATACAACTAAGTTACAATAAACAATATTTAAACATTATTATAAAGAATTAAAAAGAAGATCTAGGGAATTACCATCAATACTAATTATAGGCTACCATTTAAAGTTTTGAATAATGAGTGCAAATAAGAAAAGGCCTAATACAGTTACTGAAAAGTTGTAAGAGATAGTGATGAAATGGTTGAGACCTGTAGAGTCTGTTATCTTCAAAAGAATACCAACCTAACCAAATAGCTTAAGTATGCTAAACATAACATAACTACGAAAGTCTTTCTAGCAAATGAAAAGGCTGAACAAAGTTTGTGCAGAAGGAACAAACTTGAAGAGTTCTTTATCTCTTTAACAATGCTAATAATAACTCTAGTCCACTACACAAAAAATAGCTAAGAGAGGCTTACTAATAAAGAGAGTTAACCTCTCTAAGAAGAATTCTACAAACTTGTAAGTTATGGCCCCATTTTAAGGAGTATTTTGTGAGCTAGACAAAAGATTTAATGCGAACAGCTTCCTTTATTCAAAACTTTTGAATATTTCTAATAAAAATATTAATCAATTAAGTGAAGAATACATCTACGTGGCATACATTACCATATAGAACTAAATAGATGTAACATTATCTATTTAAAAAACATATAACAAAACATTTCAATAGTTCCATTAATAGTTAAAGTTAAATATACATAAAATATGAAATATATTATGAAAAATGTTTAGAAAAGTACAGAAGAAACGTGAAAAAGCTTCAAAACAAAAGAAAAGACTTTCTCCAAAATGCTGTTTCGGGAAAAGCTCTGACCACTATAACCACTCTAAGCTTCACTCTAAGTTTCAACTTGAATCAACTTGGTCAATAAGTTTCCATTAAAAAAAGATTTTCCAGCATGGAATAAATAAGAATCAAAAGAAATTTCAGCCATTAAAAGCTGTCTTCTTGTTCGTTTTGGAGAAGGTTGTTTCTTCTCATACCACTTCTCATAACACTAACATTACTTACTTTCTTAAATAATATTACAAGAAAGCATTTATTCACATATAAAAAAGAACTACAAGATGATTATAATTAATGAAACATAATTAGAGTTTAGTATTAACATTTAACCACATATAAAAATTATATAGAAAGTTATTTAAATTTGAGTAAATTTATATATCCATTCAAGACAAATACGATAAAACAAAATTCAAAATTAATTGAAATGAATCACCACACAAAGACAAGTGCTAAGAAGGAGATCTAAAGGCACATGGAAAAGATTTTCTAAAGCTAAGCGAGGGCCGTCCTTTTGTAGACTCAGCAGAGACAGAGACAGAAGAGCATTAAAAAGCGTAACGAAGTAGGGCGGCCCTGCTTGAAACTAAGATTTAATACATTAATAAAAATTCTTCTTCCCTTGGTAGTTTTTAAGATTATCGATGTTGTTAATAAAGAAATTCAAGTTAATTACCCCTATAAAGGAAAACAAATACAAATAATTAACTATTTAGCTTTAAGTTACGTTTAAAAATAAGAAATAAAAATACAAATAAAAGATCTAAAAATTAAGTGAAAATGGTTTAGAAACAATTAAAATCAACAACAACAATGTGTCAAATATTAAATAATTACTACTTGTATTAAGGATTACGTATAAATAATAACAATTATAACTACAACAACAATAAATATTAATTGATTCAAAAAGTTGCCCGCTAATGTTAAAAATAAATTTAATAATAATAATAATAATAACAAACAAACCAGTACTTAAGCTGTAATACAACAACAACAACAACAACAACAACAACAACCACTGGAAGCTTAAACATTTCGAAAAAGAAATCAATTAATTTTAACCAAGTCTCATATATATATGAAATATAATATATATATAAACAACAACAACAAACAAGTTCAATATTTTTAACTTTTCAATAAAAAAGAAAAACTCAACAACAACAACAAATACAATATATATGTTTAAGCATAAATATATAAACTGTAGAACAAAACCACTGTTAGGAAAATTTCAACAAAATATTCGTTACATAACAACATATATGAAATAACAAATCATCATAGAGTTTTAACTATCTATATGCATAATATTATACTCGTATATAGCTGCATCATTCAATGGATAATTATGTAAAATTTCATCAATTGCATAACAGCAACAACAACACATACATACACACAAAATAAACAACAAACACAGAAATTCTATGGAAGAACTTTTCTTTAAAATGAAAAAGCCAAATACAAAAACAAAAACGAAAACAAAAACGAAAACAAAAAACACAGACAACAAAAACTTTGCATTACTCTTGCAGCGGATGATTTCAATTCGAAATATTCGCAACCAGTTAAAAAAAACAGAAAAAACTAAAAAAAACTACCCTCTATAAAACTATAAAAAAAACTATATAAAATTCTTTTGTCTTTTATTTTAAGAAGATTACGAGTAATAGGTAAGTCGAATGGATGGGTTGCCGTACATAATTTGATAATAAATATTGAAAATTGAAAATTGAAATATTTAATAGTTTAGTTTTGTTAAAACAATTTAGAGAGAGATAAATTATACTTGTAGATCCCCTACAATGTGTACATATTCTTGATCAGCAATAAAACTAGATATGTATGTCCGTATGTCCGTATGTCCGTCTTTCTGTTGTTGGCATTTTCACGGTTGTAAATTTTGGTTCAGACAGTTTTTGCAAGCAGATCGCTATTTAAAATAAACAAAATTAAATGAAGTATTACAACACAATATGCAATGAAGCGATGTGTCTTTTGTATGGATCTGATGGGCAATAAGGTAAGTTAAAATAGAGTACAAAACAGTGCAGAACTAATCACAAGTTATAGCGAATATAATTGTCTTGGTTATTACAGTCTCAATTATCAATTTTGGCGATCAGGCGAATGATTACCATACAACAAATACAATATATACGGACAGACGGACATGGCTAAATCGATTCAATATGCGCTGCTCCTTCTAAGCGTTGCAAAATTTTAACAAAGTGATGTGATGGTGGGTATAGAAATAACATTTTGTTCACCAAACCGTTGTAGATCCATCTTGATAGTTTAGAACATTAGATGGAAAGTTTTTTGACTTTTTCGTCTAACTTCCCAATGTCATGTTTTTCCTGCACTAATAACAACAAATATTCAATAAATTTATACATTTCACGTTTTGTAGTATGGAGGTGTCCGACACAAAGAGAAACCTTCTAGGAAATTTTTACAACTGTTGGTTGCAAACGTTTTCATACAGTGATTATACCAAAATTGCTTGCAATTATAGTTTTTAACAAAAAAAAGAAGAAGTAGCAATCAACGTAACAAATACGTGAAATCATTAAAACGAAAACTTTTCATACAATAGTCAACGCAATGAAGGTAAAAGCAACACGCCCTTTAATTATTCCTAATTGTACATTCATTATTTATTCTTATCTGTCTTTCGTTTTTGTTTTTGGATAAATGTATTTTACCTTTGGCATCAGAAAGCTTTTATAGGTGTGCGGAAAGAAAGTAACAAAGTTAAGGAAGGTTTAAAAGGATAATTAAAAAGCATTTAATGAATATTTTAATACCAAAGCTTGTTCTTTCTTTTGCAACACGCAGAAGGACATATTAATAACTAGTCCATCCATTGATTTACCAAAAGTAGGCGTGGCCCACAATTTACAAAAAACCGTACGCAACGTAAAACCTAACTTGTAAGCTGATACGTAATACGTATTATTACTATTAGGAGGAGTAGTACCTGCCACGCCCACCTTTCTTTATATATAAATGTAAAGTGTATTTAAAATTTGACCTAAGCCAGATTTAGATTTTTTTTTCTTGTTTATAGTTAAACATCAATTTCCTTCCATACGAGTTTCCTTTTTCACTTCACGCAAATATGTCTACGTAGCGGATGATGAAAATTGAATAAAAGGATAAGTGTAATAAAATTTTCGTTCAACTAATACACATAATTAAGTATTTCATCCTTTGCCATATTAATGATGTAGTAATTTACAATTCACTCAAGTGTTACTTTGCCTCTGCCATGGCATAATGAGTAAATAGAAGAAGATATAGAAAATGTTATATTTCCGTAATAGAGTATTCACATATCAATGGTATGTTGCTGCGTATGTGTTAGAGATTGTTTAACATGTGTTTAAATGAGTTTTAGATTAAATGAAAGAATGAAACAAAGAAGCGGAGTCAGAGGAAGAGAGAGAGAGAGAGAGAGCGAAAAGTTTAGTTTATATAGTATATGAAGAAAGAGGGGAATTTAGTTATCTACATCTTTACATTTATACACAAGATTTGGGCGTGGCAGGAAGGTGAATTTTAGGTGAAAATAAAAACAAGTAAACTAATTAAACTAAATTTAAAACCAAAATAAAAAGAAAATGTAGGTATGGCCAGTTTGGTCTTTAATAATGTTTGTAATACATAACAACCTATAATTCTGATTCTGCATGCCCACTTTTGGTACCCAGAGGCATGTACTAATTATGAATAGGTGTACGGAAATTCATCTTCGTAGCTTAATTTTTGTTGCAGATATATAGATTTTTCTCAATTGTGGGTGTGGCTCTGGTTATCTCAAAATTTATACTGGTGAGAGTGCCAACAGCATACAAATAGACAGACTTAGGAACAAACATGCCTAGATCGAGTCAGTCAGTATTTGGTGCTAATGTAGAATATATATACTTTGTAGGGTCTGTGACGCCTCCTTCTAAGTGTTGCAAATGGAATGGAAAACTTAATATACCCCCCCTATTTTATGTGGAAGGTATACAAATTTACATAAAACCGTCACAGGCAAGCGTCTACATATACTTTATCTATAATAGAGTCTGCTTTTGTGTTTCAAAGTATTTTAAACAAAACAAGCAAGAAAACTAAATTTGACTTAGAATAAATCTTAAATACCCTCCACATCTACAATAGTGGGCGTGGCAGGTATGTCATTACACCCTCTAACAGCTTTCAAGTCGAGTATGGTAATTTTTTTGTGGATATATAGATTTTTATTGATTGTAGGCGTGGCTTTTGACCGGTTTTGCCCATTTTATATAGTGATCTGCGTGCAAAAACTAAAAGTGTCTGTATAAACATTTCAGCTCACAATATCTCAAAATTTACGTCCGTGTGAATGCCAACAACAGACGGACAAATCGACTCAGTTTTTCATGCTGATTAAGAATATATATTTTTTGTTGGATCTCTGACGCCTGTTGCAAACGGAAGATCAAATTTAGTGTACCTTCATCACTAAGGTGGAGGGTATAATAATAACAATGCTCCTGTGGGATGGCGGTGATGATAATGATAATGATGAATTAGATTTGTTAACGTTGCTAAACACGTTGTGCAAAGAATCTTTAGATTAATTTCTTTGTAGTGTTGTATTTGTTGTTTACACAATATTTCGAAAAATTTATGCACGCACCCACACAGAGTTATTTTTACTGAGTGTAACGAATAATGTTGACTTGTGTTCTTTGAATGAATGAATGAACAAATATCCTGTTATATCCTGATTTATAATGACAGTCAGGTAGTCTAGCAGGTAGTCTTTCCTCCCCATAAGATGCGTGGTATACTTGCTTTTTCATTCTGCTTGCAACACATAAAGGGAAACATCACAAACTTCTATATTCTCTAGATCGAAATCAAAATGTGAATCTATCTTAAAATGCCCGTCCGTACGTCTATGGTCGTAAATTTTGAAATAGTGTCAGTTCGAAATTTTATATTGTACTGGCAGTAATAACGTGGCCGCCAATTTACTAATACCTGACCACAAGGGGGCCACCGAAGGATTTTTGCACATTTTTCATATGATACCTAAGAATATAACATTCTGTGTTGTTCAAAAAGTAGACACACTCTATTCTCAGCCTTGTTGTTGTGTGATCTTTTGTGTGGGCCTTCCTGGTTTGTCTCAAACATTCGATAGCTCATATTGCATAGATTTCTTCATTCCCTAACTTCGAACTATCATTTTACTATATTTAGGCATCTGCAATGTTGTCTCCTTTAAGGCTTCACATAATATTATGCAAATGGTCTACTTTTGTGGTGGGGGCATTACAAACAAATTAAAATTAGCTTAAGAGATGAAATGTTTCTTTAAATAAAAAAGAAAAAAACAAGAAAAGGAAAAAAGTAAAATATCGCTCAACTTAAGCAGGAGACCTTTAGTTGAATATATATCTTTCATATTGTATTCGTTATAACAACTTGTACGTTAGCCCTGTAATTTGTTACAATTTGTCATTTCATTCGTTCAACAAATGTATTCTGTTACGATTATAAATGTTCATGTTCATGGCCATGACATGTTGGCTATTTCCAGTGATTTTTCTTTTTGTACATTTTCCTCAACTATTTTTGTATACGTCAGTTTGTAATCATTAGTTTATGGTTGGCATGCGTATATTTTTTAAAGATTACACGTTTTTTTTCTTGACATATTTAACTTTATGGTGGTGGACTCCTTGTATACTAATCCTTAACAAGTTTTTCTTTCTATCTGTCTATCTGGTGAGATATTTTAACTTATTTATCATCATCGTCATCATCATCTATTTCATCAAGATTTAGTTATTGTGGTACGTTTACTAGTATACATTTTCTTAGTTTTGTCATATTTAAATCTTTTCATGTACTTGGGTGTAAAGAATGTGCTGACAGTTTGGTTTTTCTTAGACGTGACTTTTTCTTTTCTATTCCTTATATTCTGTACAGTAAAATTTAAATGTGGTAGAAAAAAACTAGTCAGAGATGCTTTTATTTTTTCATTATTTAAAAAATTTTATATAAACGATTAAAAAATCGACTTTTGAAATGATTTAATTTAAATACTCCATCCATCGCTAATGTCGTTATTGTGGTTTATAAAGTTTAAGAATTAAGATTAAAAAAATTTTTAATCTTCAAAATTATAACGATCCAAATCCAAACTTGCAGTTATCGCAATCATTTCAAATTCGTACAAATTTATTTGTAACAAGTAAAAAAACTAAATTTTGCTTAGGCCGAACCTTAAATACCCTCCACATATACATACGAACGGTGGGCGTGGCGGGTATGTGATTACGCCTTGCTTGGAAGTCAAGTTTTACGCTGAGTATGGTTTTTCGTAAATTGTGGGCGTGCCTGATATTCAACCTCTCCTGTATTTAGCACAGTGGTGGATAGGATATACCTACCAAACTACAAGTTCATAGATCAATTTTTGTGGCAGATATTAGGATTTTTGTCGTTTGTGGGTGTGTCTGCTATACGACCAAGCCAATTTTTGGGAATTCGATATTTGGTGTAATTATAAATATATATACCAAATTTCAATTAAATAGCTAAATTTTTGTGACATATAAATAAATTTGTATCCATTGTGAACGTGGCTTTTCAATGACTTTGCCCATTTTAAATAGAAAAAACTAAAAGTGTCTGTACAAAATCAAAATCTTACGCTTGTGAGAGAGATAGGCGGACACACAGGTCTAAATCGACTCAGTTTTTGATGCCGATCAATATACTTCGTAGAGTCTCTGACACGTCCTTTTGGGTGTTTCAAACGAATTGACAAACTTACTATAACCCCCATCTTATGTGGAGGGTATAATAAATGCCGGATCGTTGATCACGACCATGTGTGAGTGGGTAAAATTTTTCATTTTAGTCTATTCTGTCTTGTCCAGTCTTATATCGTCTAGCCTAAACGTGTTTGATATTGTCTGGTTTTGTCTTAAACAATAGCATAGGCATATATACACAACAATACTCTTTGCCCGTACGTCCGCCAATTTACCAAATATGTTGAGTAGCGGATCATTATAAAATTTGGGATATTTGGAATTTTTGATAATCGTTTCTACAATATATACCAAGTTGTTACGCACATGTGTAACGAGGCGGAATTAGTCATTTTACTGTATTTTGTAATTATGGGCGTGTTTCTAATAAAATGTTAAATACAGGTCTGATTAGTCCAAAATTGACCAAGACTTTTTAAGGTAAAAGAGCATCCACATACTAACCCTTACCTTGATGAGATCAAAGACACGTCTATAATTGTAAAATGACAAATACTACCTTATTGCATATGCGCGTGGTCAACCACCTATCTTTATATAAAAATCGAAGAAAATAGTTAATGATTATGTTTATTTGTTTTTTATTACATTTTATACATCTTTTATTGAATAATTTAAACTTTCCTGCCGGTGCAAACTATAAAAATTCTATTTTTTCAAGTTCATTCCATAGTTTACTCTCTGCGAGTCGTTAAACAAGTGACATGGAAAGTGCACCTCTATTGTGGCCACACTAAAGACACTCTAATTATTAAAATAGATAAAGAAAATAAGATAACCGTAAAAAGGCACTCTTGAGATTCCTGGAACATGTTCAATTATCTTAAAGACTATTTAATCAGTTGGTGACACTGCCAAGTCATTATTATTAGTTAGACAACAGAATTTTTCTTTTCTTAATTTAGTAAAATCTCCAGGGCAGATAATTACTAAACATTAATGAAGAAGGATTTTCTTTCAATTTCAAGCATTTCCAATTACTGCATAGGAAAGCTTCAGTTTTAAGTATAAAAAGGATGGATAACTATTGTTTGTTATTTTTAAAAGAAATGAAATAAAAATGAATTATTAAATTTTTTATAAAAATTAAGCCTTAAGGTATACTACACATTTTCAATAATATTTCTAAAAGTTTAAGTTCATTGAGACTTTTTTATTGTGTACTTAAATTAGGTTGTGGCTTAAATCTAAATTTAATAAAAGAGGGAAAATAATAATAATAATAATAAAAAAATCTTATAAATATCACAACAGTGTAAGTGGTTAACCCCTAGGTAGATATTGGCTATGAATGTTTACAAATACATGGCACTAATGTTGACGAAAGAGTAAACGAAATGGATTCATGTTTAACACCAACTGGTGATATATACGAAGTGTCAGACTAACTTAAATTGGATTGAGAATGATAAATTTGCTGCAATAATTCGTTATCGTGAGAAGATAACCGATTAACGAATTTTTCCAACAAATTAAGGCAGTAGAATGAAAATGAAATGATATTTGAATTTTCATAAATGTACTTATTTGAGTACCTCTTCGTAGAACATTTCTCTCTAAAACCTCTATTTCTTTTATTACGGAAGGAGAAACATCGAACCAAATCGAATAACAGGCAGGCCCACAATTAATAAAAATCTTTATATCCACCACAAAAATTTACCTAACTTGAAATTGGTGAACATATTTAAGGGTCTCCTATCCATCGATGTGCCAAAAATGCGTATGGTCGGATAACAGACATGTTCACAATTTAAAGAAAACCATATTCAGCACAAAACTAGGCTTGCAAACTGATACGTAATATGTACTTACAAAATTAGAGGGCGCTATATATATATATATTTGCCACGCCCAGCGTTATGGATGTGGAGGGTATTTAAGATATGGCTTAAGCCACATTCATCTTTCTTACTGGTTTTTATATATCCTTATATCACAATACATAAACGCAAATATGTTACACGGTGTGTATAGTCCTTGGAGAATAAATGTTACAGATAGTTACATACTTAAGCTGCCTGCTTTCATAAACCTTTTTATAAATTTCATCTCATAGGAGTTGTGTGACATAAAAATATCACTAATAAAAAATGAGAAACAAGTGAATTGAAAATTAAAGCTACAAATGTTATAATGTTATATATCTAGTTCTTAAATTAATTTCTATTTAATTTAAAACAATTGGAAATATTATTATAATGTAAATATTCAACGCCTTTATCATGACAATTGGCCGAACTATACGCTATATATTTTTTAATACCGCATTACCAAATGTTAAAAATGGCAGAGAATGAGTGACAATGAGTGAATGAAGCTAAAGGAAAACATCAAAATACAATGACATTCACCTTTTATTCTAAATGAACTTTATTAATTCAAATAAATGATGAGTAAGCTTTTGCCATTTAAAACAAAAATGGTACAACTGGATCCAAACCGAAGCAAGTGATTTTCACGGGTCTCTTTTAAGTGTGACTTTACAAGGTGGCAGTTGGGCAGTACATTGGATGTATAAAACCTTCCCAGCCAAGCTCTCTCAATATTTGTCGAGTCTGCCATTATTATGGTGAAAAATGAGCTCCTCTCCATACATCTAGTAAAGTTGTTGGTAAGTTATTGGTCTAGATATCTCTAAGACATTTGATAGAGTATTGCATGATGCTCTGGTTATGGTGAATAATAATTTAGCTCGATTCATATCAAGTTCCCAAAGTGTTGTAATTTAATTCAAGCTTTATTCTTTCTCCTTCTCTATTTTTGGTGTTCAATAACGATCTCCTGTTCTTGACAGCAAACCCTCACTTAATTCATATTACTTTGATAAAAGATCAATCAATCTTTTAACCGCGACTTCAAGAAAATCACGAAATGAAAAGCATACAGTTTATTTCAAGGACTTCTTCTTGCAGTCTTCCGAGGCATAGAAATAGGGATGAGCAATTCACTTTCATTTGGCTGTGCCAATGTTGAAGAACTGATTCCTCTTAACGACGTCGTGACATCGGTTGAAAATAATAATATTCGAAAAAGCTTCGGCTTTATACTTCTCTTCTGTCGATACCCCAACTAATTACTCCGCCTAAACATGACCGAAACTAAAGTATAATTAACATTTATGAGCGCGAGCCTTCAAATCTATTATCGACTTTCTTGAATGCAAACAGTAAAGAGCTTAGGTGTTCATGGGTGACGAGACCAATACTCTTAAGTAACCACTTAATATGGACAGCGTTCTATTTTTATATAAGTATTGCCAAGATAGATATTTTAGAGGGATAAAAGTCTACCTAGCACTGTTAGCTTTTCTCATCATTCTTACTCATTTTCGTAGAACTGCTTATATAAGTGATGCGGAATATAGATATGGAAACTATTTTATAATAGCAAACACTATCACGGGCCTAATAGGTAGGCCAAGGGTATAATATTTTAATGCATATTGAAATCCTCGCCTCAGCCAAAGCTAATGCGGTGAAAAGCCAATAAAAACATTACTTGCTCCGTCAGGCAACTTTTCTATGCTTTACTTTGTGGATAGTACAACATTTAACTAACCGTAGCTTTAGGTTTTGGGGCCTCTTTGGTATCATAGCCAAAAAAATAATAATCAACGTAGATTTTAACAACAAGCTTAACGAAGCATGGAATATATTTATAAGAGGTCAGCAAAATGTAACAAACATAAAATCACAGCTTACGGGGACAATGTGGTTGTACACCATTGGGTAGCACATCAAAAACAAAAAAAAAAAAACTTTATATAAAGAACAATAAAACTGTATTTCAAACTACATTTGAAAATTAGAAATCCTTCCATAAACCAACCATTACCTTCCATCCCGAAAATATTTACATATACAACCTTACTTTCACCGTATAGGAATGTCTGCCAAAAGTAAAATAAAAATAAATAGAAAAAAACAATTTGAAACTCGTTAAATAAACAGAAGTAACTATTACATATATATAAACGCCAGTCACAACAAACAATAGCAACAACATCTGAGTGTAAAAACAAACATTTCAGTTTTAGATACTTGCAGGTACAGCTAGAAAGCTAGATTTACAATATACAAAAAATTACATGATAAAACAACAACAACCACTACTACTACTTGTATTAGAAGTGACCTGTAAAATGCCAGAGAAGCCAAACAAATAATAAACAGCCATAAAAACAACAACTTAATTGAAATGAAAGCACATTTTTTGGTTGGATATTAAAAGCTTTACATTTTTAAACACCTCTGTATATATTTTAATAGTATTATTTAAAATATGGTTAAAACACAGCGAAAGACCTTGACATCTCAACAAATAACAAGTAAGAAAACTAAATTTGGCTTAGGCCAAATCTTAAATATCCTCCCCTTTTACATACAATCGGTGGGCGTGATAGGTATATTATTCTGTCCTCCAAGTATTACGTATAAGCTTTCAAGTCGAGTTATACGCTGGGGATGGTTTTTAGTAAATTGTTGAACCCACCACGCCCATTTTTGACAAATCGATGGATAAGGTAACTATAGATATTCGTACCAAATTTTAAATTCTTAGGTCAGTGGTAGATATATAGATGTTTTATTGATTCTGGGCATGGTTGTTGACCGATTTTGCCCATTTTAAATAACGATCTGTGTGCAAAGGCTAAAAGTATCTGAACCAGCTCAATATCTCAAAATTTACGTATGTGAGAATGCTAACAACAGACGGACACACGGACGTACATGTCTAAATCGACTCAGTTTTTGATGCTGATTAAGAATATATATACTCTGTAGGGTCTCTGACGCCTCCTTCTAGGTGTTGCAAACGGAATAACAAACTTAGTATACCCTCCATATTATGTGGAGGGTATAAAAACGTTAAAGGCTTGATAAAGAACTAGTTGTTTACCGCTGAATCCCTTTACAAGCAGCAAATTCCAGCAGTCTCTCTCAAACTGACTTGAATGTTAATTCAACAACATAGAAAATAATACAATGGTTCAAAAAAAAAGTTGCATACATTTATAAGGGTAAATATTTAATAATATAATATTTAAATATAATATTTTTAGACTTTCTAATCTTTCGTTCTTATTGAAACATCTTACCTCTAAAATTAGGATGATATTTAAACGGATCTTTATATCCTAATAATGCTTAAATATTCAACTACAAGAAGAAGAAGAAGAAAATTAAGGCTCTGGACAACCTACAAAGTATATTTATTCTTGTCCCGTCTATTCGCTTGTTGTTGGCATTTTCACGGTTGCAAGTTTTCATATATTGTGTCTGAGCGCAGATTGCTATATAAATTGGGCAAAGTCGAGTGAGGACCACGCCTACAATTAACAAAAGTCTATCTATTAGATATAAAAATTAAGCTATTGTACAAATTCCAAGTTACGTCCTCTCACTAATATATTTATTTATTTTATCGTAATGCAAAAAATGGGCGCAATCGGAAAACAAAATTTACAAAAAAATTAACTTGGCGCAAAATTCTATTTTAAATTTCCAAACGCAAATATTCCATTATTTGTTTCCCAACCTCCTCAATCATGCGAATCATGTTGTTGTATATAGTTAAAAGTCATTTACATTCAATCATACTGCCTTCTATGTCTATACAATTGCCTTAGTGATGTTATTGTTCAAATGTATAAATGGAAAAATTCATTACAAGGCTTAAATATCAGTAAAGGAAAAAATGTTGATAATAGTATACAGCCTGTTAACACCGCCCACCCAGTGTGTATATGGTCAGAATCAGCTTTTCATGTAATTGAAGTGACCTGGTTTGAGCTTTCCTTTTTCCTCTTTTGGAGATACTTAATACTAGTTTTATCATTTTTCAAAAGTTCTTCTGCTTTTATACCCTACACATGAGATGAGAGGTATACTAAGTTTGTCACTCCATTTGCAATACGCAGAATGAGGCGGCAGACACCCTATAAAGTATATATATATTCTTGATCAGCGTCGAAAAGTGAGTCGATTTAGGCATGTATGTCCGTGTGTCCGTGTGCCTGTCTGTTGTTGGCACTCTCACGGGCGTAAATTTTGAGATATTGAGCCGAAATTTTGTTCAGGCACTTTAAAATGAGCAAAATCGGTCAAGAACCACGCCCACAATAGACAAAAATCTATTTATCTCCCACAAAAATTGGGCTATAAACTTGAAATTTGATATGTACGTACATCTATAAATATTAGCTTCATCGATGTTCCCAAAATGGGCGTATTCGGATTACAGACACGCCCACAAGTAATAAAAATCTTTATATCTACTACAAAAGTTGACTTAGGAACTTGAAATTCGGTAGGCGTATACAATTGATTGATGTGCCAAAAATGGGCATGGTCAGATAATAGACACGCCCACAATTTACAAAAAAACATATTCAACGTAAAAGTAGACTTGCACGCTGATACGTAAGACATACACTATTAGAGGGCGTAATATATATATATATTTTCCACGCCCACCGTTGTGGAGGTGGAGGGTATTTAAGATTTGGCCTAAGCCAAATTTAGTTTTCTTACTTTTTTTTGTGTGTCTGTTGTGTTATGCATCGGACATTTATACAGAAAACTGTCTACATAAGTTTATTTCGCTCAACAATTGTACAACTGCATAGAAGGTAAAGAGCATTTAAGTGACATACATATAAATTGACTGAGAGATATAGAAAATGCAATTGTGTTGAATGTTGTGTTAAAATATACGAAAAATGTTAAATCAATAAATACAGACTGGATTAATTGTTATGGTCATGTGTTGATAAAATGTTGTCGATCCTGTACATATTTGCGACGAATTCTAGCTTAGAATTAATGTAAGAGCTCTACGTCAACATTGATATGTATCCTTGTATAAAAATGCCACATATGCCATGGATGTGTCATGTCGGTAGTATAGATGAAAATGCTTCAATCGTGATGATGTTTGAATGGGAACCGTTGCGCAAGAGGAAGACCAAAACTCCTATGGATGGACCAAATGTTTGATGCCCTGCAGACGTTTGGTGTACAAAATTGGGTAGAACATGCAAAAAACCGAAGCGCAAGGCGTTTTGTCTTGAAATAGATCAACACCCTAAATAGGTTGTATTTGGCCAGTAATGGTGATGATGATAAAAAGAAATTTTTCATTCATAATAATTTTGTATCGTTTTTCATTGGATTAAACGAAGAATTGAACTTGAACTTAATAACATACATTTGATTGTTTAATGTTTTCGTTATATGAGGCATACTTTAAAGAGCGCTGTAAATATATATTAGAACCAAAATTAATATTTTATAAATTTATTTTAAAGGAAAATTAGCGGTCATTCACACTTATAACTTCGTACCGGGTATAAATAGGACAAAAAAGATGAATACATCTTTTAGAAATCTTTTTACAAAAGCGTATATTAGCCGAATGGTATAACGTTGGCTCGTATGATGCGCTAGTTTCAAAGTCCCGCAGAACGTGAACCTGTAGGCCTGAAGTCCTTGTAAAATAGGATTTTTAAAGTTCGGCACATAAATTGATAATTATCAGCATCAAAAACTAAGTTAATCTAATCCGTCCGTGAGTGTTTGAGTCTATTTGAGAGTGTTAACTCAGCGCCGTACGTTCAAAGATTTACTGTCGCAGATCGCTATTGTATAGTGCAAAATCGGTTGACAACCGCGCCCACATCCGACAAAACAGCACTCGACTAGCGAGCTGATACGCAATACGTACACTCTTTGAGCACGTAATCATTTACCTGCCACGCCCACTCTTTATACGCAAATTTAAGATTTGGCCTAAGCAAATTTAGTTGTTTCGTTTGTTTTACTTATTTTTATTTTTGCTAATTTTTCTCTTTCATTGAAACTTTATTACTTCCGTGTCGATGTCATCTTCGATGGTAAAATTGTGACAAAGGGCGAAACAATAACAAATACTTCAGTTAAGAGTCAACTATATACCCACCTAATTCATATTCCACACAAATTTCAATTACTAAAACGATACATGCACATATGCAAACGAATGCAAATAAGGAACCCAGCCAATATGTCAAAAACAAACTAAACTTCGAAAAAGTTGTGAAATTTACGTTTTGTTGCTAAATTTTTACACCCTCTACCTTAGTGATTAGGGTATACTAAGTTTATTCTTCTATTTCTTCCCAAAAGAAGACGTCAGAGACCCCACAAAGTATTATATTCTTCATCAGCATCTAAAACTGAGTCCATTTAGACACGTATGTCCGAGTGTCCATGTGTCTGTCTGTTGTTGGTATTCCCAAGGTCGTAAATTTAGATATATTGAGTTGAAATATTGTGCAGGTATTTTTATTTTATGCACGCATATCGCTATTTCAAGTGGACAAAATCGGTCAAGAGCCACGCCCACAATTAACAAACATCTCTATAGCTTCCACATGAACTTAAAATTTGTTGCATATGTTTAGAGTTATACAATACGTCGATGTGCCAAAAATGAGCATGGTCGGATAATAAACACGCGCACAATTTACAAAAAGCCACACTCCACATAAAACTCGGCTTTCAAGGTGATATTAATACATACACTATTTGAGGGCGTAATCACATATCTGTAACGCCCACTATTGTAGATGTGGAGGGTCTTTAAGATTGTCCAAAATTTAGTTTTCTTACCTGTTTCCTTTAAACTTTGGGTGGCTTGTATGCTGAAACTTACATTAAAATGGAATCGTAGTCACCATATTCACTTTTTTTTTGTGCAATAAATAAATGTGCTGTTTTTCTATTCAGTATCATATTTGGAAAAATTTTGCAAATTTAAAAATGTCCCAAACAAGAATAAAACATTAAATTATCTGTAATTTTCTACAATTTTTATTATGTAAATTACAAAAAGTTGGTATACTTTAACTTTAAATAAAAATACAAAAAAAAATACATGTGTGTGGTAAATTTCTGCTTAAATGAACAATATTTCATTTATTTTACATTGTCTCTCTTTGGCAAGAATATACAATATATTGAAGAATATGTAGAATGTTGTAGGAAAAAATGTACTTTAATTCAAATCCATATACAAACAGTGGGCGTGGCAAGTATTTGATTATGCCTTGTAAGTAATACGTATTATATGCTATACGTGAGATTCTACGAGGAAAAGCTTTTTTGTAAATTATGTTGCCCGTTATTCCACCACGCCCATCTTTTGGTACATGGATGGAAGTGCTAATATAAATAAATATATGTACCAAATTTTAACTTCATAGGTACATGTGTATGGCCCTGAGAGAGATTCAGGGAAAATTTGCTCAATTTAAAAAAGGTACTAGAAATATTTGAATAAGAATTATAGCTTGATACCTCAAAATTTACGACTATTAGAGTTCCTACAACACGGATATATGGCCGAACATGTCTAGATCTCCGTTTCAGAATAATTTTTTGATACTGATGAAGATTATATATATATTTCTAGGCTTCCTTCTAAGTGTTGCAACGGTGGAGCAAACTTAGTATATCCTCATCACTAAGGTGGACAGGGTATAATAAGTAAAATAGTATAGTATTAGTTATTGTGAATTGTTGGTTTTAATTTGAGTAAGGTTTCAATACGATCAAAAAAAATGTATTACATGTAACCTTTACATAATTATATTATCATATTAAGGTATGTCTTATAAATTTTCTGAAATGTGAATTGTAATATGTAATAATAAAAATTTTACATAGCCCCTGATGAAGACGAAATATAATCGTCGAAACGTAGGGCGAGCCTTTTAGATTTATTAAAAAAATGACCTAATAGCTGAAACTACAAAATACAGTCTAACTTTAATTAGTAAAGTTAAATAATTTTCCTCATAATATAAGTGTACATGTCCGTACGTCCGCTTTTCTTTATCTCCTAAATTAAGCAAAAGTAAAACAAGTAAGAAAACTAAATTTGGCTTAGGCAAAATCTTAAATACCCTCCACCTCCACAACGGTGGGCGTGGCAAATATATATATATTGCACCCTATGTCTTACGTATCAGCTCGCAAGTAGAGTTTTACGTTGAATATTTGTTTTTGAATATTGTGGGCGTGCCTGTTTTTCCACCTTGACCATTTTTGGCCCGTCAGTCAATGGGATAACTATGTATACGCGTATTAAATGTCAAGTTCCTAGGTCAACTTTTGTGGCAGATATATAGATTTATGTCGATTGTGGGCGTGTATGTAATTTCACCGAGCCCATTTTTGGCACCTGAGTCAATGAGATAACTATGTATACGCGTATTAAATTTCAAGTTCCTAGGTCAACTTTTGTGGTAAATATAAAGATTTTTATTACTTGTTACTACATTACCAATGAAGCTAATATTCATAGATGTACATACCAAATTTCAAGTTTATAGCTCATATTTTGTGGTAGATAAATAGATTTTTGTCTATTGTGGGCATGGTTCTTGATCGATTTTGCCCATTTTAAAGTACCTGTACAAAATTTCAGCTTAATATCTTAAAATTTGCGTCCGTGAGAATTCCAGCAAGAGACAGATACACGGACACACGGACACACGGACATACATGTCTAAATCGACTCAGTTTTTGACGCTGATCAAGAATATATATACTTTGTAGGGTCTCTGACGCCTCCTTCTGGGTGTTGCAAACGGAAGAATAAACTTAATATACCCTCATCACTGAGGTGGAGGGTATAACAAGAGTCAAATATATTTTAAAAAGTATATAAAGTAGCATTAAATTAAAAAGAAAATGTATACAATACTACCCATAACGTTTATTTTAGAGTTTACTTTCTTAATTATGATTACTTGTAATCGCGGTATAAAATTAAAACATAAAATTGCATGTAATTGAACACTTGTTATACTAAGCAGCACTTAAATTTCTGTTAAAATATTTGTTTATTAAATAAGAAAATTGCGTTAAATATTACAAATATTAAAGCGAACGGATGAACAATGGTTGTAATTTATCTAAACAAGAACAGAATGTACCTTTACGATAGTAAACCTTAACAAAATATTACTTGTAAAAAAGACTCATTAACTATTATGTTCATATATGTTCAAATATACTAATTGTCAATATGTCAAAATATATAAAATTCTATATTTATCAAGGTAAAATGAGCCTTTAAATAGATATTTAATAAAACTTGTTAAAGAGCTCATCGCAAAATGGTTTAATTTTATTAGTATGTAACAGAAATGAAAGCTTTATTGATTTAAATAAAAAGATCCCATATCCAATCTATAACTTGCAATTTCTCTAGCATGCTACAAGAAATTGTATATCACAATGGATTTGTGTATCGCATAATTCATTTGAAGAAACATTGCATTGCAATGTACATTTAGTACTTTTAAAATATTATAAAGTTGAATTACAATAAGCGAGTCAGATAATGAAATTATAAAATGAATTCAATAGCCAATTTCTAAAGCATTAAGATCGACATCAATGCTATATATTTAACGTATTGTTTCTTATTTGTTCCTAGCACAGTCTCATAAATTTTATAATCATTTCAAACATTTTAATATGGTACTGTCCAAATTATGTATATTATATTTGTCTATATATTGAATGAAAGTTTTTGATTACGTGACACCTGCCATATCCAATGAATTAACTATGTTCTAATGAAATAATTATGTTTGCCTATGGATTATTTTAAATACATAATACCATTGGGTTTAATAATGCATATTTAATAATATTTTTCATTTATTTGAACATTTGTACTAACATTATTTTCAATTCTTTCATTTCATTTTTTGTATATGACATAAATGTCCTGGTAAATTTGTGCCTAAGAGAGAAACTCTATGGAAAATGAACTGAATTGAACCATTTTTAAAACCCCTTTCCAAGGTCCCTTTATAAAAAAAAGTCGTATGGCAAAAAATCGAAATTCTTAATAAAATTTGGTGA
Source organism: Ornithomya chloropus (assembly GCA_963971445.1). Classification (NCBI taxonomy): domain Eukaryota; kingdom Metazoa; phylum Arthropoda; class Insecta; order Diptera; family Hippoboscidae; genus Ornithomya; species Ornithomya chloropus. The sequence continues at coordinate 43,119,377 of OZ020530.1, read as the reverse complement.
AGAATAATTAATTAGCTTAACAATTAAATGTATAAAATTTCTTCCCCATCGAACCATTTTTAGAACCCATATAAATAAATATATTGATATATAGATATATATAGATATATATATATATATATATGTCACTATTTGATAATAGCTTACTTTTCTGATACTACTCAACCAATTTGTAGCATAATTTATGGAACTAAGTGATATTAAATGGTTGAGACTAATCGAATGTAAAACATATTCACTTGTTTTGTGCTAAGATTGTCATTCCGATTGCAACACCTAGAAGGAGACTCTGACCTACAAAGTATATATATTCTTGATCAATTCGGGTGTCCGAGTGTCCGGGTGTTTCTCTTTTGTAAGCATTCTCACAAGCATACATTTTGAGTTTTTGAGCTGAAATTTTGAGCAAACACTTTTAGATTTTACACGCAGATCGCTACTTAAAATGGGCAACATTGGTCAATATCCATGCCCACAATCCACAAAAATCTATTTATCTGCCACAAAAGTTTACCCATCGATGAGCAAAAAATGGGTATGATCGGTTAATAAACACGCCCACAATTTACAAAAAGCCACACTCCCCATAAAACTCACCTGGCAAGCTGATACGCAATACATACACTATTTGCGCACGTAATCATATACCTACCAGATCCACTGTTGTGGAGGGTATTTAAGATTTGACCCAGTCCAACCCCGCTTATTTTGGCAAATCAATGTTTGCTCTAATTAAAAATACGTGTACCAAATTCCAACTTCACAGCTTAGATAGATTAGATTAGATTTTCGTTGATTGTGGGCGTGCCCCTGATAGATTTTATCCAAAATAGTAATTTGTTTACAAAACTAAGTAATAAGTTTCTGTCAGCTCAATATCCCAAAGTTTACAATTGTGAGAATGCCATCAACGGACAGTCTTATGGACACATCGGCAGAAGGATCCTCAAGGCTTTCCATTGGCTGTTACAAACGGAATAGTAAACTTTGACGCTGATCAAGAATATTGATAAACCTTTGAATAGAAAAGACGTATGTGTTTCTTCGCTTAATAACTTTGGATTCCAACAAAGCGAATGTTGAATATATATTAATTTAAACCAATATTTGAATAATTGTGACTCTACTAGAGTTATTGTAAGCAAATAAGTCAAATAAATTTTGCCAGTAACATACTCGTATAATACGTTGTAAAGAGCTAATTAAAGTCGCGCTAATCAGATTTAGTTTGATTAATGAGAACTAATATTTTATCTGACTATTAGATATAACTAAACAAAAACTAATAGAGATCAATATAACAAAACAAGTATTGTAATATTTTACCTATTTTGGCAACGCCTTCGAAATATCAGGAGATATCAAACTAGTGCCGTTATTTTCCTAACTATATATATTAGCTAAATTTATAAATAGTTTTCAAATGGAAAGAGTTAAACATCTGCTCAAAACTTTTGCAGCTATATTTCCTGAGGATCTGGAATCACTAAATGACACAAAAACTCCTGAACTGACATTAGGCAGTACACCGACTGATGGCTGATGCAATAAATAATTTATGGTTATGGTTAACATTTTTGACTCGTCATTCTAATGACGTACAAACCCATATTCTATTCCATCTATCTTCAATATATCCTTTACACATTAAAACTCTTCACCTTTCAACACATTTTTTTTAATATTTCTTTTCATACAATATTATATTTTTATTTAATAATCATAATTTTCAATATAAAATTGAATTGAAAGAGCGAAGGAAGAAAAGTTGCTATTAAGATTATTATTGTGTGGCTGTATTATTGAAATTGAGAGAATTGCAATTCTCTCACTTCTCTCAATTCATTGCCAAAACAGAATTTTGAAACATTGTAGTGCTAAAAATTAATAATAATTATAATATTTTACTTTTAAATTTCATCATCTATTTTGTTCTTATCTTTCTTATCAACATTTAAGACATGGTTTTTATTAATACCTATTGAAAATGGATGTTAAAAGAAATGGAATAAAATTCTCCTAATAAGATATTACAACGATGGCTTAACAACAACAATTGATGTTTTTTTTTTTCATTTATTTATTTTCTAGATTTAAAGAGAGCAAATAGATTTTTTTTTTAGAAGGAGAGAAGGGATTTAATTTATATATGTATTGTATTATGAATTGAAATAAGTTACAATAATACATAGACACAGTTGTTCGAATAATGTTACATATGAATTTCACTAAATATCATGTAAATATTTTTAGATTTCTACTTTGAATATAATTATGTATTTTTTTATAAATTGTATGCATTTTTTAATATAGATAGAAAGAAATTATTTATTGATTTATTTTTTATAAATATTATTTATGCACGTAAGTTTCAAATTTATATATTGCGTGTGTAGGAGAATATTCCTATAGATGTGTGTTTTTTTTTTTTTTTTTTGTATGATTAATTATAACAGACATTTAATTTGACTACAAATGACAAAGATTTAAAACATTTACGTTTTATTTTTATAGTTATGTATATGTCAGCCATTTATGTAATATATTATTAATACAGAAGTTATAGGTAGTTTCGAAAATGATTGGAAAACCTACTATATTTTAATATATTTTCTATTATTTTATATATATTATTTTTATGGTTTTTATTTGAAAAAAATATTTTTATTAGTTATTAATGCCTTTCTTTTAATGAATTTTTTATTAATTTTTTATGAATTTTTTTTGTATGATATGAGAATGTTTTCCTAAGAAATATCTCTGCGAGTATTGACACAACCTTTTGAAAACGAAAAAAAAAATTGGAGAAAAAATAAAATTAAATACATTTATTATTTATTTATTAATTTTTTATTTTCATTTTATTATTTTGTTTATAATTTTTTTATTTTTTAAAACTCATATCAATTTATTATTATTTTTTATTCGTTGTAATTATTTTTGCTGCTATTTGGCCTCTTTTTGGAAATCCTTTTTAAAAATGTCGTATTAAATATTTTTTATGTGTTATTTAGATGGCAATAGAAACATTAATTATTATATAATAAAAAAATATAAAATAATAAATAAGAATTCATTTAAAATATCTTGTCTGATTTTATATTAATTTTTTTACGTATTATTTCATATAATTTAAAATAAGTTTTGGTTTGACTGTTTATAATTTTTTAACTTTATTAACAAATTATTTCATACATTTTATATTAAATTTTTAAGCGATCATATGAAACTTTATTTAGATTGCATAATAACCTATTAAAACTTGGAAAAATATTATTTTAATTAAAAAAACAAATTACTATTTTATATCTTCACATAAAAAAGGGGGTTTACTAACACCCAAAACATATATATATTATTGATCAGCATATAAAACTAATTCGACCTAGATATATATATCGGGGCTTCCGTATGTCTGCCTGTTTTGGCATTCTCACGGGTGTAAATTTTGAGATATTGGGCAATTGACCCGTGAACTTGATATTTGGTATGCATATATATAATAATCCCATATATTGATATTCCAAAAATGAACAGACACGCCCACAATCGGTGAAAATCTATTTAGATGCTACAAAAATTGACTTATGAGCTTTAAAGTTGATATCTAAAATTTACCAATCCATTGATGTGCCAAAAATGGGCGTGGTGGGATAACAAACACGTCCTCAATTTAAAAATTATTATAGGGCAAAATTAAAAATTATACTATTATAGGGCGTAATTGCATACCTGCCACGTCCATCATTGTAGATTTGGACCCTCGCTTTGAGATTTGGCCAAAATTAGTTTCTTTACTTGTTTAATGTAAAATAATAATAAAAAATAAAAAGTAAAAAATTATTCATATTTCATATATACATATTATGTAAAATTGTTTAATTTTTTTTTTATAATTCTAAATTTTAAATTTTATGTTCTTTTTTTCTTCGTTTTGTTTTTGTTTTCTCGACGGTGTAAAAGTATAAAAGTGAAAATTCTGATTTCACATGTATACAATGCTTAAATGGTGGCGGGGGGGGGGGAGTTTGTTGTGATTGGGGGATTGAAGTGAAAGAATGAGTGTGTATACTTTTTGTTTTTTCATTAAATCATATATAGTATATTATTGTATATCAAAGATATGCGCATTTTGCTATGTTAACGTTTCTTTTATATTTATTTAATATAATATTTTATACACCTTAGCTTCATTTTTTTTATAACATTTATTGTGTTACATTATACTGGAACAGCATTCTTGGTAAAAATAAAAAACATACGTATATATTTATTTTTGTATATTATTGTGCGGTGTGTTTTGTATTTATTTAAAGTATTGAGTTTTTTATTTATTTATTTTTTGTTTTATTTTAATATATATTAAAAATATAAATGTTTTTATCAAATTTTTTTTTACAAATTACAATATTAATATCGATTGCTTAAATATGTTGCCATGTCTTGTCATTTATTTTCTTAGTTTTGTTTTTACTTTTTATATTTTTTCAGGGGTAACTTAATTTTCTTTTTATTACAATACATCACCTATATTTTGAACAAAATTGCTCAAAAGGATTGGGTAATTTAAAAAAAAAACCAAACTGAGTTTTCTATACCCTTCGCCTTAGTGATGGGTGTATACAAAGTTTACTATTCCGTTTGTAACAGGCAATGGAAAGCCTTGAGGATCCTTCTGCCGATGTGCCCGTAAGACTGTCCGTTGATGGCATTCTCACAATTGTAAACTTTGGGATATTGAGCTGACAGAAACTTATTACTTAGTTTTGTAAACAAATTACTATTTTGGATAAAATCCATCAGGGGCACGCCCACAATCAACGAAAATCTATCTACCACAAACAGTGAGCTGTGAAGTTGGAATTTGGTACACATATTTTTAATTAGAGCACATTGATTTGCCAAAATAGGCGGGGTCGGATAAAAGATAGGCCTACCACCGACAAAAATTGATGCATCTGGTATCAAAATTGACCTATAATATTAAAATTTTGTATGCTTATTTAAAATTAGCCCACGCATAGGTGTACCAAAAATGGGCGTGGTTAGAAATCAGACACGTGCACAATTTAAAAAACTTAATTTGGAATCGAATCCCGAACTTATAACATAAGTTGACACGTAATACATATACTTTAGACAACTTGAATAATTGTCTGCCACTCCCACAAGCTCTTTTTTAAGATGGGAGGGTATTGAATTTAGTTTTCTAAGTTGTTTAATTTCAATACTTAATGATTTCAAATATTTTATATGATTAAGTAGCGTACACATAAAAAATGGCTTTACTTTATATTTTTGTAATGCACAACATTTATAGATAAGAGCTTTAATTGTTTTTTCTTTTTTGATGTATTGGAGTAAAATGTTTTGCAATATTATTGCTTATCATAAAATTGATTTGTTTTAAACTTTAAAAGAAAGGGCTTACTAATGATTTAGAAAAAGAAGTGATAAGTAGAAAAGCAAAAATAAATTATTATATATTTTTATTTTTTATTTAATAAAATGTTAATTTTTATACCCTCCACATAAGATACGAGGTATACTAAGTTTAACATTCCGTTTCCAATACCCCGAAGGAGGCGCTAGAGACCCTACATAGTATATATATTATTAATCAGCGTTGAAAACTGAGTCGATCTAGACATGTATGACCGTGTGTCCGTGTGTTCGCTGCTGTTGGCATGCTCACGGGCGTAAATTTTTATATATTTTGCTAAAATTTTGTACAGACACTTTGAGTGTGCACGCAGATTGCTATTTAAAATGGTGAAAAGCGGTCCATAGCCACGCCCACAATTAACAAATTATTATATTTATCTGCCACAACAATTTAGCTATTTAGCTTGCAAGCTGATACTTAATACGTTCACTATTAGAGGGCATAATCATATACCTGCCACGCCTACCATTGTAGATGTGGAGTGTATTTAAGATTTGGCCTAAGCAAAATTTACTTTTCTTTCTTGCTTTATATTGTTTTTTTTCGCTATGTTTCTTCGAAATGTATTTAAAAAAAACTCGAATTATATGTTTTGTTTTTGATTACAATAAAAGAAAAGAGAAATATGAAAGGAAACCTTATGAAAAGTATTCGTTGTATTCGAAAATTCATTTTTATATCTTGCATCACTTATTGCATTCAACATTGTATCAATTTGTTCGTATGCTTATAACTGCTAAACGGCAAATGCCATTCAAAGTCACTTCCTCACTTTCTTACTTTTACTTTTAGAATCATTTTCTGAATCGGTTGAACCATTTCTGTCTGTCTGTGCGGGGTATATTTTTTTAAATTCTTATGAAATTTGGCACAAGGAAACATTTTAGGCCAAAGAAGAAGACTATTGAAAATGAACTGAATTGAACCACTTTTAGAACCCCTCTCCATATAAGGTTTTAGCATAATCGAAATCCTTATATAGCAAAAAATTACAGTTATTATAGTTCTTAATATATTTTGACAAAGGTGGGTGAAGAATAGTTAATTGGCTGCGTCAAAGTTGAATCCGATCGGACTATTTTTAGACCCCCTTTCCATATAATGATATTTCACGAAGTAACTTTTGTGGCAATGCCTTGCTTTTACTGATATTACAACTAAGATAATTTGTGAAATTAAGTAGTGTAGGGTATTAAATGGTAGAGTCTAAAAAAAAATAAATTTAAAAATAAATTGAAAAATTAATACATCAAAGGAACGCTATTTGTAATCAAAAATATTTTGAGATCAAGAACAATTATAATTATAGATATATTTATATAATAACGATTAAGATATAAAAATGATATAGAAAAGATAATAGTTTATGTACTTTCGGTGGTTAACTATTGCATGATCTGGTACAAACATACAAACATACAAATAGACCCGATAGTTTACCACACCCTTGAGTGAGTGGCCAAAATTTACTATATTGCTGTATTTTACAAGTCTGGACGTGTTTTTGATCCATTAAACAATAGGTGGTTAATATATGGCCTCTTATCTTTGGATTATAAGTACCAAAGTATACATCGACTGAATGTACTTTCAAGTCGAAGCCAAAGGTGAAATTAGTGAGGTGCCACGCCCACAATCAGCAGAAACCTACTTATCTTTCATTAAGTCAAGAAATGAAATATTTGATATCCTAAAAATTAGGGGGTAGAATACAATACACTTTCCGACTTGGTAGTTGACACATAATAGGGGGCCAATACGCACATAACAAATATTTGTATTTTAATACGAATACACCCTTGAAAGTATTTAATGATCAAAACGTCAATCAAAGTTAACATTTTTATGATAGTGCAGTCTCCAAGCAGCATTTGAAAATCATTGAAAAATTACTACCCCGAAGAGATTCGATTACGACCACAAAAAGTGACCGCGTTGTATGGACTTCATGGCGGAAGTGTGATTGGACCATATTTTATTGACCCCAAAGAACCGATCGCTACAAACACGATCGCGGTGATCACATGAACAATTAGATGGTTGGTTAAATGTAATTTGCGTAGCGCAGTAGAATAAATTTTTGTTTTTTATTTTAATATAAAATTGTTGTGTGTCATTGAAAAGCCTTTTACGTGCAGTATTAAGAGGCATAATCATGTATATGCCACCTTCACCGAATAGTATTTAAGACATATCGTCATATCATTAATCGTTACTCTTCGTGTTTTCTTAATCACACGTAGTTGTTATTCTTCATCTAAACTAAAAATTGTTATTTATGATTTTTACTTTTCATCGTTTTTCATACTTTGAAATCGATAATTATTACCAATAATAAATTGTTGTTATTACAGTGTAAAACTTCAATATAAACGAAAATAAACGAAAACATAAATTGAAATCGAGACAATTATTTATATAAAAAATAAATAAAAACAAAATTAAATTTAAACATACTTAACGAGACAAAATTATAGAAAATAGTAAACAAAAAATAAATAAAAATATTAAGCATTAAAAAATAAATTATTAAAAACACCTAAATATACGAATTCCTTTTTAATAATAAGCAGAAAACAAAACTTCTCATTTTACTTATTTTTTTTTTTATTTAACTCATAAAAAATAACGAAAACAAATTTTTATTATTTTATTTACATTTTCACTACAAAATATATGTTTATATTTATATATATAAATGGCAAAAAAATATAAAATCAAAGTTAATTTGAATATATTTTAAGCTTACTAAATTTATATAAAAAAAAATATTAATAACGAATATAATTAATTCGATTATTAAGAACGAAAGAAAGCGAACCAAACGAATGAAATGTGTAAAGAAGCAAAAAATTATGTAAGCACATACACATATCGATATATGGCATCATATATATATATTGTCACATAATCGTTTCATAACTATTGAGCATTATTCAGTTTTTTCACATTTTTATATTCTTGATTTTTATATGAAAAAAAAATCATAATTTATCACGATAGGTCATGATATGTTATAATATGATCATGACATAGGTGTTTGTTTATTTGTTACACAATTTTTGTTAGTTTTCATACAAGTATTGAGAAAGTTGAAACTAAACAAAGAAACAATTCAATTAACAGAAGAAACAATTTTTGTAAAATTGCAATTTGTTCATAACATGATTGTTATGGTTTTTCCTTTTAGTGAGGATCATTAAAAAAACCAATTCGAGAATGGTAAAAATGATGAGAGAGGATTTTTCGCTGCTGCTGCCGAAGCTGTGGCTGCCGATGCATTAGTACTTGTTGAATTCAAACTGCTGAAATTGCTGTTGTTGCTATTGCTGTTATTGTTGGCATTATTATTATTATTATTATTATTGTTGTTGTTGTTGTTGTTGTTGTAATGATTTACATTATTACCACCTGTCCCATAAGTAGACTGTTGATGCTGTTGAGCCACACTGGTTAGTAGTTGTGTAAATTCTTGTTGCATTTGTAAACGTTGCTGTAACAACTCAAAATGATTTTGCGGCTTATTATACACAAACTTGCTGGATGTTTTTATAATAGTCTGTGAACTGTTTTCATTACCATGACCGTCGCCACCACCACCACCACCACCACCACCACCACCACCATTACCATCACAGGCATCGTTTATATTATTATTTAAAGTACCAAATAATGATTTGGTTTGTTGTTGTTGTTCTTTCATTTTCTTTAATGCTAACGATTGACTGCTAGTATCATTGTTAGTATTATCCATAGCACTCTTATTGTTGTTGTTGTTAGTTGTTGTCTTAGAACTATTGGAACAGTTATTGTTATCTTTGCTGCTATCATCAATATTATCCTTGTTGCTATTAACAATTGTGCTCAAAGTTTTTATAGTTGCTGCATTGCTGGCGGCTATATTGCTGTTGTTGTTGTTAGGCTTAAAATTTTTTACGGTGGTCAAGGTATTCATTAAACAATATGGCGTCGTAGTTGTATTAGTGGTGGTAGAATTGTTGATGATGGTGTTGTTGGCAGCAGCGGCAGCAGTAGCAACATTATTAACCACAGCAGCACTCAATTTCGTTAATAATTACGTTTGCTTTGTCTTGTTAGTCTTAAAACTGACCTGTAAGACTCGATTACCTAATGTATAGCCATTCAATGACTGTATGGCCACCACCGCCTCCTCATAATTCGTCATAGTAACAAAACCAAAACCTTTACATTTATTTGTTTGTAAGTCGCGTATAACCTGGTATCAAACAAAAACAAACAAAAACAAACAAAAACAAACAAAAACAAACAAAAACAAACAAAAACTCTTCAATTCAGTCTTTTTCTTAGAAAAATTCAAATTCAAAATTCTCACCTTAACCGATTGTACGGCACCAAATGGTCCAAATAATTGCCATAAAACATTCTCTTCAGTTTCTTGGGCCAAATTATAAACGAAAATACACCAACCAGATCCATTAATGGTATTTGCTGGCAACATAGTATTGGCCAATAAATCACCAGTCAAAGGTGAATAACGTGATATAACCGAACTGTACGAAGAAAGAGAAAATCAACATTATGAAAATATAAACCGAAAATACGCCACTCACCTATAACGGCCAGCCGAAGGATGAATAGCAGCAGCAGCGGCAGCGGCTGCAGCACCAGCTGCGGCGGTGGGAAAACCTCTGGCAGCCGCTCGTGCATTTTGTGGCGTTAAATAGGCGGCTAATGGTTGAAAAGCTTTATTATTACTCGGATTGTTGGCAAACTTAACAACAATCGGTTCAGTGGCATTTTTCGGTATAGTTCCATTCAATGCCTTTATAGCCTGATCAGCCTCATGACGTTGATCGAAACGAATAAAGCCGACCCCTTTAGAGAGACCTTCAATTAATTCACAAAGTAAAATTTCATTACAAAAGGTACACAATCATTTATTTGTATATAAAGTCTAGCATAATATTTAAGAGTCGATAGGGACTGCCGACCATTTAATAACCTGCGCCACTTGGTTCCAATATCAAAATTATTTAAGTAGTATCAGTGACGAAAAAGAAGCAGAGGAAAAAGCAACTTCATATAAATTATTAACAATAATTAATGAAAATAATTTAAAAAAAGGATTTTGTGTACCGTTAAAGTCGCCACTATTCCTTCAAGAGCTGCGTGGGCTAATGCTTTGTCTTAGTAAACTCTGCCCGCTGTAGGACACAAGTTCAAACTCAGCTGAGGAAACAAGTTGAAATGTTTTTTCAGCTGGAATTTGAACTCATGTGTCGGGTTTTGGTAAACCACCGACAGGCTAAGAAGGTTGGTCCAACAGGCGAATAAGCATTTAAGCTTGTAATATACAATACATTATTATTATTAAAGTCGGCATTGAGAGTGTACCAAAGATTATGAAAATTTACGCAGAAACACGGACAGTCAGAGAGGTAAATCAACTCAGAATTCGATGCTGAACAGGAACATTTATATATTATATATTGTTGGGTGTGGTTCGCCCCCCATAATCATTATGGTGATTGTGGATATAAAACTTTGAATGCGAAGATGGCTCCAAAATGCTCCGTTTGGATCCAAATTTGGTACATTTAATTATTATGTCAACATAACAACATCTGTTTCCAACCAAATTAAATTTGTTAAATATAACAAAAGAAGTGAAAATGTTATAGTCGGTTACCCGGCCATTTAATACACTCTAGCATTTTGGCACAACCAAATGTTAAGCCACTTAACTATTCTTCACTACATTTTGTCCAACAAACTATTAAGAATTGCAAATTTTCGTCGTATAAAGAGTTATTATAAATTGGAGTTTTATATGGGACGTAGTCCTACAAATTGTCCAAATTAAACCAATATCAATAGGCCCGCGCCTTTGGGACAACCTTGTACAAAATTTTGATTGAAATATCTTAAAAACCTCAACCAAACCTTACTGACAAATTTATGTAGGTAGACGGAGGAACATGCTTATATCGATTAAAAATTCAATTGTGTATCTGGATCAGTATAACAACAGATCCGTCTGACTTTTGCCATTTCAAAATTACAATTTTTGTAACATTCTTCACAACAAGTGCTGTTGATAGAATTGAATGATTTTGATAATAGCAACAAAAATGCATCATAAATAACATAAATTAAGAATTAAACATAAACAATAATAATAAAAAGTAAACCTACCCTGATCACAAGGTCCACCTAATAAATGAAAAAATATATACAACAGATTTAAATATTAACAAATTATACAAAAAAAGAATCAATTATAAAATTATTTGAAAATTTTAACATTTGAAAAAATATTATAAATATTGTATACGAGTATATACTATAACAACATAACGACAGTTCACTTCAATCTCGATGTAATCATGCGTTACTTTTATGTAAGTACAGGAGAATCGTAATGTTTTATACCCTCTACATAAGATGGGTCAGAGACTGCACAACATATATAAATTATAGATCATCGCCTCAAACTAAGTCATGTCTGTCTGGTGTTGGCATTCTCACCTGCCCACAACTTACAAAAAACTTTACAAAGCGTAAAACTTCACTTACAAATTAATACATAATACGAACACTATTAGAGGGATTACTGTTATATACCTGCCACGCACACTGTTTGAGTATTGATATGGCCTAAGCCACATATTTTATTTACTTACCGCTTATATTGTCACATAATATTCTAGAGGTAATTATTTTGCCATATGGACCGAATAGGGCTTCCAAATCTGGTTGTGTCATATTTTTTGGAAGACCAGATACATATAGATTAGCACCTTTTATTGATTCGGAACTGGGACGGGCGATAGACACCTAAATAATTTAAAAGTAATTATATAGGATTTCAAAAAAAATTAGATTAATTTCTTTTCATGTACTTTAATAGTTTTGTTTTGCAAACGTAAACCATTTAATGAAGTAATGGCTTTAGCAGCATCTTCCTGTTTCACGTAATTAACAAAACCATAACCAAGACTTTGTCCTATAAAATATGTAGCAAAAAAGAATGAGAATAAGAAACAGACAAACTGTCTTTTTTGATTAACCTTACTTACCTGTAGCTTTGTCTCGTATCAATTTACAGGATTCCACTTCACCAAAACTAACAAACAGAGCACGTATATCCTCCTGGGACATGGTTTGTGGCAAATAGTTTACAATCAAATTGGTTTTCGGTTCATTCTCGTTATCATTATTATTGTTGTTGTTGGTGCTGTTGCTGTTGCTATTATTGTTAATACTGGCATTCGTGGCATTTTGGGTATTATTGGAATTGGTTGATATGGCACTAACGCCACCACCAACACCACCACCAGTACCACCAATGATGTTACCAGCGCCGCTGCCACCATTTTGTTGTTGCTGTTGACCCTCAACCATATTGCTGCCCGTTAATGAATTACTACCAATGGTCATCATTTAGGAAATTAATAATTTTTTTTTTTATATTTTACAAAACGATTAATGGATTAATAAAAAAATTATATTAATTTTATGAAAAGAGTATTAAAGTAATTTTTTTATCGTGTTATTTTTTACAATTTTTTGGGGGGTTTTTTAACAACACATATAATACATAATACTGCATGTGAGTGCGCTTTACAGTTTGTTTATAAAAATAAAAATAAAGCTGAAAATAAATAGAACAAAAAATAAATAATAATTAAAAACAACTTAACATTATCCGGAGTTGTGGTTTATTTTTATAGGAAACATAAAAATGTTATAATCGATTAAGTCCGACCATTTACTACTCCACACGATTTAACTCCTTAAATTATGCTACAATTAGTTTGGTCGTATCTGTTTACACTGCCATATAAGATTCTTTGTGAAATATAATTATTTGGGAAGGAGTTCTAAAAATGGTCCGATCGCGTCCAAATTTGGAACAGCACAAATTTACATGGCCAAACAGACTGACAGATGAATATGGTTAAATCGATTCACATTTTGATTCTGAATTTGAATCGATCGGTATAATTGAAGGGGAATGTAGCATTTTCCGTTTATGAGGTACAAAAATCCGCCTTTAGCAGAAACTATTTTAAAAGGTTCCTTGGTGAAGATTTTTATACCTATCGTCGCTTGTAAGTAACAGAAGCGGACGAGCCAAACCCCTAAAAATATATATATTCTTGATCAGCATCAATAGAAAAATTGACTTAGCCAATATGTCGGTCCGTGTGTCTGTGTGAGTTATACTCTTTTTTGTTGGAACTCTCAGCTTTTCCTGCCCCCTGCCCCCTGCCCCTGATAAGCCATTCAATGCACTTACTTTTGAAACAAATTATAACTGGTAACGAATAGTGGATCCGCTATAATAATATTACTCAAAAATGTTTATTGGTCATCAAAAATTTAAATTTTATGACGGTTATGGAACGCGCCACAAATTCTCAAAGAAAAGCTTATCATATTCAAAGAATATTTTTTCTTAATGCATCCATTTAAAACCAAAACTTTTGTAGGATTCGAAAAATTAAAAAGTATTCAAAAAATTTCATTTTTTTATTTTTCACACTACATTTTATTTCAAATTCTATTTATATTTTTATCCAAACAATATCAAAATCTTTGCTTCACATTTTGCAGTGTACAGTACACAAAAAGAAAGAAACACTTTTCGCTATAAATATTTACAATTGCATTTCTTAATGAGGGGCAAATAGCACTATAATGACTAGAATCTAGCAAGAACAGCAAAACTTTTACATTATAAATATTCGATTATATGAAAAGTCAAAGTACAAAATCTGATGATTCATTTAATAAATTAATCCAATAAAAATTAATTGAGACCAGAGTGTTAGTGTTGGATGAACCCCAACATATATCCCCCATTATCTTGAAACTGTAACTGACAACATACTAAAGTTCTAAAAGAATAATAAATGAAATGCTTTAGAATAGTTGGCGAAGCTGAATCATTTTATAATTCATGTCACTTAGTCAACAACAAATAGTATCCACTAATTTTTATCAGACGGACAGACAGACATAGTTAAATCTACTCAAATAATTATTTTAAGTCTACATTGTACTTCAGAAATTATAACTTGTACTGCATATAATCCGATTTGATTGCAAAGGTCATCTCTTGTACTTCATCAATAGTCAATTGTACTTCAAATAAACGGCATCATTTGTTATTATTACTGTTATTTATTTGCATATTATTTATTATGTAGTACAATTTACTATTACGATATACAAATAAACTAATGATGAAGTACAAATGACATTTCTTGAAATGCACTTGGAAATAATAAATAAAAATTTAGTTTATCCTTAACTCGTTTCCACACAAAAAAATGAACATATCATATATTGCGAGTGGTGTAGAATGTAGAATAGGCATAGAATCCGAAATTAACTTAGAAACACATATTTTTTTAGATTACTCCATACAATGTCTATATAGCGTTAAATAGGTAAAATAAGAACAAGCAATACTTTAGACAAAAAGCTTATAAGCGGAAAAGAATGCACAGGGAAAAGAATAGCGCATGCGTTATAATTGGAAAGAGATGAAAACGATGGAAAAGAAGCGTTTTAATTGTTGTGTTACAAATATATAAGAAAAAAAGCAGCTGATTTAGTGGTCGACAGATGTCACGGAAAATCTTGAATTTTTGTTTAACACATACGAGTACACGTGTATATACAATATACCTACAGGCACCTACATACATATGATTATAAATTGATATTTTTATCAAAGTTAAGAAGCTATAATAGGCAGCAAAGCATTTCGCTTTGTATGACAGACGGAGAGACAACGAGAGGGAAAGGGAAAAGGTGAGAGAGACAGAGAGAGACAGAGATGGACGTATTAGAAAAGGTAAAAGCCAATATAAATAGATTATTTAGTAATTAGTAATTGTTGTAATTGTGTCTTTTTTATAATATTTTCGCCATATGTCAGTATGACAAAATGTAAAAATATTGCTTCCTAAATAAATTTTATACAAACTTCTTTTTTGATATTTTTAAAATTTTTGTAAAAATTCTATCAAATTATCAGCGTGTTATTGTCTTGTTTAAGTGATTTCGTAATCACTTTACATATATAATGTATTGTATAAGGATTGAAATTGTTTTATTAATTATTTAACAAAAATAATTCAAAATTAATCAAAATAAATGTTGTTGCTTTTTTTGTTTTGTTTTTTGTTTTTTTGATAACTTAAGTAACTTTAACGGAAAAGTTAACTTAATTAAACAAAATAAAACCGAAAGAAAATCAAGGAAAACACAAATCAAGCGAAAGCCGAAAATCAACAAAATATATTTCCCTTCCTTCAACTTAATAGAACCGAAATAAACTAATTTAACCGAATGGATGGGCACATAATTCAAATGGTATTTGAATTGTTCGGGAGGCGATAGAATGCGCGTGGTGAAAAGACACTCACCACACAATTTTCTTTCTCTTCTAAAATCTCTAATCAAATATTTTGTATTACATTTTCATGCCGTACAGGACGTATAATTAACAGCATTTGAACTAATTGTTGTCAAACGAACGCCTGCACGGGCTTTGCAGCAGATTAGGATTAAATTCAGAATTAAATTTTTTAAATCCATTTAGAGCACCTGAACTAAGTTTTGGAATAGTATTTGTCAGGCGAACACTTCGGAGAAAATTCGGCCTAAAAACGGTATAAAATTTTAGTTAATTAAGTGTAACTGTAGTAATTATACCTTGCACCACTTGTGGGAAAGGGTATATTAAGTGTGTGCGAATGTTTGTAACTTCTAAACAGCAAATGCCACACCCACACCCACACCCACATCAGT
Source organism: Ornithomya chloropus (assembly GCA_963971445.1). Lineage (NCBI taxonomy): Eukaryota > Metazoa > Arthropoda > Insecta > Diptera > Hippoboscidae > Ornithomya > Ornithomya chloropus. Next base: position 43,103,122 of record OZ020530.1, on the reverse strand, counting down.
TATACCGATAGATTCAGAATCAAAATCTGAATCGATTTAACCATGTCCGCCTCTCTGTCCATGTGAATTTGTGCGCAAGCTACAGGGCGCATTTTGTGAGATATTTCGATGAAATTTGGAACAAGAACATGTTTTGGCCCAAAGAGGAACCCTATTGAAAATGGACCGGATTGGACCATTTTTAGAACCCCTGAAGGGACTAAGTTTGGAATGAATTGCTGTAGAATCGGGTAAACCTTGGGTTAATCACAACTAATTTCTTACTCAATTCACATAGCTGCCAACATCCAATTTCAAAGTAACTTTTGCAATGAATATGGAATAAATTAGTTATTGAAAGGCTCTGGTATTGCTTCACATTAACGAAGACATAAATCTTCGTCCAAACACATGAACAACTTACAAATGCCATCCGCATTGGAGTCACGAGTATAACACTCGTGACTTTTCGGCTAATGCGGGCGGCATTTGAAAGTTGTTCGTGTGTTTGGAAGATGATGAATGCGCTATAGTTAGGGAGTAGTAGGTTTGGTGTTTGGTGCATAAAATTGATTGCTCTAAATGAAATTCTTTCTATCCATGGGGGAGTAAAATCGACACTGACACAAGTTGACTCCTAAGCATCGATCTTTAAAGAAAAAACAAAGTTCAGTTTAAAGTAACTTATCTTGATAAAAGTTTTCGGTCTACAATGTATTCAATTTTACTTTCGCTAAATTCGAACGAATCAAGATTTCAGAAACCAACTCGCCCTTATATAATGTTCTCGCCATTGATCTTTGCAATATAAGAAATAAGCAGTTTGCTAATTTTATAATATTTCAAGATCCTAGTGTTATTAAATCTGATATTTACCAGTACTTTGAACAAACTTTGGAGTACGAACAATATTTGTTTAGCTTAGTGAGACACGAAAAATTTCTTTGTGGATTGTATCGGGTGCGTCTGTTGTTGGCACTTTCACGATCGTAAATTTTGATATATTAATTGAGCCATGAGGTTGGAATTTAGTATAAATATTTATAATTATCTCATCTATCAATGTACGAAAAATGGGCGTGGTCGTATAACAATATAAAGCGTGAAACTTGACTTTTAAGATGATACAATGTTACAAAGCGTAATTATAAATATGTCACGCCCCCTTTTTTCATATAGATGTGATGAAGGGTATTCAAGTGTTGGCCTAAACCAAATTTATTTTCTTCACTTGCTGTTACCTATTCCCGAAATATAAATAGCAACCCTCGTATTTAAGAGAACGACAATCCATCAAAATCTGACAAAAAGAGAATTGCTATAAAAATTTGAAGAGAATCACATTCATATCCACTTAGAAGCTTTATACTGAATGCTTTTCAGCAGTTTGTTTGTTTCAACATTGTTTACTTTCTTTACATAACAAAATATATTATATACAACATGTATATATACTTATGCATATACATATATTTGTATTATATACTTAAACGGAAAAGAGAGAAATACAAAACGAATACTTGATTGTCACATTACAACACTGATGCTGTTTACAACAAATTTCATTGCACGTACACACAATCCTATCGAAATATGCGTTACGGTGCACCTTTGAACCACTAGGCGTAAATAATAACAAATGGTTCAAAAGCAAATAAGAAAAAATTGTGCCGCGATATATACTTATATTTATACGAATTTCCGTGTAGAGATATTTGCTGCAGCTGTGAATAGATATAATACTAATTTACTATGTGAGAATCATATCAAAAAAAAAAAAAAACTACAATGCTTGTAAAAATGTGTAAAAATTGTGCAGGTGTTTAGGTATGTGGGTGTAGGTGTGGGTGCTGATGTATTTGTAAAGGGAGAAAACTCACAGAAAGCTAGAAGAGTACCAAGAGATACTTTTTTATAGTACTATAGATTTTTTTGCAGCACACAACAAAAACAAAATCTGGGTGTGGGCTCTATAGTTTTTGTGTTGATTGAAAAATGTATTAAAGCCCCTAAAAGTAGACTTTAATTATACAAAACTTGTAAAGTGTAATATTTTTGCAATTTTGTAGACTCCGTTTTTTTCTTCATTAATTCATACTTTTAAAATATTGCTAAACTTTTTGTTGTTGCTTAATTTAGTTTTATTTTTACTATTTTTAAATTTATTTTTAGTTTTTCTTTTTTTTCAATAAAAGTTATTGCTAAACAACCGAGCAATGTCAATTTATATATGGTACTTATACATATATATATACGAAATAATGTATATGTAAAAATTTTATGCAACTATTTTTTTTTTTTTTTTGACTTGACTAGTTAAATAGAAATGTAACACTTTGTCTAAATACGGATAGAGAATGGAAAACACAACTTGCTGCCGGAGAGTGCAAGAACTAAATGATGGCGCTTTTACAATAGCTGCAATATTTTTTCCTTTGCACTCACACACCTTTACGTGCATATACAGGGAAAATCCTGTTCCTTTGCAATGAATTAATGGTATGAGAGAAAGATAGAGAGTGACCGGTTAGTATGCACTTCAATTGTGTACAACACTATCTTCCTAGAAGAATGTAGGAGAGATGCAGTTAGCTTATGTGTGACCACAAATAATTTTCAACTGCAGGTATTACAACAGCCAAAAGGCTCCATGAAAAATATAACGTGATTTTCAATAAGAACATAACAATTTTGTATTTAAACAAAATACAGAATAATTGAGATACTGCGTTGAAATTTATTCCAGATATAGTACACATGTTACATTTAACGACAAAATCTTAATCTCGTCTATAGGATCATCGTGAGCCCGCTTACAGTGGGCGATTCTTTGGAATCAATATTCCACCATTCGTTCTTATACATAGGCTGGAGCGCGTTGGAAATTTAACGTTTGATATTTTCGCGTACCTCCACTAACGTTCTTAGCTTATTGGCGTAAATTAACGATTAAAAAAGAAATCCAATAACGTTAAATTGCATGAGTTAGGTGGCGAGAACTTTCTTCAAACTTTATCAGAGTCCAATCGAAGAAGCTTCCGGTCTCCAAATGACCAAGAGGCTTCAGTTCGTGAGAGAATTTAATCTTGTAAGGATTTAAGCCAAGACCTTTATGCAAAATTCAGTTTTGAGAGATTCCCGAAATCCTCTGAAGGGAATTGACTGCTTTGACATATGACGCAACTAAACCAATTGCGACTGCAATATTTTCTGTACTTCGACCGATGCTTTATCTCCCTAGAATAGGAACATCCAATAGTAAATATTTGGACTCGAATTTATCCACTACAGCAAGCAGAACCTGTCTGGTGGGACGATTATTATCACCGAAAATTAAAGCAAACGCTCTTTAAGTTACGAAAATTGACTCGGAATTACGGTAGTAATTTTTATAAATATCAACTGTTGTTCGTTTGTGAAGTTCATTGTGATGAAAATGTTACCCTTGACTCACGTATTGACGTTGACAAATCATTTAAAAAGTTCAAGGGGGGTTCTATAGCACACATCTTCAGCCCAAGACACGTTCACAGGATCAAATTTAATCGAAATACCGCATAAATGTGTGTGGACACACAACAGATAGACGGACATGGTTAAATCTATGCAAATTTTGATTCTGAATCCATTGGTATTATAGAGATAGATCTACCTTTCACCATTTAGGAGTGAGTTTAATCACAAGTGGTGCAGGGTATAAAGGGTGCTCTTATTGATAAATAATAAATAAAGCTTAAAATACATAAAAGATTCTAATAAGATCAAATAACGCAATAACAACAATACAATTGGAAATGCTTACTTTCCTTTATATTGTGGTAGGTTTCATTTTGAATATAACGCACTCTTCGAAAGGACAAAAAGAGAGTATTGCTTTTGTTCTCTTTATATGCAACACGCAAATTCAAATTTTTCTACATAAATATCATTGTGTATTGTACAAGTTGCGTGGTTATGCGTTTTTGTGAAATTATGAGCTTTACATATATGTTTAAGCTTTACCCTCTCGCCCTCCCCTTTCCTAATCCAACGACCCATACACCAAAATGCTGATGCTTAAACATACATATCTAAACATCTTCATTTGTGTCAAAAGAGCATTGAACTCTCTGATGTTTTATTTTGCTGCTATATGCTTGAAAACAACAATAACAACAACAACGAATAAACATAACACCGCGTAGTTTTGTTGAATGAAGTTTTTCCCCAAACATGCACACATATAACCATTTGCATACACTACCGCCGTATAATAATTTAAGGGTGCATTCTCGTTCTATATACTCTCTCTCGTTCTTCCTTTCTTTCCTGTCAATGTATCCTTTACAACGCTTTTACGGTTTCTGTTTGAAGGAGTTTTTAATTTATTTAATCTACAAGTGTAATAATGTTCTGTAAAAAATTCGGTCAATTAGTTTACCTACCCTTTGAAAATGTCCTAGAAATAACAAAAGACAACATAGGAAGTGAAACCTCTATTCACAAAATGGAGAATCTTAGAAATTTCAACCTCTTTGCGGAGCGATGTAATTAGATTTTAGGATTTTGCAAAAATGTCTCATTTCAAAACAAAACAAAAAAATTTTACCTCTATATTGAATCTTACAACTTATATATAGCATAAAGATGCTTACCTTACCATTCCAGACAGTGCCAAACGTTTATATGGCCAAATTGATGCTGTTGTCGATGTCTAGAAATTGCATCCATTTAGCTTCAACGTTCCAGTTTAACTTACGACTCTTAAACAAATCAAATATAACACAACTCAGCTTGATATTTATAGAAGTAGATAGCGATGCTAAGAATTTGTATTTTTATATGAACAAATCTGCACTATTGAAGCCATCAAAAGTAAGAATAAAAATTATGCGGAAATGCAAGTCAGCCAACATGTCAATATATCAAAAGTTCCAGATAATTATTGGGGACATTTTTATAACTCAAAGAAGGGAATTCATTTTTCACCGATTATTTTTGTTGATCTATATATTTGGAAAAATTCATTTTCACATTTCAAATCATACTTTTAACTCATTCTTAAATACTCTTTTCTTGTATATTAATGAATATTTAAACATTTAAAATACATTCTCGCAAAATATTAGATAATTAGTCTTATTTTCGTCGCAAAAATTAATGGATTTGTAAATATTAACAAATTATTTCCCAATTAAGAGAAATTACGCAATTGGATAACGTATATTTCAAGTATTACCAACTTCAAGCAGATGATTTTAATACTCAGCAGCATTGCCACAATGAAAAGACAATTTATCCGTGATTACTTTTTAAACAAAATATCTCATTTAATTGTTCAAATGTATTATATTAATTTTAAAATAAGATAAAATAAAATCACCTTAATGAAAGATATGAAATGCTATATTAATGTTGCGTAATAAAAATGCTATTGCTGTTGTTTATGAAAATAGAATGCGGTACTTAATTTAAAGTATTGCTAACACACCTTATGTACTATGTACTATATCAAAATATTCTCTTTCTCTGACGCCCTGTATACTATTATGAAAATAATGCTTGGGTAACGTTGATATATAATTGTGCAATAATAATAATATTATATGGAAAAGGAAAACATGACGAATAGGAGCTAAGCTGTGGGTCCGCGTCAATGTTTAGCAATCCCAGTATAAAGAAAAACAAATTTTAAAAGATATCATACGATATCACAGAAAATAGTTGAAATATAATAAGAATGTGTTTTTAACAAATTAATAATTAAGAATTAAATAGAATTCAAGTTAATATAATAATATATATACAAACAATCTAAAAACTTAATTATCATTACGGTGTGCGGTGTGACATTGCCAAGAACGCTGCACCACCCAAATTAATCTTTTATTATTGCATATGTTGTAATAGCCCAAAATGTCTTCATTTTACGATTGAAAGTTTATCGAGTCCTTGTTGCACATAGCGCAGTATATGATATACATTGCTATGCATTGTCAATGGTCCAATTTCAAGATCCAGTTCCACAAAGAAATCTACAAAGAAGTACAAAAAAAAAAAATTATTGAACTATAAAATAGGATTTTTTTGTAAACACTTACCAATACATTTATTGTTTTTTGCCAGGACATCACTTGCATCCCACAAATCATGACTATTCGATATATATTTCAAACATTCCTGTTTCCCTGCCTCATTCATATTGGTTCTACAAAACTCATATAATTTTAGGAACACCAATGATCGACAGCGCATACTGAAAATATATGTAAAAAAAATTAAATACATTTAAAAAAAATTGTTAATAATTAAATAAAAAACTTGATATGTACTTACTTTAAAATTTCAAGTCTCTTGAAAGAAATCTTTTCCTTCTCCGTAATATTTCCAGACATACCACATTTAAGCTGTACTATCCTGTAAATATGAAAGAAGATGATTAATAAAAAAGGGAAATAAAAAAAGAAGAAATTTGAGATAATTACTTTGTCAGCGTTAGAGCATCCCTGAACGTATTCAAAATTTTCGTGGGATCAAAATTTTGTGTCACGCCGTCGGCTGAAATTACAAAATAAATAGCCGCTTCTAAATCGAGGGCCAGTTGATCAAGCGTATTTGTCTCCTGATTGGCAGCGCATATACAATGAGCTGCCTCAAGGAAGGCTTGGTTACGGTTAAGTAATTTGCGTAAAGCCTCGGTTTTTTCATCCTTTTCAAAATAAGATCTATATCGTGGCTTGGCTGCAGTAACTTCATCCTTTAACTTTATACGGGAATTGTTTACAATGTCTGCATTTTTCTCACTGGAAATTGCTGCAAAAGCTTGTTTAACACCTGCTTCAGAATTACTTTCTTCTTTGACTTCCGCATGCGTTTGTATAATGTTTTCCTCATTTTTCTCAATTGGTTGTGGTATCCGCACTATGCGGTAGAGATCAATTCGGCACGTTACATTTTTGGGTAAATCAATTTGTGGTGGTGAATTTACATTGTTGTTCTCCTTTAAGATGTTTTGTGTGGGAGCAGAAACACCTTCTAGAGTTAATGAAGCTTCATTTAACGCTGGAGTCTTTTGTTTTGTAATATTGCCGGTTGCTGATGTATCTGTGCATAAGCCTAAAAGATCCAAATCTTCTGTCATCACAACATGTTCTGTTGACGCTGCTTTAATGGGTTTAAACATCTCCCCTGGAGAACGTTTTTCATTCATGACGCCCCAAATGCTGTTGACAATATCCTAATTGTGAGAGATTATTAAGCGAATCATAGATGAAAGCTCTAAATAATAATAATAAAGTAAAAAAACTGGAAGCGAAAACTTACTTCGGAAGGTAGAGGCAGCGAATTTATCGTCTTTTTAATGTGAGAAGGAACTTCGTATGATTGGCAAACTTCATTGACGATATTTAACATAGGTTGGAAATTATCCTAAAAGTAAGTAACAGTGAAAAAGATTAATAAAGTATTTTATGATGTTAAATTGGTTACGAGAAGAGAAAATGAATACTTACTAGGGTCGGTATATATAAGGAAGGGTAGTTTGGTGTTTCGAGTCCATTCTGCAATACCGGATATTTTGGCGACGGCATTTTCACTTGTTGATGTATTGAGGCCGATTGGTCAGTAGCTACTGTCTCAGTCTTGTTTGAGTTCTGTGACAATGGCATTGGTTTTGTTGAAGGAAATAAGAATGGCTGACGCTTCGATGCAATTTGTATAGATGATGAACTTTGAGTTGCTGTAGGTTGTTTTGTTACTTGTTTATTTGGCCGTTGCTGTGGCGGAGAAACTGTAGACGGCATACGTTTCTGGTTCGATTGAAGAACGCTTCTATTTTCCTTTTGTGGCGAAAGTAATGGAGATGAAGTGTGACCTGTTTTTCTATTCCATTGAGCTTTCGGTTTTTTTATTTTTTCCGCTTTTTGCGGCTTCGTTACTTCTTTCGCCATCTTTAATTCCTGCAGCTTTGTAACTTGTTTTGGCGGAGCAAATAAAGGGGGCATCGAAGGCATATTCTTTTTGGTTTGTAGTTTTTGATTTGGTAGCGAAAATAAGACTGAATCCATTTCTTGCGGCTTTTGTACTTCTTTCGCCATCTTTATTTCCTGCAGCTTTGTAACTTGTTTAGGCGGCGAAAGTAAAGACGGCATGGAAGGCAGTAGTTGTTGATTTGATAGCGAAGGTAAGGGAGAACATGAAGCTTGACTTGAATCCATCTCTTCAGGTTTTTTTACTGCTCGCAACTTATTCACTTCTTTTACCGTTTTTTCTTCTTGAAGCTTTGTTGCTTGTTTTGGAGGAGCAAATAAAGAGGGCATCGAAGGCATATTCTTTTTGGTTTGTAGTTTTTGATTATATAGCGATAGTGAAGGAGAGGATGAAACTTGACTTATAACCTTTTGAATATTTTTGGGCTTTATTACTTCTTGCGGCTTTGTTACTTGTTTCGAAAATACGGAGGGAGGCTTACGACTGTATGATGATGATGAAGCTCGGTTTTTATCTACTTGAAAAGCGGTCGGTTTTTTTACTTCTTGCGGCAGTGTTTGTTGTTTTGGGGGCAAGAATAAGGAGGACATTGAAGACAGAGCCTTTGGTACTGTTGATATATTAGGTGAATGAGATTTAATCTGATACGTGGATCGGGGTTTTTTCGGTTCATGTAAGCCCGACCACTGAGCTTTTATAGGTGATTTATCGTTATCTTCTTCCCTTTTACGTTTCAATTGATTTTTAAATGCATTTAAGTCATCAAGCCAATTATTTCCCCATGATTCTTTTTTGACAATTGCTTTGTTTCTTTTTTCCTCGTATGTATGTATGGGTTTAATCGATTGATTGGGGGTCCTAGTTGGAATTGAGTCGACTCTTGGACATTGTAAAGTTTCATATTTTTCCAATGCTATTGATGGCGATTCATTTACGACGTCTTTAAAAACTGGTTCTTCATATACGAAGTCTTTAATAAATGGCGCTTCATTTACGATGTCTTCAATATTTGGCGTTTCTCCTGCCTCTTCAGGGGACAATCGTTTTAAGGTGAAAACTGGTGGTTCATGTATTGAAACTGGCGGACATACAGCTTCACGACGTCTCTGTTGTTCCTGAATACGCATCATTTCACGACTACGCCGCTCCGGATAACTGAGCGGCCAAGAGCTATGTGTAAGTTGTTCAAAGATCATGGTTGTGATAAAAATATAAAATAAATATTTTTATGTTTAGTAGTATTTTAACAGACTTTTTTTTCTTTTTTTGTAATATTTTATGGTAAAGATTAGTGTACTTCACTCGTTATAGATGCGAAATGAATTCGAATGTAATTAATGCCTGCTATATATCCAAATTCGATCAGTACCTGTAATAATAATCTGTAACTCCTGCAACACAACTATGAACCCTTTTAGGTAAAATTTATGGTTTCATCCCTTAAATTTTAAAGCGAAATGTACCTTAAAAAAGGCGTAGTGTAAGAAGAATGAAATACTGAAGCGGTTTTTATGTTTAAGTGGAATTTAAGGAGTTTTATGAAACCCTTTGAAACTTATGAAACTTATTTTTTTAAAAAATATTATTACCTATTTTTTATAAACGGATCCATTGTTTAGACGGCGGTTTTTTGATCTGAAATGTGAGTTCAAAACCCGTATTGGTCTATAGTATTCCTTCCTTATCTTAGTTTATTATACGTTCTCCCACATAAGATGGAGATGGTGGCAACAGCTAGAAGGAGGTGCCAGAGACCCTGCAAAGTACATATATTCTTCAGCATCATAATCTGAGTCAATTTAAACATGTGTGTCCGTATGTCAAGATATTAAACTGATATTTGGTACAGGTGCTTCTAGTATTCCTGAACATAGAGAGCTTTATAAATTAGGCAAAACCGATTAAGAAATACGCAACAATCAATAAAAAAATTGAGCAGTGAAGTTGAAAATTAGTATTCACATACATAATTACCCCATCCATCAATGTGCCAAAAAAAAAAAAATGGGCACATGCTCGGATAGCAGATACTCCGACAATTTTCAAAACAATTTAAAGAGCGTAAAAATCGACTTTGTTAGTTAATACGAAATATGTGCATTTTTAGAGGACTTCATCAGGTAGCTGACGCGCCCATCGATTGTATATAGATATGATTACGATTTGGTATAAAACAAATGTTAGAGTTCATACCTCGTTTAGGATATAAGGGTTCCAACTAATGCGGTTACTATTAAACGGTATTAAAATCAGACGTAGACTTACCTGTAAGTTCAGAAAATTTTCAATGAAAAAATTACATTTTTTTTCTATATATATAAAACATTACTTTCCAGGAATTCTTGTTAAATTTCCTCTTTCACTTACTTGTATAACTATGAAAGCTGCTTTTATTAATTGAATTGGCGAAATATCATTGAATTCAGGCAAGAAAAAATTTAGACATATTCTAATTTTGCTTTTGACATTAACATTGACATTGACATTAAATTTTAAAATTTGAAATTTGAATTTTTTTCATATGTAATTTTTCAGGTAGAAAGACAGAGACTGCTATATATGTTTGTTAAGAAGTTTTTATCCTTTATAGGTTAATTATTCAAATGAAAAGAAAGGAAAATGTAATAGTCCGTTTAATAATCTATACAATTTGTCAGGCGGCGGTTCTTTGATCTGAAATGTGAGTTCAAAACCCGTATTGGTCTATAGTATTCCTTCCTTATCTTAGTTTATTATACGTTCTCCCACATAAGATGGAGATGGTGGCAACAGCTAGAAAGAGGTGCCAGAGACCCTGCAAAGTACATATATTCTTCAGCATCATAATCTGAGTCAATTTAAACATGTGTGTCCGTATGTCAAGATATTAAACTGATATTTGGTACAGGTGCTTCTAGTATTCCTGAACATAGAGAGCTTTATAAATTAGGCAAAACCGATTAAGAAATACGCAACAATCAATAAAAAAATTGAGCAGTGAAGTTGAAAATTAGTATTCACATACATAATTACCCCATCCATCAATGTGCCAAAAAAAAAAAAATGGGCACATGCTCGGATAGCAGATACTCCGACAATTTTCAAAACAATTTAAAGAGCGTAAAAATCGACTTTGTTAGTTAATACGAAATATGTGCATTTTTAGAGGACTTCATCAGGTAGCTGACGCGCCCATCGATTGTATATAGATATGATTACGATTTGGCATAAAACAAATGTTAGAGTTCATACCTCGTTTAGGATATAAGGGTTCCAACTAATGCGGTTACTATTAAACGGTATTAAAATCAGACGTAGACTTACCTGTAAGTTCAGAAAATTTTCAATGAAAAAATTACATTTTTTTCTATATATATAAAACATTACTTTCCAGGAATTCTTGTTAAATTTCCTGTTTCACTTACTTGTATAACTATGAAAGCTGCTTTCATTAATTGAATTGGCGAAATATCATCGAATTCAGGCAAGAAAAAATTTAGACATATTCTAATTTTGCTTTTGACATTAACATTGACATTGACATTAAATTTTAAAATTTGAAATTTGAATTTTTTTCATATGTAATTTTTCAGGTAGAAAGACAGAGACTGCTATATATGTTAAGGAGTTTTTATCCATTATAGGTTATTTATTCAAATGAAGAGAAAAGAAAATGTAATAGTCCGTTTAATATCCTATAAAATTTGTGAAACTAATTAGGCTATAAATTCGTTGGTGAAATATCATTATGGAGAAAATATCGAGAAAAGAGAAAGAGAAAAGAGAATACTTAACCTAAATTAGGCACCTAGTTAGGATTAACCCAAATTAGGAATCTAATCTAATTAGAAATCTAATTTGGGTTAAGTAATTATTTATTAATTATTAGTTAAATAAAACTAATTCTAAAGCCCAAGTCTTTACCAAGTGTTGTCAAAAAATATTAAGAATATTATGATATTAAAGAAGACCTTTTATGAGGAAGGGTTCTAAAAATAATCCGATTGGGTCCATTTTTAATAGTATTCGTCTATAGGCGAAAACATGCTTTTGTCCCAAATTTCAGCGAAATATCTTAAAAAATGCAATCTGTAGCTTCAGCACAAAATTTCATGGACAGGCACGTGGATGTGGATTTTGATTCTAAATCGATCGGTTGAGCGTGGCGTTTGCTATTTAAGAGTTTCGTAACATTCACACACACTCTAAATAAAGCCTTTACTACAAGTGGTGCAGGTATAAATATTTAGTTGAACTGAATTCTAAGCAATTTGTTTTGAGTACGAAAAAGAAAAATCGAGTAAAATGCGGCTACATTAAGCGTGTCCCAAATCTAGGATACCCATCTTCTTCTGAACCCCTTCCAAATACATAATATCTCGATTTCTTAATGTAAGTTTTATATTTATATGTATATAAATAGAGGTACTAATAATACAATTGATTTGAAAAATATTGAGTGGTGCAGTTGTAGAACGAGGGGTTTGAAAACGGTGTATTGTTGGTTCGATTCATATCGTAGTTTTGTCCATTTTCAGCAGGATACTTTTAACATTGATGAAGAGTATGTGAAAGGTTTAGGACATCATTGTGGGCATATCCTTTGCCCGATTTTGACGAATTGGAATAGGAAACCTCGAAGATTGCTTGTACCAATACAAGTGACAAGGACAAAGTGCAAAATCTGAATTTTTACGACTGTGAGAGTTCCATAAAAAGGTATTATTCACACGGATACACGGACGGACAGATTGGCTAAATTAACTTTTCTATTGATGCTGATGAAGAATATATATACTTTTGGGAGTGTGGTTCGCCCGCTTCTGGTACTTGCAAACGTGTAAACTCGCACATCATTCTCATGATGGATATAATAAAACACATGTTTTTTTTTATTGTATTAATTCCCTTTTATTATTACTATTATAATTTTTTTTTTTATTTCATTTTTAATTTTATGAATTTCCTCATTTGTTGTTTGTTGTTGTTGTTGTTGTTGTTCTTGTTAAATATGTATGTCGAACTGTACGTGTTTCTAAATAATTGTTATTTTCATTAGTATTATTGATTCTAGTACTTTTTTTTTACAAACTTAATATAAATTTGTTATCAATAGTAGATGTTGTTGTTGTTGTTGTTGTTTGTTATTTGTTATTCTCACTATAATTATTAATAACATATGTATGTATAAGTATTTTAATTATTAATTAGATTATAATAATTTATGTTTCTGTTTTGTTTCGTTAAGTCAGCTACAAACAAACAAAAAATATATATATCATAACATATTTGTCTTTTTACATTATATATATATCAGCATTAGTTAATTTGTAACAAATTAAAATAAAAGTACACAAAAAAGGAAAAAGAACTGAATATTTATAACAAATTAACAATTATTGTATAAATTATAATTTATAATTATAACCGTAAACAAACAAACAAAAAGTAACAATGAAAAGAATTTCTTAAAGAGAATTACTTAAAGAATTCTTTTCTTGCTCATATTGTAATTAAAAAATTTTGTTAATTAATTAACTAATTTTATATTTTTATAATGTTTTTTTATTATGATTTTGCTTTGTTTTGGTTTCATTTTTTGTTAATAAATGCTCTTACATTTTAGAAATCTACTTCTTAAGTTAAAATGTTGTTTTTGTTGTTTTTATATTTTATTTGATTTGGTTTGCTTTATTTTTGTTTATTAACTATATATATAAAAAAATAGATATATATATCTATATATATATGTATGGTATGTTATGCTGTGCTATGTTTTGTTATGTTATGTTATGTTATGGTTCTTTGTATATTTTCTAAGGATTTATTTATTACTAGCATTTCAATATATATTTTTAAATGTATATGAGTTGTGTATAAATTATTATTATTTGTTGTTGTTGTTGTTTATTTACTGCCTTACATTTTGTTTTTTATATAGTTCTAGTTAATATATTTTATATATGGTATGGTATGGTGTAATATGTAAAAAATGTTCCTCCCTCCTATGCTTATGATTTTTTTATTACTATTATAATATTTAGACTATTTATGTGGGATTTCAATTGATTTTAATCTCATTAAAATTAGAATATAAAGTTAAAACTTTAGAAATGAGAAGTAACTGACGGACTGACGGACATAGTTTAAATGATTGTGCAACTGTAAAAGTAGGACTCATCTTTCTTTGTCCGTTGTGATGTTTCAAAACATTACTCACATAAACTTAATAAACCATAGCTGGTGTGGGGTATAAAAATTTTAAATATAATAACTATTCAATGGATAACTTTTCTTTTTTATTAATTTTTTGTTCCTTATTCAGGTATTTAACATTTTTTAAGTAAATTAAAAATTTTTTCTGATGCCAAGGATTTGATATTGTTCTAAATCTAAATATGTACTTTGTTTTACTTCATTATCTGTTGTTAGCCCGCCAGGCATCATTATCATCAAATATCATTATATGGAAAGGTTCTAAAAATAGTCCATTCAGGTCCAAAATTTGGCCTAACGAATTAAAAAAGTTAATTAAGTTTTCGTCACCAAATTTTGTCCAAGAATATTAACAATAGGAAGCTTCTGCTATATAAAGACTTCCATTATAACAATAACCTTATATGGTGGGGGGTTTTAAAAATGGTCCAATTCGGTCCATTTCCAATATGGTTCCTTTTTGGGTCCATTCATGTCCTTGTACTAAATTTCATGGAAATAATTTTAAAAATTCGACCAAATTTACATGGACACACAGACGGACATAAAGCGTTTATAGTTGGGTAACTCTTTTAGGTTTCATAATAACAAACGTATCCCAAGTCAACGACCTTTCCATTGTGACGAGGAAAGGCCTACCTAATCTGAAGGTTTTAGCGGGTTAGAGTTACGACACAGACAGACACGGTTAAATCGATTCAGATGTTCATTGTGAATCGGTATAAATAAAGGTGGTTGTGGCATTTGTTTTTAGGACAAACTTAACATTTACCCAAGTTTTGCTGGGTATAACTTGGAAAAAAAATTTATGTCTGTCCTTATATGCTGATTCTAAGCCCCGGCTTATTGTTTTTCTATCCCGCAGAGTTTTTGAGATATGCGATCTCGAAAAGTGAACGAATGTAATTTTGAAATGGCAACAGCGGGAGAACGAGAGCTTAAATGATCAGATTCTTTTCAAAGTTATAAGACCTACTCTACTGTCAAAATAACCCAAGAAAACTTTTACGATTTATTTTTCAAGGCTATCCAGGTAGAATGTAATGTTGTTCTTAATGTTTTTTTAGGGACTTTTAAAAGATTGTTTGTTGATTATCGATAACTTTCAATCACATTCTATACACAATAGGGAAATTGATACAAAATGATCTGTTCACCGTAATATTTTGCTCCGATTGTATTTAATCTTAATTATATATGTATGAATATAAATATATTGTAATAGTGATAAAAATATAATTCCCTATAATTTATTCAATTAATTTATTGTATGCAGCAAATCAAATTTCAGCTAATGTTAAGATGTTAAGCTTGTTTACTATTTCCTTTCAAGGAATATTTTTTTTCATTTTAATTTTTTATTTTAATATTTGTCTTAGATTTTAGAATGTAGTGTTTTTGTTTACTTAAAATTTAATTTAACCACTAGTATATAGGCTTTACTGTACATGTATATATATATATATGTATATATATATATATAAATATCACTATTATTATACTAAAAAAAGAATGTTTCTTACTGAAGCTATTATTTATTTATCGGTTTTTATACCTTCCACATAAGATGCAGAGGCATACTAAGTTTGCAACAACATACCGAAGAGGGAGGGGAGTTTTTTGAAAGCCACACCTATAATCAACAAATTTTTATCTCTTGGTCACCAAAATTACTACAAGCTGATAACAAGTCAAAAATGGTGCAATCGAATAACAGAGACGCCCACTATTTAAGAACCTCTATTTTCTATATCATATATTAATGTATAGGATATTTTAGAATTGGCCTAAGTTCAGAGTTTTTATCCTGCACCACTAGTGGTAAAGAGTATAATTAGTTTGTGCGTAAATTTGTAATTCCTAAACAGCAAAGGCCACACCAATTTGATCGATTCAAAATCAAAATTCGAATCGATTTAACCATGTCCGTCTATCCGAGTAAATTTATACGCAAGCTACCGGCCGCATCTTTTGAGATATTTCGATGAAATTTGATACGAAGACATGTATTAGTCCAAAGAGGGACCGTTTTGAAAATGGTATAAATTGGACCATTTTTAAAACCCCTTCCCATATATATATATATATATATATATGTGTATAATAACCATCCACTCAGGAGATATAGGGGTACTATACGGTTAAAAAGGATTAGAAGGAGGAAATTTATTTAAAATAAATATCATATTTTAAATAAATCTGTATACGGCAAAAAATATCAATTCTAAATATTTTTTTGACAAAATTGAGTGAAAAATGGTTAATTAGCTATGCCAAATTTGGACCCAATCGGACAATTTTTAGAATCCCTTTCCCTATAATGATATTTCACGAAGTGACTTATATGGCAATGCTCTCATTTACTTATACAACTAAACTAATTTGAAGAGTAATTTGTAAAACTAAGTGGTGTGTGGCATTAAATAGTCGGGCCTAACCGACTAGAACAATTTCACTTGCTTCATTTTTTATTTTAACGAGTGATTTCTTTTGACATTTTTCCGAACGTTTCACGAAAAAAAAATTGTTGATAATGTTATTAAACAAGCACATATTTTATTTTAACTTAAAGGAACAATATTTTGTAAAAATATATATATATACCATATATTTACTTGATTTTTTTTCTCTAAGCCAATTTTCATTTGTTAACTGACTGATTAACTGTTGGGGAAAAGCTACAATAATACAATAATAAAAGATGATGAAAGCCTTTCAAGCCTTTACACAATGATGATATAGACACTTGAAATATAGGCGATTAAAAAAAAAAAAATTTAATTCAAATGTTTCTATGATGTGCTTAGAAGAATTTTTTTTAAGTCAATATGATCAGGAAGCAAACCACTAACAGATTAGCGAGTGTTTTATATTCTCCACATAAGTTTGTCATTCTATCACAACACGCACAAGGGGGCCAAAAATATATATATTCTTGATCAACATCAAAATCCGAGGCGACTTATCCGACTGTGTGTCCGTTTGTTGTTATTTAAAATGGGTCAGATCGGTTGAAGACCACGCCCACAATTAAAATGTATTCATCAACCATAAAAAATTAGCTTCAAAGTACACATATTTATAATTAGCATTGTCTTTGACGCATCAAAAATGGGCAAGGTCGCATAACAGATACGTCTACAATTTACAAAACAACATTTTTGCACAAAATTCGATGCGTTAGTTGATACGTATTACGTACGGTGTAACAGTACCTGCAACGCCCACAATTTGTATACATAGATATGGAGGATATTTAAGATTTCGGCTAAGCCAAATTTAGTTTGTTTACTTGTTCATTGAACTGTTGGTGTAAAACTTTCCTAAACTTGGCAATAAAATATTCCAGCTTTTCTTGGAAGTCTACATATAATAGGCGTAATTGTCAAATTTTCGTGAGAATAACCTTTCGAGGTTTACGAGTCCATAAAAAAAAACCAACAACTGATCAATTATTTTTTTAATAACAACATTTTTTTTACTGAGTGTTTTCTTTTTATCAAGTATTCATAAATTACAGAATATTGCATTTAATAATCGAAAAGTAATATAAATAAGAATTTTAAAAAATTAATTCAATTGAAAATTAAAAATAAAGATTATTTTTACTAACAAAGACGGCTTATAAAACAATTCATTAAGAGCAATGCCAAACATAAACTAATTATTTAAGAAACGAAATGGAGAAAGAAGATCATCAAAAATACACATACATACAAAATATATATTATTAAGCTAATTTATTAAAACAGAAGCGATTAAAAAGTCACTAAATAATGCTAACTATAATTCAATATAGACAATTTACTAAAAAAAAAAAAAAAATTATTCAATTACATTAGCATTACAAGAGAGCAGATTAAAAAAAAAAACAGAAAAAAGCGCACATTTAATTAAATAATAAAAGTGTTACTTAAACAAGGCCTGTGTTGTTGAAGTTATGATTAAAGGAAATGATTAACACACGTTTTCGTTTAAGGAATCACAGGAAAACACAAATGAAAATGTTATAATCGATTCTAGCTGACCATTTAATACCCTACACTACTTAGCTCCACAATCAAAGTTAAAATTACGTGTCATTGTCATTATAAAAAGTCACTTTATGAAATATGGTTGTAAGGAAAGGGCCTCTAAAGATAGTGCGATCAAGTCCAAATTTGGTATAGTCAATTATTAAGCCATCAAAATTTTTTCCAAAATATATTAAGAATTGCCAATATTCGTTATAAAAGGATTTATTTTAAAATAGAATGTTGGACCAATGGACCGATGCAGGCCATTTTCAATAGTGATCGCCTTTACCCCATAATATAGCTCTGTGCTAAATTTTATCAAATTTCAGTTGTACGATAATTACAAGAAATGCATTAACGGACAGACGGACATGGCTTAATCGATTCAGATTCAGATGCAATTGGTATAATTAAAGGTGAGTGTGACACTTGCCGCACAAATACAACATACCCTTCTGGCGTCTTATGGTGTAGGGCATAAAAATGAAATATTTTTGTGATGTAATCTTTTCTCTTATATTGACTCTTAATTGAAAAACGTCTAATAATATAAAAATAAAACACCACTTCTACACTTTACCGATTACAAGTTCAACATAAAGTTATACAATACAACATTCATGCTAAGAATCTTCCCCGTCTTGAGTACAACTTTACATTTGCATAAAATATCGTCTATAATGAATAATTGGCTTAGTTAGTTATTTGTTGTTTTTTTACCCTCAGATAATTTTCTAAATTCAAAACAAAACACAAACAATGAATACACACACAAATCTAAAATTGCATATACGATGCATATACGACAATCTACTCTGTTTTGTTTCGGCCATTTGTGCTGGATTTCACTGCACTGGACCTTTCTCGTCATTCGGATTTGTTGACATTTCTTCTTTCAATTTAGCCAAACCGGCCTGTACATAACGAAACACTTCAAAAACGCTGCTATGCAGCGTTAACGGACCATTCTCATGATCCAAAGCTATAAAAAAACCTACAATAGCAAAATATTATAACGAAATCATTAATTTCGGCAGTTGAAGAAAAACAAATTTTACATACTTGTATGATTGCCTTGCCTAACTAGACGATCGGCTTGATCCCACAAATCGTGACTATTTGTTAAATAATTGAAATATTGATGCTGATGCTGCAAGGCAGAATGTATATCTAGAGGCACTATTTTAGATGGTGGCGTATTCGAACCGGAACTCTATTAAAAAAAAAAAAGAAGTAGAAACGTTGTTTTTCTTTAAGATGTAATTTCTTCAAAATTAATAATAAAAAAATCCTACTTGAGATCCAGCCGAATTTGACGGCGATATTGATGAATGCGCATTTTCCACATCAGCTCTATTACTATTAACAGGACCTGCATCAACAACACCACCGCCGCTGGCGCCACCACGACCATTCGTCATATCAGCTGATGTTCTACCATTAACAGTATCATTACCATTACCATTCATACCGGTCTCCTTTTTAGGTGGTTTAAAATAATCTGAACAGGTTTGATTGAACTGACGGCAGAAACCTCTTCTCAACTTATACAACTTTAACGTAATTAACGATTGGCAACGAAGACTACGAAGAAAAATGAGACAATAGATAAATATAAAACATTTTAACATATATTTTATACAATATGTGATAATAATGCAAAATTGAAGGCACACTAAGGTCTCGTATCACATGTGGCAAAGACCCCACCCAATGCAATTATACCGATCTGAATGAATTTATATAATCATGTCCGTCTCTCTATTCATATAAATTTGTGTGTAAGCTGCAGGTTGCATTTTTTGAGATATTTCGATGAAATTCGGTACAAGAAAGTTTATTGGCCCACGAAAATTACACCGATTTGAATCATTTTTAGAACTCCTTCCCATATAAGGTTATTACTATAATGAAAGTCTTTATATAGCATAAGGTCCCTATTCTTAATATTCTTGGACAAAATTTGGTGAAGAAAACTTAATTAGTTCAATAATTGGATGGGCCGAATTTGTGATACTATCGGACCATTTTACTGACAACCACATTTCACGGCGTGACTTGTATGGCAATGCCTGGCGTTTACTGACACAACGCAACTAATTTGTAGCATAATTTATGGAATTAAGTGATCAGGCTTGACCGACCACAACGCCGCTTGTTTTAATGATAATCCTATATTACGATAAGCAAAATCTGGCACGGTTCACCTATTCCTAAATATGTAGAGCTTATGGTATTTGATATGAATCGAGTTAAGAGCGTTGTTTCGCCAAATTTTTTTAAAACTTTAAGAAATGCAAATTTCCACCATATAGAAGAGGACGTTATATGAGGAGGTATTCTAAAAATGATCATAATCAGTACGTTTGCATGAAAACATGTTTTACAGAACAAATAAGAAGAAGAAGAATATTTTTTGAAACAACACTAGAATTTAGAAAAATTGCTTATAAAAAAATTTAAAACTTTCGTATTCTTATCGATTTATCACAAAGTAACGTTTACTACACTTGTGATTAAATTCGTGCATATATTTGTAACTCGTAGGCACAGCTACACAGGGAGACCACGGATTTAGCCATGTCCGTTTGTCTGTCTATTCATATATGTTAAATTTGTGCATCTTTCTACAGGTTGCAATTGTTAAAATATTTCCATCAAATTTAATACAAAGAGCAAAGTCCTGACTGAAAGGAGCGCTTTATTAGAAATGGCTTTAATTGGACCATTGGTACTCTCCCCATACAAGAACGAAATTCCAAATTCTTAATAGTTGGCTTTTTGCAAGCTTGTCCGGCCCAATTTCGATTTTCATGTCAATATTCTTAACCATCAGTGGTTCTCCAGTCCAACACAACAGACGAGTTCAAGTTGCAGATGAAAAACTTCATTTCTACTATGCTCCTCATTCATCAGCTGAATTTGAACCCGTGTGCCGCACAGCATGTACAGTTTACTAAAACAAAGCCTTAGCGAGCGAACTCAGGTGCAATTAAATAATTGCCTAATTATTAAGTCAAGCTTGGATCCGATCAGGCGCACCACTTGCTATGTAATATAATTGTTTCTAAAACGAACCAATTAACGGTAACAATTTTTCAATTTCTTTACCTTAAAATTGCAACTTTATTATTTGTTTCATGCTGACTGGCTGAGGAGACTTGCATGTGACGAAATTTCGATGAAATAAATCTGTAAATAAACATAAAGATAAAAATAGTTCACATTTGAATAAATGTTGTAGGTTATCTAATAAGAGTGCTTGTGCTGCTGCTTGTGTTCATTACAGAGTAAAGAGATCAGTTTTGAACATTACTCACTTAATCAAGGAAAGTGTGTCACGATACATTGTCCAGGCAGCCTCTTCCGAACGACTATGCTGTTCCATGGCAGCACCTGATACTAGAAAATATATCACAGCCTCCAAATATAAGGTTAGTTGTTTGAAGCAATTTGTTTCACGATCGGCAGCATGTTTACGATCTATGGCCTCCTTCATATATTGCGAATCATTTCTATAAAAGTGTAAATAAAATTTCAATCAAATTGTAAACTCCATGTGGGATATAATATATGGATGTATATATATATTTAAAAATGATTAGTATGTATTTCCAATTGTCCAATTATGGTTGGTTAGTTGCTGTCTCTCTCTACCTAGATATTATAAGTTTTTAGAAATGAATGATGAATCATTACATGTGTAAATGTTTTGCAAATTTGCCGATGATGTCTGCTGTAGAAGTGGAGGATTTGGAGGTGGAGTGGTTGTAGTGGTGATGGTGGGATTGTTCGATGATGGATTTGTTCTTTTCAAGATAATAGTCCACAACAAACCTGAAATCCTCATTGAAACCGTCCTCGTCCCGTTCAAAATATGACCGATAAATAACTTGTGGCGGTGGTGGCGGTTGTGTTACAGTCGCTGTGGCATTTAAACACGAAGAACATGTGGCATGTTCAACATTTGATTGTTGCGAGACTGGCATGTTTAGATAGCCATCATTAATAGTTTGGAACGACGGTGACACGACGGTATTATGATTCGTGATTATGCCAACCTTGGAAGCCGTTGTTAAGGGGCCAACATTCGCTGGCGGGGGCATAATCACTGAGGCGTCGGGTCCGCTCTCGCTTGTGCTATTGATGGTTTGATTTTGTAAATGCGCAGGACTGGCAGTGCTACTGATGCTATGGGTTTTCATCGGTGTCTGTTGCTGATAGTGGTGCTGCCGGTCGTGATTAGTCGGAGGCATTTGCTGATCTACAGGCTGTTTTTTCTACAAGTACACAGTGTAGTGAACATGAATATGTGAGCATTGTCACGTTTGATAAAAATTACTTTTTCTACTGAAATACGTTTAGTACTGAATGATGCAACCGAAAAAAAATTCTTTTACGTTTACTTACCTGATTTGGTGCAGCGTTGCCTTTCGTAAATAAGACTGAATGATCATCAACGTAATGATTTTTAGCAGGAGTGTACAAATGATTGGCCGTTTCCTTCTCTTTTGTTGTTACTGCTGAGGCGTCTCTCAACGCTGCCGCTGTGGAGTTTAGTTGTTTCTCTTTATCAGCAGCCATCATGACACCAGCAGCCAACAGCTCCTTATCCTTTTTCCGCTTTTTCTCTTTGAATGGACTAGAGGTGGAGGTGTGTTTACGCTTCAGTTTCGTCTCCAATTGTATGTCTGGCGGTGATAGTCGTTGCTTATCAGTCATTAATGACAAGTCGTTCGGTTTATAGTCTTGCTTTAGTAGAAAGAGTTCTTGCTTGATTAGAGGACTTGTTTCACTACCCACTTTGAATTTCATCTCATATGTCTCTCCGTCTGGTTCATATTTAATATTGTGCTCATGTTTTACTCCAGTCATGAGCAGTTGTTTGCCGCCTCCTTTGCTCGGTGAATCCATGGCATGCATGGCAGTAGCATTGTGACCTTTGGCTGTGTAGCCATTAGGTGGTGGTGGTAAAAGTAAATGATCTTTGGGTGATTTACTTAAACGTTGTTTGTTGTTAACCGATGTTGTACCGGTTTCATGTGAACGCATTGTTTCATTAGTAGCTGTTCGGCCACCTGCAGAGCTTCGGAGGAGTGTGCTGCCACCGCCACCACCACTTAAGGAATGAGTTAAACGCATTTGCGTCGTAGACGACTGCAGGTCAGCATTTAAAATTGACTCATGATCGTACACAGCTGTTGGAGTACGTACCGCTGTGTGCCCATATGTTCTAGAGGAATTATGCTGCCATTCGGGTGGTAGTCGCAACAATCGCGAGAGATCAATTTTACAGATTAACGGTGAGTGCAGAGGCAGCGGCTGAGTAGTTGGCGTTGTATTCAACATGAGTGTGGGCGTAGGCGTTCTTGTAGTGGGCGGTGTTCGGGTTGGAGTTCTTGTTGGCGTTTTTATACGTTGCTGTATCTTACGTTCGGTGCTTGTTGAGGATGCGCTACGATCTGAAGTACTGTGAGTCGATGTCGACACCGACCCTACTAAACCTGAAGCAGCCATCGGTTGTGTATGTTGTGGGGGCGGTATAGATCGCGGCGATCGCATATGGCTACCTGGCGTTAATCTAGGAGACTGACCCGTTGGGGTGTGATGACCACTAAATGATAAATTTTCCTGACTTGCTCTTAAGCCTGGAGAAATATACTTCTGCTGCTGCTGCTGTAGCTGCTGCTGTTGTAATTGCTCCTCCGACTGATCTACAATAACCACCTGACCTTGTTTCTTGGCACCACCCTCATTGGATGTTTTAAATATACGCGTTAACGTATTGATTTTATTTTTATCACTTTTTGGTTTATCACGCCTCAGCTTCTTTTCCTTATGGTTGGTTGCGGTTGCGGTGGTTGTGTCTTCAACACAATCGCTGTCTGAGTTATCATCATCATCTCCACTGGATTCTGAAGAAAAGGCACTGGAACAAGAAGTAAGTTTACGACTCCGACTGGAAGAGGATGGACCTGCAATTGTTGTCGTCGTCGTTGTCGTTTTATAAGGTGACAATCGATTGTTTGTTAGTCGTGAGGTATTACTGCTCGTGGTTAAATGATGATGGTGTGCTGTTGTTGGTGCCGCAGTCGTTGTTGAAGCGGCAGTATTGGAAGGTATGTAGTCTTCAGTTGAACTATCAGTGGATGAGGAGGATGTTGAAGACATTGACATTGCGTTAACTCCACCTGTTGCCGTTTTTGATGAGGATGATGTACTGCTGGTCATATCCTCCACGATTGTTGATTTTCGGCGATTCAATTGTTTGACTATACGCCTTGGTCCCTTGGTTGGACGTTTTGTAGACTCTTCCGGAGTCACTTTTGTTGAAGGTTTTTTATGAATCGGACTTGTAGCGGATGCAGCGTTCTCATCCGAAGAAGAGTGCACGGATATTGAGGGGAGCGGCAGCTGATGTTGTTGCTCTTTTGTTTTGGTCGTAGTCTCTTCTTCACTATCAGTCGTTGAGCTAGTATTGCTTTCTGTGGACGAGTCCGTTGAAGAGGAACTATCATCACTGGTAGCTAAATCGGGCGTATTCAATTTGGGCATGGCTGCTGCTGTTATTAGAGGTGTTGCGGTTGTCTGCATCGATCCGATATTGTGCACATTTACATGTTCTTTGCCGGAATGACCCCCTGGAAACGATAAATTGATCGAATTTTGACGAGACAATCTGCGTCGGGATCCATTAGTAGTTGTACCGCCAGTTACTTTTTTCGTAATATCTTTTTTAGCAGTAAGTGTTGGAACTTTGGTAGAAGTAGACGCCGAAGAAGCCGAACTTAAATTTTCACTTTGGTTGGGAGTGGCAACTTTTCTTGGTCGTCCTCTACCTTTCTTAGTACCACCAGCACTGGCGGTGGTACCGCTTTTCACATTTGTTGGCCCAGCTGCGATTAATAAGCGTGAACCTTTACGACTTTCAGTGGGGTCTTCTTCATCGCTGGTATCAGCTGTTATTATGGGTTGCGACTGCTTCACTTTTTTCCTTGGTTTTTTAGTACGCTGCTGCTGCTGCTGTTGTTGCAATTTCGATTGTTTCGTTTTGGTTGGTAAAGGATCTATGGGCGTGACTGTTAGAGTGTTGGGCTGTTGGTGCTGTTGCTTTTGTATAACATTGGGAGACCGGGGTAGAGCTGTAATAGCTGCTGGAACACCAGGTATTTGCAGAGTGCCACCCGGTCCAGGAACTGGTAATCGTTCTCGTGTATCCTCCATACAACTGTCCGTATCCGAGGATAGCCCGGACAAACCTTCAATACCGTAATCATTGCTGCGGCGCTTTAGGGAGGAACTTTCATTGGTATAGTGCGTCACTGTAGTGTGACCGCCAGCTATTGCGAGGGTCTCATGTTTAATTTGATTGCTAGGAATGGCGACAAATTCTGAAGCATTTAAAACAGGAACCTGTACTGAGTTGTTTACGAGACCACCACCAGATGTCACTGAACGTACATCAGCTGCTTCTTTCTTAATGTCACTCAAAAGTGGTGATAAAGCTGTTACACTAAGTCCGGCTGGAGGCTTCCGTGTAGGGAAAGACGCGGCTGCTGCTGCCGCTAAGTTTGCATGATGAGGATATGACGTATCGTTCTTATTGGAAGTTACTGACAATTGGTCAGCTTTACGTCGTGCTTTCTTGGTATTCTTTACCACACGTCTTACATCTTCACTATCATCTTCGTCGTTATCGTCATTATCTTCTTCGTCGTCCTCATCATCACCCGGATTACCTTGATCATCTAACAATCTTTCATTTTTGATGTTCGTTAATTGTTGAGGCGGCTCTGGTATGATTTGAGCTCCTCCCGGTAACATTGTGGGCATATTTAAATTGACAACATTCATTGAATTCACTGAGTTGACCACCGTTGCTGCCGTGGTAGTTGGAGAGACCACATCTTCGGTGGGTGTTTGGTGTAGCGGTGCTTTATTAAAGTAACGACTTAACTGCCATTTAGTGGTATTGGAGGGTGATGGCGTTTTATTTGATGAAGACGATGAAGAGCAGGGTGTGGCATTACTAGAACCAATTGAAGACCCTAAACCGCTACTGCTACTACTGTGGCCGCCACTACTGCCACCACCAGTCAGTAAACTACCTGCCGCAGCATAATTACTTAACTTCTTTTTCGAAGTTAAAGCAGCCACAATTTGATGTTGCTGTTGTGGTTGGTGCTGATGCGTTTGTGAATGTATTGTCAGAGGTTCGACTTGATGTGATTCACTTTTTGACGACTCTTCACTGCCCGATTCACTGGAATCGGTGCCAGAGCTGTCACTTGTGTTTGGTACGGTGCAATTTTGCTTTTTACGTTCATCCTCTGAGTCAGACAATTCCAAGTCATTTTCCAATGTGGATTCATTATGTTTGTCCGACTGTGCCCCCGAACCGGGTTGATTTTCAATTTTCATCGATTTTCGATTTAATAATGCATCCGTCGGTGTTCTAGATGATAATATTGGTGATAGGGGCACTAGAGGTGATAGGTGAGGTGCAGTTTTTGTGGTGGCGGCGACTATAGAAGAAGAAGAAGAAGGATGCTTTTGTTGTTGTTGTTGTTGATGATGTTGTTGTTGTTGGTGGTGGTGATGATGCTGGTGATGGTGATGGTTGTGTTGTCCAATTTTAGCAGAGGTAGAGCTATTGAGGGTGGCGGGGGCTATATACGTAGAAGATGATAATGAGGATGAGGCAGAGGCAGACGAAGGCAACTGTGATGTGTTGGGATTATTAGAATGGTTATTGCTATTATTCGTTATGTTGGACATTGAAGAAGAAGAAGATGACGGTGGCACAAAATTTGGCGCTGGCATGTCTGCTGCCGATCGAGGCGGCGAATCTAATGGGTCCACTGTACTTGTTGTCCGCGATATATCAAATGAGTATTTGTGCTTGTTGGGTTCATTAAGATTATAATTCTCTATAATTGTAGTGTGGGGTGTGGCATCGATGCCGGTGAGCATTTTGGGTGGACAAAATGTATCCGTTACCAAGGTAAGAATATTTATGATATCATTCTGTGTAGGAAGAACACAAATGGCTACAAGTCAAGTATAAAAATTCAATTGTTTTTTTTTTTCTAACTTACCTCGGGCGGTAAATGTTTTTGGCGGATTTTTGGTATTGAGGGTTGTGGAAACCGTCCATTATGAGTTGTTGTCGTGGATGTTGAAGATAAAGCTGGCGGAAGTGGCCCCAAATAGGACTTTTCCGTTGATGAAGAAGATGATGACGACAGTTGGCGTCCATTTGGCATATGTGTCATAGTGGGTGGAGGTAATAAGGGACCCGCTGGTACTGGTGCTGGGCCTTTCGGAGGTGCCATACCTCCGCTGCCTGAACGACTTTGGGACTGATTTGTGTAACCAACCCGCCCATTAAACGGCGGCTTATTATCGGGTTGCTTAACATAACTACTTGATGCCGATTGCCGCGATGACGGTTGTTGTTGTTGTTGTTGCTGTTGTTGCTGCTGCTGTTGCTGCTGCTGTTGATGTGTTTGATAGTGATGTGAAGATGATTGCTGTTGCTGATGCTGTGATGTTGGCGGCGGTGGTGCTGGCAAACGTTGCGTTGATGATGATGAAGATGATGATGTACCCATAGTGCCCGACGTAAAACCTGCACCACCGCCACCGCTCAATGCTGAGCCGGGTGGCACTATACCCGTCAACACAGCATTTGGTGGTATCTGGCGATGGCCCGCATTCCATATGCCCACCGTATGTAATTTAATGAAATCTTTGACTTTCGAGAAGTCACCCAATTTGCGGACAATATCATCATCAGCTTCGGATGGTTGGACGCGACGAGGTTCAGGAAATAGCACCTCACGATTAGCAGCCGTTTGTACTTGTTGTCGTTCAGATTTTTCACGTTCCCTACGTTGCTTGCGTTCATAATCATAGTCTTCCATGCTAAAGTTAAACAAGACCAACCAAATAAGACATCATTAGGAAATCTCATTAAATAGATTTAAAAGCGTCTTCAATTACATTATTACACAATTTTATCCCCTAATAATTTATAATTAGTACGAGTTACATAGCAACTTAGCAACTTATAGTTGAGCTCTTTATAAACTTCTTCGAAAAAGAAATTTGAAGAAATTCTGTTATAATTATCACAAAAACGATGTGTTTTGTGTTTGCATTCTACTATGCGCGCTTCTTAAAACGAGTTATGTACACCGATACGAACAAGACAATAATAATAATAAAAAACAAAAAAATAATAACGGAAAACTTATAAAGCAAAACAAAAACATTGCAAAACTTTTGACCGAAAAGAGCGAGTACACCACACACATAATCAAAAGCGACTCTCATGGGGAAGAGTATTTTATATACAGTTTGAACGACTTTTAATTGCCTTTCATACACAAAAATTATAAAAAAGATTCTGTCATTATCTACACTACTTGAGTTTCAATCGTGAGACAGGCACAACTCAACATCATCTACCACATATATACTACCGTAACGTATAAAACAACTCACCTTTTGAAAACCTGCTAAATGGAGAGAGGCTCTATGTAATCCAATCGGACTCGAATTATTTACAAAGTCAAGGATATCCAGAAGGTTCTTTTAAGACTTACTACCAATTCGCCAATAATATCTTCAGATTTAAACTTAAAACAAAAATTTGCTTCACTAATTTATTATATCCACCCCACCCAAAAGTGTGTATTTGTAATTAAGCCTCTCCATTGATGAGCTAGATATGGGCATTATTGGATAATAGACATGGACATAATGAACATACGAACACAAAAAACCTTCTTTAGTGCAAAACTCACCGTGCCGATCTTACCGCTCAGACAGAGAAATTTTCAATTTTTCTTTTAAGCTAAAGCAGAACGTAGAAGACAACATTGCACTGCACGATTTTCGTTTAAATATTTTTTTTTTTTTTATAAAAAACTTTTATATACTTTGATATGCAACGAATATAATTGTGCATTCAGTTGTGAATTGTTCAGAAAAAAAAAACACAAAAAAAAGTTTTTAAGCGTAAAGAAGTAGGAATCAAAAGGACTTCTTTTGCTAAGAAAAATTAAATTGATAAAAAAAAAAACTTTTTACACTCTCCACTCTTAGTGACGACGGTATACTAAGTTTGTCATTTCCAGAAGGAGGCATCAGGCACTCTACAAAGTATATACATTCTTAAGCAGCATCAAATTCCAAGTCGATCTAGATGTGT
This sequence comes from Ornithomya chloropus, assembly GCA_963971445.1. Lineage (NCBI taxonomy): Eukaryota > Metazoa > Arthropoda > Insecta > Diptera > Hippoboscidae > Ornithomya > Ornithomya chloropus. The sequence continues at coordinate 43,073,746 of OZ020530.1, read as the reverse complement.
CCGTCCGTGGTTGTCTATTGTTGACATTCTCACGGTCCTAAATTTCGAAATATTCACAAGACTTTTTCCGTTTCTGAACTCTATTTAAATTTGGGCGAAATTGGTCGAGAGCACGCTTACAATCGACAAAAATCGATATATCGGAAACAAAAATTACACATATTTATAATAACATCCTTTATCGATGTGCTAAAAATGGGCATGATCGTATGATAGATGCACCTACAATTTACAAAAGAACCTTTTAATACTGAATGTACTGAATTCAATTTGGAAATTGATATATGTGTATGGTAACTAAAGAAGGCGTAATTAAGTACCTACTCCTCCCAGTGTTTGCATATGGAGGTGGAACGATTACGATTGGCCTAAGCCAAATACAGTTTTTTTTTTTTTTTTTGAAGGATTCACTCTCTTATTTTTTTACGTTTAATATTTTTATAAATTTATATAGATTTTTAGATTAATTTTCACTGTTAAAATTACTCTTTTAACCTTCACCTACAAACGCTACCCGAACATTATTATTCCGCTACCTAAAATACTTATTTCTTAAATAACAATTGGTGTAGAAAAAACGTTCGCGAAAACTTCCAGTTTTAGAAAAATTTTAATACTTATCTTACTATGATTTCTTTTCACCTGAAAAATTTTACTATTTTACTATACAAATGAAAATGTAAATGTTTTATATATGAGGAAGTCCCATGTATTGAGCTTCTTTGATTTTTTCGGGATATTCCAGGTAATTAATGTGCATACTTGGAGAGTTTGACAAAATTTGGATTAGGCCAAATCTTAAATACGCTCCACATGTACATACAAGCGGTAGGCGTGGTAGGTTCAAGATTACGCCCTCTAATATTGTACAAATTACGTATCAGTGTGGAAGTAGAGTTTTACGCTTAGTATGGTTTTTCGTAAATTGTGGGCGTGTCTGTTATCCGACCATATATCCCAATATATGTTATATACCAAGTTTTACTTTTATAGCTCAACTTTTATAGGAGATAAATACGTTTTTGATCATTGTGGTCGTGGCTCTTGACAGTTTTTGTCCATTTCACTAAAAGTGTCAAGTCAAAGTACAAAATGTCAGCTCAGTATCTCAAAAAATGTACGACAGTAAGTATACCAACAAGAGACGGACACGCGGACAAACATGTTTACATCGATTTAGTTTTTGATACAGATCAAGAATATATATAATTTGTGGGCGCCTCCTTCTGGCTGTTGCGAACAGAGTGACAAACTTAGTAAACCCGCATAAAAAGAATGTAAAATACGTTAAATTATATGGTTGTTCCTTCCATAGTTGATAATTTTTTTTAATTTTTTTTTAAACACTAGGGGTAAAGGAGCCCATTCACTTCATCAAAATGTTTGTAACAACAAGGAAGAACGGTGGCTCTAATGTATTCTGCTGGTGAAACATGATGGGGTTACACCAAACTAATATTATTTTTCACAATAACAATCCTTTAAACCTCGATATTCAACATTTATACCAAATTTTTTCATTTGTATACAAGTTACAACGTCTATAAGGAACCAACTTTCAATTTTCTTTGTAAACATGGAAAAAAGTTCAAAAGAAATAATTTTTTATTTAATTTTTAACAGGGCTAAGTTAAGAAAAATATGCTGCCTGGAAGGAAAACTCTTGAGGCTCTCGTTCGCATAACCGCCCAGATACGTCGCCATTTCAAAGATCAAGGACAAATGCCCCATTAAATGGTATTTACTTTCCAAATTTCATCAATGAAATATTCCGCAAAGCACTTTTGAGCTTAAACATTTTTAGAAGAATTAAATAATGAGTCATTATAACCTGTTGGCCATAATGCTGTAAGCATTCTTCGCAATGTTATTCTTCATTCCAGCGTCATGATTCAAGACACCAGCGAATATGTTTACTAAAACAGCTTGCATTTTTCATTTTTTCTCTCTCTCTCTCTCTCTCTCTCTCTCTCGCTCTTTCTTTTCATCTATCCCTCCCTCGCAAGGTGTAGGGTCTACGTAAAGTTTACACAACTCAAAATTGACGTCATAACATACTTTTCAGTTGACGAATATTTGGAATATAGGTGATGTACTAGAGTTTTGAAAAAAATTGTCAGACATATTAGTCGTTTTTTCACACAAAAAAAGAAAAAAAACTATCAACTTTAATAATTGATATTGAAATTAAGTTTAAGTTAAGTTTAAGTTTATTGAGACTTTCTTATTTATTTTTCATTCAACCTCAATTATTGGTATTTCATCTATATTGGCTGACCGAGATCTTGTGAATTAACTCAAACAAAATCTTTCTCCGGCCTTTAAAATGAAAACTTTTGCCAATGGCTCTGATACCGGGGAAGGAACTAACCCCAAAGAATCGAGAAAGAGATGTAGTTCTTCATTATTAAAGGATGCTACGCCTCCTAAACCTCTCATGAAAAACAATCCTGATGATGACCTGAAGTTTTTGATATCATTACTTTCGTTCCATGATTCAGCACATGACGGTCCGTTTTTTGTACATGTCGAGACAATCAAGAAGCCAGTCACCAATATTCGCCCTCCACTCAATAAAATTCGTCTTGTCAAATTAACTAACTCAACTTAAATACCAAGATATACTAAACATTTCAAAAAAGGTGGAACATTTCAAATCGTCTACGTCACTGACACCGATGGTTCTGCTTCCTCAAATGGGTGTGGTATGGCTTTTATTTCTGAATGTGGTACTATTCAAAAGTTGTATGAAATTAATAATCGACCCTCAATTATGACGATTGAATTACTGGATATTGATCAAGCGTTAAGATATGCGATTGACACAGGATTGAGCAAATTTGCTAACGGACAGCAAAAGCAGTTGTGAGAGTTTGGGGTGACCTAATTAACCAAACGAACCTAGTGGAAACACACTTTGTGCCGGCACATTCTGGCATTCGCGGTAATGAGTTAGCTGACGTAGCTGCTAATTGGGCCAGCAGGTATGACGAATGCTTTTAAAGAATGGTGTAGATACCATTTTAAGGTTAAATTGAGAACTTGCAAATTGAAATTGGGAAACTGATGTTTTAAATTGAGAAAACCAAATTGAAATTGAAAAATTTAAGTTTTATCCAAATTGACATTGGGAAAATGAAGTTCGAAATTAAGAAAACGAAACCAAATTGTAATTGAACAAAATAAAATTGAAATTGGGAATTAAAAAATTAAAATTTTAAAATTTAACTCAATTGAAATTGAGAAAATAAAAATTGAAATTGAGAGAATGAATTTTAAAATTAAAAAATTTTAAAATTTAAATTGTAAGTTAGGAAAATTAAAATTAATATTGAAAATTGGGTTTTTAGTAAATAAGATGCGTTTGTGATAATATTCCATGTCATTCTTCATTGGAAGAAGTTTTTGAAAATTCCGAGGCAACTCTTTTACGACTCAGTCCATACTCACCAATGTTGAACCCTATTGAAGGTGCATAGTCAAAAATAAAGCCCCACGTGAAGAAATATTTGGGACTTCCAAATCCAACTCCACCTAGAGTAGGCAAACAACGTTTAGCGTATTTAGAAATTATTATTGACGAAGCTAAACTAACGTTGACAAGTGGAGGTTGTGCAAGTTATGTTCAACATACTACAACCTTTTATAAAAGAGCAATTAATTTAGAGGATATGCCAGTTGGAATGAAATGGTACAATTTTCCAATTTTTCATTTAAATTAAGTGTTTATACCCTGCACCACCCTGTGGAAAAGGGTATATTAAGTTTGTAATTCCTAAACGGCAAATGCCACACCCATCTTCAATTATACCGATCGATTCAGAATCAAAATCTGAATCGATTTAACCATGTCCGTCTGTCCTCGTGCCTGTCCATCTAAATTTGTGCGCATGCTACAGTCGCATTTTTTGAGATATTTTGATGAAATTTGGTACAAGCACATGTATTGGCCCAAAGGGGAACCCTATTGAAAATGGACCGGATTGGACCATTTTTAGAACCCCTCCCTATATAAATTTTTTTTTTATATAAACAAACAAGAAATAAAAAAATTTCTGACTTATGTATCATTTTGAAATTTTTGAAAATATAAGTAGGTATAGAAAAATAAAATTTTTCATTTATCAAAGGAAAAAATTAAATTGAATATTATAATATATCAAGTGGTGTAGGGTATGTGATGGTCGGGCTTGACCGACTATAATATTTTCACTTGTTTTAATGTAACGTAAGAGAATCATTATGAAGTTTTTATCTACATACAGTGGCTCACAGCTTATTTGGTACACTACCATTTATAGAAATAAAACCACTGTAGCTTCTAAAATATTAAAGCTATCAACGAAATTTGAATGCCAAGTTGTTGTTGTATGTTTAATGAACATTGAAAACAAAAAAAATTTCAAAAGAATATTTTTAACTGTTTAATAATAAGAACTTTGTTGTAACACATCAAAAATACATGTCACAGCTTATTTGGTACAGTTATTTCTATGCCCTTAAGCATAGACTAGTCTTAACATTTTTAAATATTTTTTCTCTTCTCTGCCTACTTGGTAATATTTTCAATCACTCCAAGTACTAATTTTGGTAATTTAAAATAACTGTCAATCAAAACACGTAATTTAAAAATGGGTCGTCGTACAACTATTGAACAGCGTGAACTGGTCCTAAATCATTATGAAAATGGGCACTCGGTACGGAAAATTGCTGACTTTGTGAACTTCAGCAAATCTACCGTTCAGAATATTATCCACCGTTTTCGTAATGAAAACCGCGTAAAGCGTAAAGGCAGAAATGCACCTAATAAAATCTTCAATGAATCTGATGAGAAATTCATTGTAAGAAAAATAAGGGCAAATCCGAGGCTATCTGCACCAAAAGTGGCTTGTGAAATTGAGAATGGATTAGGCAAGTCATGTAGTGCCGAAACAATTCGTCGCGTACTCCGTAAGTCTGGTTTTAATGGTCGAGTAGCTCGTAAGAAGCCATTCATCAGTAAAAAAAATAAACAAAGCCGGCTTTCATTTGCCAAAGAACATGTCAAGAAGAATTCTGAGTTCTGGAACTCAGTTATTTTTGCAGATGAGTCAAAATTTAACATCGGGGGTTCCGACAGCATGTCCTACATTTGGCGAAAACCGAATACTGAGCTGAATAAAGAAAACGTTAAAACTACGGTTAAGCATGGCGGAGGAAGTGTAACAGTTTGGGCCTGTATGTCCACAGCTGCAGTAGGTAGTTTAGTGTTTGTTGAAGGAATAATGGGCAAAAATATGTACCTCAACATACTAAAAGACAACTTGTTCCAAAATGCAACGAAGCTTGGTATACGCGATAATTTCCGTTTCTATCAAGAAAACGACCCAAAACATAAGTCAACAATTGTGGAGATTTATCTAATATGGAACTGCCCCCATTTAATGTCACCACCGACTCAATCACCGGACTTTAATGTTATTAAAAATTTGTGGTTTTTATTGGATAATAACATTAGGAAACACAACATAACAAACAAAAATGAATTGAAGAAGGCGTTGTTGGAAGAGTGGGGTAAAATTAGCCCAGATGTTACCTAAAAGCTGGTAGATTCAATGCCAAAGAGGCTACAGAGTACTATAAAAGCAAAAGGGTACCTATACAAATTTGTATAAAATATTAAATATACTAATATTTATTATTTTTAAATAAAAAGACAACTGTACCAAATAAGCTGTGACATGTATTTTTGATGTGTTATAGCAAAGTTCTTATTATTAAACAGTTAGAAATATTCTTTTGAAATTTTTTTTGTTTTCAATGTTCATTAAACATACAACAACAACTTGGCATTCAAATTTCGTTGATAGCTTTAATATTTTAGAAGCTACAGTGGTTTTATTTCTATAAATGGTAGTGTACCAAATAAGCTGTGAGCCACTGTATGTATGTATATATGAATTTTAAGTTGGAGAATTTTTACTTTTATATCCATTCATTTTTTTTACTATATATGAATAAAATATATGGAATAAAATATTTAAGTTTGAAGCAAAAAAATTGGTTTATCTTATTTACTAAAAACCCAATTTTCAATATTAATTTTAATTTTCCTAACTTACAATGTAGATTTTAAAATTTTTTAATTTTAAAATGCATTCTCTCAATTTCAAATGTTAAATTACCAATTTCAATTTTTATTTTCTCAATTTCAATTGAGATAAAACTTAAATTTCTCAATTTCAATTTGGTTTTCTCAATTTAAAACTTAAGTTTCCCAATTTCAATTTGCAAGTTCTCAATTTAACCTTAAAATGGTGTAGAGCCATTTGGAGTGAATGGGAAGAAGAATACAAACTTTTAAGTACAACCAAAGGATGCTCTATTGCTATCCTAATATTAACAAAAAACTCTGGTTCAAACAGTCCAATTTAAATTTTCCTGAGATAAAACAAATAAATAGACTTTTGACGGGTTATAGCTTCAGTCCAGATTCTCTGGCCAAAATGAAAGTAATCAATAATGACATGTGCGAGTCATGCAACACTTGTGAGCACAACTCACACATTATTTTCCCAGTAACAAGAAGCAAACTTCCAATCCTACAAAAATATAGCAACATTGTGGATTTCTTTAAATACGAATCATATGATGCATTCGTTACCAACACAAAGTTTCTTAAAACTATTAAGGCAAACCTCTCAACACGTCACATATGAAAGTTTTGAGTCACCTACAAAAATTGTTGAAGGCGTAGTGGCCAGATTAATCTCCTTTCTTCTTGGTTTCTGTGAAGCATATAGTATATATAAAGAAAAGAAAAAGCGACCTACATTAAGGAGCTGACAAATATTTTCCAGTAATTTTTTCGAATTTCACTTTATTATTCATTTATCGTTTACATGATTTTAATTCATTAATAATTGAACGTATTACTGGAAAAGGAACCATAACGACGATGTTGTTACAATAAATAAATAAAATATATTTAATTTTCTAATTATTTAACATTAGCAACCACAATAACATACTAACCGACACTTAGTAAACTATGTTACGTATAAACTACGGGCGTAAAAAGTGTTTGTGTTAAATACTGTGGAAAGTTTAAGAACGAGACACAATATTGCCTGTATTTAATTTTTCATTTTAACACAATTGTGCAAGGCAAGACAATCATAGACAAACACTTGCAAACAAACGCACAAATGGACAAGACCGGCACTAATTGAATGTCATTGAATTAAATTTATGAAAACAGTGTACAGACCGATAGACTGCTGCTTGGCAGTAACACAGAGTATTAGAAAATATTGCAGAAGTACACAATAAGTATATATATATTTATAAATAAACAAATATGTGTATAAGAGGAAATATAAAGAGAATGAAACAAGACAGGACAGCATTTATGCACATGCAGTCAATACACACAAACAAACGCATTTTCTTTATATTATGGTATAAAGGAGAAAGCAAGTTAATGTACAAGAGTCATATCCTTATATATATAATATATATATGTATAGTGTATATACATTTCGATAAATTTATATGTAGTTGTAGCAAAGTATTAAACAAAAAGTATGTGTTAGAACGAATCTGAAATACTCTACATATGTACATATAAGCAGTAGGCATGGCAGGTACATGATTACGCCCTCTAATAGGGCTTGCAAGTCGAGTATTAAGCTGAATTTTGTTTTTTGTAAATTGTGGGCGTGTCTGTTATCTGACTCAATTAGAAATATTTTCAATTCCCCGTTGCCATGGAGCCGAATGTGTATTAAAATGTTTAAACATTTGCAAGCAACATGTTACGAAAGTGCTGGAAAAGTTGAATCTTGACCTCTTTTTTTATGCAGGCATTAGAGGTGAACACAAATCACGATTTTCTGCTAATTGTTGAAACGATTATCTCTTCTAATTGATGGAATAGAGCCCCAAAGTTGTCCTATTGATATGATGGTTGGTATTGAAATTGGGGCAAAATCAGTTCAGAGACATGTCAGAACAAAACATTTTTTTTTAAATTCCTCCATAATAAGTAGAGATGATTGCCTGATACATATATGTTACTCCTTAGGGGTCTTTGGATATGGTGTGGTACTGGTGGGTATTTAAGATTTGGTCCAAGCTAAACTTAGTTTTTGTACTCTCCATCTAAGATGGGGGACCAACATTTTATTATCATTCCATTTGCAATACCAAGAAGGAAGCTTTAGAGATCCTACAAAGTATATAGATTTGATGTATATATATTTGTTGACATATCCGTCCGTAAGTCCGCTCGTTGTAGACCCTCTCACATGGAAATTTGGATTGGAAATTTCAGGTATTAATCTGAAATTTATGTACGTTGTGTTAATTACTATATTCGCTTTAAATTGAGCAAAATCGGTTAGAAGCCACGCCCAAAATACGGAAAAATCTATTTATCTGCCAGAAAAATTTATCGATGAGATTGTAATTTAGTATACATATTTATAATTACTCCATTCATCGATGTACCAAAAATGGGCGTGGTTGCTCACAATTTACAAAAGACCGTTCACAGCGTAACATACTACTTGTAAGCTAATACGTAATAGATACACTATTAGAGGGCGTAATTAAGTGCCTACCACGCCCACCGCTTGTAAGTTGATGTGGAGGATGTTTAAGATTTATTCTTTTGTTGTTGTATTATTAGTTCTTTTACTTGTTTAAAGTACTACATGAATGAAATGAAAATATTTTTTTTTTTACTTTTTTTTAAAACTATTGTGCTTTGACGGATATAACCTTAACGTTAATGGTAGGTAGGGCATATAATATGCAAAAGCATAAAGAAAGATGAAGTAATTGCAACAATTTTCTAGACAAACTTTCTTTTCTAATACCATTTAAAACATTCTATGGCACAAACTTTTATTTAGAAAAGTTTTATTTCAGTAAACAAAGCGCAGAGAATGAAAATCTTTGCATTTTTTTTTATTATATGAATAATATGTGAACTCGTTTTAAGGTCCTTGCAACAATGTTGAAGTGAATGTACAACAAAAACGAAAAAAAACGAAAAAAACCAAAAAAAGGTTAAAAATCGAGTTAAATATTTTACAATTTTGAAACACTCGCATATGTAAGAAGATGGTTAGATAGGAAGATATGTGTATAAGCTTATAAAGAGATCTTTCTCTAGAGTTTGATTTTCAACAAGAGCCAAACAACGAAGCATTCTTCGAGTAAACATGTTAACCTAATATAACAACGTTGTATAAAGACACTGTCAAGAACATCCAAACACAGAGCTTGTATTACAAACCTCTGTCTGTACGTTTATTGTGAAATGTATTCAAACTTTTTGTGTATGCGTACAATATTTTTATAGTTATTCATTCATGGATGTACTTCTTACAAGCAAATATAGGTACGATGAGTGAGTGTGTGCGTGTATATGTTGGTTCTGACTAACAGTTGCTTCTATGTGAAACTTACGACAATAAGGCGACAAGTTGCATATTAAAAAGATTTATATGTTAAACTCCTCTTACAGCTGAAGTATACATACACACATACAAATATGTCCGTAATATGCCAAACATGCTTACCAACCAACTCAGCTGCTCTTACACACCAACGTCTTATTATACCCTATAGCACTTGTGGCAACGGGTACATTAAGTTTATGCGGATGTTCGTGACTCCTAAATTTTATTTATACCAATCGGTTCTGAATCAAAATCTGAATGATTTAGCCATTCCCGTCTCTGCGTCTGCCTGTGTATGTATATTGAGATACTTCGATGAAATCTGGTACAAGAACATGTATTAGCCCAGAGAGGCGCCCCATCGAATCGAAATACTTAATACTTTTTCACAAAATTTGGTACAGAATCGTTAATTAATTTAATAATTAAGTGTAACAAATTTAGAGCCGATCAATAGAACCCCTTTCCACACAACGATATTTCACCAAATGACTTATATGGCAATGTCTCTCCCACTTACCAGTCATTTGGGAACCAAGTGTTGTAAGGTACTAAAGGGTCGTGTTTAAGCGATAACATTAACATTTTTACTTATTTTGCGCATATTTCAGTTCGTTTCAGTTCTTTGGCGGTTACTTCCTGCTTTATGCATCTTCATCTTTGCCTCCTTCATCTTATTTTAGATAGAATATACTTGACTTGCATTTTATTTTATACTTAAAGATCTCTTTGGCAAACATTTATAAGTCAGACGAATGAGCATGAGCGTACGTTGTGTGTACAATTGTTTGAGAGTTAGTCGTTCGACAATTTTCAAAATATATGAAAATAAAATCGTTTGTCACCAAAATTTTAATATAACACAAAGATAACGCTCTACAATCAATATGTGTGTACTTATAAAAGGATTCTTTTCCTTTCCTACCAATAATAGCTTTCTACAGATAACAGTCTTCATTTTTGATTCTCTCTTTCTCACACACACACTTTCCACACGGTAAGCACAAGTTTATTGATTGAGATCTAACAAGTAATAAAACTAAATATAGCTTAGGCCGAATCGTAAGTACACCCTCCACAATTGTGGGCGTGGCAAGTACATAATTACGCCCTCTAATAGTGTAAGTATTGCGTATCAGCTTGCAAGTCGAGTTTAATGCTGAGTATGGTTTTTTCTAAATTGTCGACCATGCTCATTTTTAGCACGTGGTGTATCGGGTAATTATGGACCTGTGTGCAAACCAAGTTTTAACTCAATATATCAATTTTTAGCCACCGTAAAGACCGTTCCAGAAACAGAATATACGGACGGACCAAGCTTAATGCTAATCAAGAATAAAAATACTTTACTTTGCAAATGTTTTGGCACGCCTGTCAAAACGCAATCAGTACGTATTGAGGCTGAGATGTACATAAAGTTTTACACTCTTCTACGATTTTAGTGGTGTCAAATCTCATCCTTACTTACTTGCCTCTCTCTGTCTACTTATTGTGTAATGTTGGCGTCTGATAATTAATTTCAATTAAAATGTCACTTGAGAGAGCAACAAACACTTGCTATGTAGTGTACATGGAGGTAACTAAATAAAACAAGTGAAAATATTCTAGTCGGTGAAGTATTATTGAGGGATTCTAAAAATAGTTCGATTTGGTACATTTTCAATAGTATACCTCTTGGGGCCAATGTACATCCTTGTATCAAATTTCATCGAAATATCTCAAAAAAATGCTACCTAGCTTAGGCACAAATTTGCATGGACAGATGGACACATCATTAAATCATTTCAGGTATAATTGGATAGGTGGAGGCGGCATTTGCATTTGCATTAGAAGTTCCAAACATCCGCACAAACTTAATTTGCCCTTTGCCATAAGTTGTGCAGGATATAAACACTAACAATAACAACAACGATAACAACCACTGCAACTATGAAACTATGTGATAATCATGAAAAGTGCTGACAAAGCGTTGAAAAGTTTTTACGTACACGTCCTATATTTAAAGGAGGAAAGGTTAAATAAATAAATAAGAACAAATTAGACAATAATAACAACAACAACAATAACAACGTAAAACACACAAGTCTCGCTAAATCTATGACTATACGTTGTTAGTTTTTGTTTGTTTTTAAACCTTTTTGAGAACTGTGACAAAAAGAAACTATAACATCCAAAAAAAAAAATCTCGCACAATTCTACATAACGTATAGTTTAGGTATGATTTCATTATATTGTATATCGATGCTAACTAATGCTAAATTTTACGCCTTTGCGAACTAATGTGTCGATGCTTCAGAGAAAATGTCTATTTTTATCAATTTTTCGGATTCTTGGAATTTCGGGAATATTCTCCAAAGCAACTGCTCTTCAAACATAAATAGGAAATGCCGTTAATTCAGAGTCGAGTGATATTTTGTTTTTGTCTTCTTATGTATTTTATTATACACCCCACTTAAGACGGAGGTATACTAAGTTTGTCATTCCGTTTGCAAAATCTATTATTCCATCCATTAATGTACCAAAAAATGGGCGTAGTCGAATATCAGATGCGCCAACAGCTTACAAAAAACCGAACTTCACGTAAAACTCAACTTCAAGCTGATACGTAATACACACACTAATAGCGGGCGTAATCATATAATTGCCACGCCTACCATTGTAGATATGTATGGTACTTAAGTTTGGTTTAAGCCTAATTTAGTTTATTTATAGCGTTGTCCGTGCGTCCATTTGTTGTTAAAACGCTCGCGGTAACAAAAATTGAGATATCAGCCAAAAATTTTATACTTAATCCGTGTGAGTAGTTTCACAGTCACGCCCAGAAGAGTCAAAAATTTGAAATTTGGTTCTTAAATGTATGTATGTATGTAATATAAAAAAGAATATTTTATTTCAGATTTTTTGATCAAACTGTTTTCTAATAAAATTACATTTTATACACTAGGCAGAGTTTAGAAAGGCCATTTCACAGGGAAGTTTAAACGATTTTGTGTTAAAGAATCGCGTTGTTTACTTGTTTTTTCCAGCACGGAATAAGCGTAACTTATGTTTCAAGGTTCTTGTATAAATTAACCGCCCCACCAACACCACCCCCTCCTTTTATTTATATAAGTGAACTGTAGAAGAATCAACACTATAAAACAAGAACAAAAACCATTTAAACAATTTCCTTTTAACAACCGGTGCAATATATTCATACCGAGTCACGCATAATGGATAATTTTCTCTTTTGCACCACCTAACAACAGCAAGGACACAAACTTTACTAGGAATACTGTTATTATAACCTTCACATTATGATGGGGAATCTACTAAGTTTGTCATTCCGTTTGCAACACCCAGAAGTACATACATATATTCAGCAACAAAAACTGAGTCGATTTAGACACGTATGCATGTACGTCCGTCTGATGTTAGCATTTTCACAGAATGTTAATTTTAAAAAATGGTACACACGCAAATCGCTATTTAAAATGGGCCAAATCGGTTAAGAGCCACGCCCACAATCAACAAAAATCTATATATCTGCCACAAAAATGTTGCTGTGTCGTTGGAATTTGTTACACAATATATCGATGTAACAAAAATGGTCATAATCGGATAATAGGCACGCCCACAATTTACAAAAAACCATACTTGACTTACAAGCTGATACTTAATACATACACTATTAAAGAGCGGAAGCATGTAACTGCCACGCCCACTATTTGTAAGTACATGTGGAGAATATTAACGATTTAGTCTAAGTCCTTACTCGTTTTTTCTTCATTTAATTGAACAACCTTGAGCTTTAAATATCTTGTTTTATATAGAATTCAATTTACTGTTATAATTTGAGAAAGATTTATGGTGACATCTTCTCAGCGGTAGAGTATTGTAAAATGTAAGAAAAGCAGATAAATACACCAAGTGATTTATCAGCTATTATAGTCGAATGGTCATAAGAAGAGGTTCAGCTTGTCTTTGGACTTAATACCACATGAAAGGAAATTATAACAAGTAAAAAAACTAACAATTTCCGTTCAACAACGGAACATTACGACTGCAAAAATTGAGATATCTATTTAAAATGGCCGAAAATAGATAACAGACACGCCCACAATTTACAAAAATAAACAACAATTAGTGTAGAATGGGACTTTGGGCGTTGATCTTAACTAAATTTTGTTTCTTGTTATATAAAATCCACACATCGAGAGTTTTCTTCGAGGTTCTAACTCCACTGGGAGTTCAATTAAATCAAAACCAATGTTATAAAATACCATATAAAGTATTATCTATGAATGGTCAAGGTTTGGTGTGAGAATATTTTTTTTTTTTAATTAAGCTGATAACCAACCAACTTATCACCTTATCGTTATCGTTTAAATTCCTGTTTTATTTTTTTTTTTTTTCATTTTTAATTTATTTTCCCGTTGTTATTATTGTTCATACAAAAACAAAAACAAAAACAAAAATTTACCAATTTATAATACTTATCATTTAATACAAAGCATATTTTATATTAACCTAATTTATGCACTCAGTGGGGAAAGCATAACTAACTGGGATACAACAACAACACCACCAAATAAAAACAAGTAAGAAAACTAAACTTGTCTTAGGCCAAATCTTAAATATCCTCCACATTTACAATGGTGGGCGGGGCAAGTATATAATAGAGTATGTATTACGTGTCAGCATGCAAGTCCAGTTTTACGTGGAGTATGTCAGCTCAATATCTCAAAATTTACGACCATAAGAATGCCAACAAAAGATATACAAACGGACATATATGTCTGAATCGACTCAGTGTTTAATGCTGATCAAGAATATATATACGGACGCCTCTTTCTGCCACTTTTAAACTGTAAGTCTATCGATTACGAGCATAACAGGCGGCTTCGCTATAAATTCGGAAAATTCTTCTACATTAAATGTTACAAACACTTTAACAAAATGAACATATTACTGAACCCAAATTGTGTTGTTGGATATAAAATCAATAAAAATGATTCAAATTTTAAATGATAATCAAGTCAATGGTAGGAAATGAATATTTAAACAACCAAACGGACTCAGACCATGTATATCTATGTATCCATGTATAGAAGGGAAAGGTGGGATGTTTTAGTTTTTGAAATTATTAGTAAAAAAAAAAAAATATGAAACTAAGCAAAGTTACGCATAAATGGAATATAATTGTCTGAATGTGTGTCATGCAATACAGAGTGAGGACAAACAAATAAAAAACATTTTGTTTGGGTCAAATATTAAATACTTCTTTATACTGAATGTGAGATTTTTTGTAAATTGTGGGTGTATACGTTTTCCGACCATGCCCACTTTTGACACATCGACGGATAGGATACTTAGAATTGGGTGTACCAAATTTCAACCTAAAGGTAAATTTTTGTGGCAAATATATAGATTTGACCCATTTTACATAAATAGAAATCTTGCACGTGCAAACTAGAAGCTTGATGTATCAAAATATACTACCGCAGCAGAGCCAACAACAAGTAGACACACTGACACACGAACATACATTCTATATCGATTCAGTTTTTGATGCCGATCAAATATATAAGACTTTGTGGGGTCTCTGACGCCTCTTTCTGGGTGTTGCAAATGGAATGGCAAACTTGGCATACGCTCTAATCTTATGTGGAGGATATAAAGATGGAAACTTTCGAGTCACATTAAAAGATAGAGTTTGTTTCGCAGAAGAAAAATTCAAATACAAAACTGATTACCTTGACCTTGAATCCAGCCTCTCTTACTCCGCCGTTTTTTTTTAATTCTTCATTTATTTACTATTATTATTATTATTTTAATATAAATTTTTGATACATTTCATCCAAATTTTTTTCTCACCCTGTATATTCATATTCATATACGTACTAAATTTACAATTTCCTCAATTTTATATGAAGTTGAATAGTTTTAGGTGTTTTTTTATATTATTATTTTTTTTTTTTTGTTCTTGTTGTTTTATGTGTTATTCTCTTCAATCGCGTATGTGCAGTTTTGTATTCATTTACACGCAAACATATCTGTGGTTGAATATTTTACAGTTTTTGAATATTGAATGAATACACGCGCGTTTATGTTTCTGTGCATGTGTATATGTATGTGTTTAGTAATGCATTTAGTAACAGCTTATACAGTTACATATTAAACGATTAGATTTTATGTTAAATGATTAATTATATAACAGTATACCAACACTAACACACATTCATACCACAGACACGTACTTATCATATGTTCATAAATATTATGACGTATATATAAAATGTTGGAACAAAACTTTTCACAGTTGGATATTTAAGATAAATGTTTCAATACAAAAAAGATATGATTTTGTCATATTGCACATATGGAGGATGGACACTACACTTGTAGATAAGAAAGAGCAGACAAGAGAGCAGAGACTTATAAGGTCATACTATGTATGTATGAGCTTATAAAGTTTAATTTTGTTTTAAACATACTTATAGGAGCAAAAGTTTTCTTTTTCATTTCTTTTATAATTATAACAGTTTTTCAACACTTTTGAAAACCTTTTTTTTTTTAATTAATTAATACAAGTTAATTAGAATATGTTAAAAGTATCAGTTTATAACAGTTTATAACAACTGTTATACAAAAATTTACATTTCCTTGTTTTTTTAACATAGTAATTGTACATAAACTTAATTTCCCAATACATATTAAGTTTATGTAAAATTGTTATACAGCTGTTATATTTTGTTTTAGGAGAAGACAGAATCAAAGACCCTACGAAGCTGCCGTTGAAATTTTGAATTGAAATTTTCCATAGGCACTCCTAGGGTAAAATCAATCAATAGCCACGCCCACAATTGACAAAAATGTCTTTATCCGTCACAAAAATTTAGCTGTGTCGTTGAAGCTTGTTACACAATATATCGATGTAACAAAAATGGGCATAATCGGATAACAGTTACGCCCACAATTTACAAAAAAAAAAACTACATTTGGCGCAAAATGCGGCTTGTGTTGACACACGCCCACATTTTGTATATACATATGTAGGCTATTTAAGATTTGATCTAAGCTAGTTTCTTTTACTTGTCTTTTTATTTCAAATGTGTTTCGAATGAAATTTTAATTAAAACTTTCATTTTATAGATCATTTACAACAGATTACGAATATTTCGTATGATTAAGATATAAATTTAGTAATTGTTCTACCAGCTTTGTTTACATTGTAATTGTAAAGTTTTTGCAATTTCCTTTCATTATTATTATTGTTGTTGTTGTTGTAATTTATTAATATGAATAAAATTAAATAATCATCAAATTTAATTTTCACTTTATTTGTTAGGATGTACACTACTACGCACACTTAAAATGCTTGCATACAACCATTCCTGTTGGCTACTACTACTGGGGTTGCACTTTGTAGTATCTTCTCAGATTTATGCAACACTACTGTAAAGCTATATATACTGCCCATTTAGATTACCATATCACATCTAATTTATGTGTGTGTGTGTGTACGTGTGCGTGTGAGAGGACACATTTACACACATTTTCATTATATATAACTTAACACAAATTCTGCATTACTCGTATAAACCGTAAGTTTTGTAGGCTAATCATTACGCTTTAATGATTATGCATAGAAATCATATATGTATTGTATGTATGTGTATGTGTGTGCCAATCTCTTTATGCTCTGTCGCTCTCTGCCTCTGTCCCTTCAGCGTTTGTAAACTTTTTTTCTTTATGGGTGATATGTAATTATGTGTGTTTTTAAGTTCATGTGTATATGACGTCTTCGGGTACATGCCATGCCATGCCATTGACTAGTTGGCATTCATTCAATTGTTAGAAAATTACCAGCTTGAGTTAAAATTATTATGTTGTACATAACTCAATCTTGTTTCTAACTCTGTCCGTAGATAACTTGTTTCTATTTTCCCATTCTTTTTGTACCCTCCACATATGATGAGAGGTGTACTAAATTTGCCATTTCATTTGCAACATCTATAACGAAGCATCATACACACCGCAAAGTATATTATATATATACTTGATTACACCTATTTATAATTACCCAATCCATTGATAAGCCAAAAATGGGCGTGGTCGTATAACAGGTACGCTCACAAATTACAAAAAACAGCGTAAAACTCGACTTTCAAGTCTATACGTTCCACCGTTGTTGTATTCATATTCTCTCTCCTTCTCTCTCTCTCTTTCTTTCTTTCTTCTTGTCACATAAGTGTTGGTACTTGTGTTTGCTTATGTTTATGTTCTCTCTCAACAACTGCCAACTGTTGTTACATTACTATATATACGTACTTACGCTCTAGGAGAAAATTTATATATAAATATACATATGAATGCTATTCGATATTGTGCTTGTGTTCGTTTAGTATGTAATAAAGTAACCATGCCAAAAACCCACTTAGAATTACTATCAATGTCACTTAATACATAGTGTGTGTGTGTGTATGTATATATATATATATATATATATATGTGTGTGTGTGCAATATAAGTCACAAAACGTGCTGCTACAACATTTGCATACATTTATATTACGGTGCGCAAATTGATACATGAACGCCTACATTTATATATTCAAACACACTTAAATATAAAATAGAACTACTATATATAGGATTCTTTTGTTATTGTTATTGTTTTTTACCATCCATATTAGATGGGGGTATACTAAGTTAGTCATTCCGTTTGCAACACCCAGAAGAAGGCGTCTGAGACCCTACAATATATATATATATATTCTTGATTAGCATAAGAAAATCTGAGTCGATCTAGACATATTCGTCCGTGTGTCAGTGTGTCTGTCTGTTGTTGGTATTCTCACGGTCGTAAATTTTAAGATATTGAGTTAAAATTTGGTACGCATATCTATAGTTATCCCATCCATCGATGTGCTTCTAAGCCAAATTTAGTTTTCATACATGTTGTATTTGTTTTTATTTTTATTTTACATAAGTTAAACATTTAGAAAATTAATGTCACATTCAATCAAATATTAAATATAATATAAAGAAATGCTATAAAAGCGTTTAAAGTTATTCAAGAAAATGGAAAGACAATTTTTAATATTTTGTATAACAGTTTTACAAAACTGTTATACTCTTTTTAATACAATATCGCCGAAAATAATAATGCTTCATTTAAAATAGTGTACATTTATATATATTTTATAAACAAATTTATTAAGTGTTATACACATTTTGAACTCTTATACGAGCCTTAAAAGGCATTACAGTTTATTAACTGTTATAATGTTTCAGAAAAAAAATGTCTGTAAAAACGTTCTAAAATCCCTTTTAAGTAAAATGGTTATACACATATATACTAATACATATATATATTTATATCAGCATTATTTTCTTTTCCAAGGGGATTATTCAAATCTTCACCACTTTATATTTTATCTTAAAAGTCTAAAAAATTTGTTCTATTAACTTTTTTAACTGTTCTCATCCTATTCTATACCTAGAACACAAGCAGCTTGAGAAATATGGAAATTAATTTTTCCCCCGTCTTTTGCACAGTAAAAGGCAGAGAGAGAGAGATAGAAAGAGAAGAGGGAAAGAAAAAGGAAATTTACCATTGCACGCTAGTTATCTAAAAGCGAGTAATAAACGCAAACACCTTAACCAACCAACTAACAACCAACGACAATGAACCACCAATGCACTGCACAACAAACTTTTAAAACAATAAATTTTGTTTCTATTTTTTTTTTTTTTTTTTTGTTATTCTTGCATTGTTCTATAGTATGTGAGAGGACGGCCAAGCCAATCTGTCTTCTTTGCATGCTTGCTTACTTGGGTGTCAGTGCCAGCACCAGCCTTTAGTTAGATTTTTACTCGCTTTTATCTACCACACAACCTATGCTGCGGCTGTACTACAATATAATGTCCTTGATTATTATACAATTGTTGCTGTTGATGTTGCTGTTGCTTTTATATAAGAATCTAAAAAAAATTAAAATCTACAAAACTTTGTTTTTAAGAATTTTTTTTTTTTAATGAAGATTGGGTTAAACTTTTCCGCCAGGGTATATAAGTTTCTTTGGTTGATGCAATATATCGGTAAAAACAATAAACATTTTATTTTAAACCACGACTTAGACTAATCTAATGCTTACATTTTTCCCATGTTTCTTAAGTTTTAACATAAAAATTAAATTCATTCATTTCTATACCCATCAACAGAATGATGTGCGGGTATATTGTGTTTGTACAGACGTTTGTAAGTACCAGAAGCGGGCGAACCACACTCCCAAAACTATATATATTCTTCATCAGCATCAATAGAAAAGTTAATTTAGCCAATCTGTCCGTCCGTGTATCCGTGTGAATAATACCTTTTTGTGGAACTCTCACAGTCGTAAAAATTCAGATTTTGCACTGAAATTTGGTACAAGCAATCTTCGAGGTTTCCTATTCCAATTCGTCAAAATCGGGCAAAGGATATGCCCACAATGATGTCCTAAACCTTTCACATACTCTTCATCAATGTTAAAAGTATCCTGCTGAAAATGGACAAAACTACGATATGAATCGAACCAACAATACACCGTTTTCAAACCCCTCGTTCTACAACTGCACCACTCAATATTTTTCAAATCAATTGTATTATTAGTACCTCTATTTATATACATATAAATATAAAACTTACATTAAGAAATCGAGATATTATGTATTTGGAAGAGGTTAAGAAGAAGATGGGTATCGTAGATTTGGCGCACGCCTAATATATTTTTATTTCATATAAATATTCATATAAAATTTATTTAATAATCCGAAAAGAATCAAAACGAGAACCCGCTCTCCTCTAATCTTGTAACTTTTTAAACATTTTTATTATTATTATTGTTGTTGTTGTAGTTTTATATCTAACTTTTATAAGCTAGATATTCCTTATAAGCAGTTTTACTGCTCTTAGCCAAACCCAAATTCATTTGGTATGTATGTATGTATATACCTACCGACTAAATAAATGTAAATGTATGTGTGTACATATATTTATTGTAAAATTGCTTTCCTTCTGTTTTTCTCCTTTTCTTTCTTCCCACCCGCAAAATGTTTTAATCCTTAAGGTTTTTACATGTTTTCGCAACATCTGCAAAGTATTCTTTAATCAAATGAATATTATTGATGGACTAGATGCAGTTATTTATTAAATATTTAAACGATATTTTTCAAATATTTTATAAATCATGTTTTTTTAGCACCAAACTAAATTTGGCTTAAACCAAATTTTAAATACCCTCCGCATGTACTCACAAACAGTAAGCGTGACAGTTACTTGCTTCCGTATCAAGTCCAGTATCAGCTTGCAAGTCAAGTTTATATGCTGAGTATGGTTTTTTGTAAATTGTGGGCGTGTCTGTTATCCGAACACGCCCATTTTTGGCACATCGATGGATGAGACAACTATGAAAAAAGCAAATTTCACCAAAATATCTCAATTTTTTTGGCACATTAATAGACTTTTGTCGATTGTGGGTTCAAAATAGGGATTTACGCGCAGAGACTAAAAGTACTGTACAAAATTCTTAATATCTAGGTCCATAGATAAGGACACACGTGTCTAGATCAACTCAGTTTTTGATGCTAATCAAAAATATATAAACTTTGTAAGATCTCTCTCTGACGCCAAACGGAAAGACAAACTTAGTATACTCTGCATCTTATATGGAGGGGCAAGAAGAATTTATTGTGGAAATGACAATAATCTCTAATGAGATAAAATGTGATATTATATATCGTTTATAATGTCATTTATGATATTCAAGTTGAAGAAATAATTGCCATCGAAATTTTTTATAAAATTTTATTTAAAAATTGACTTTCAAGCTTTTGTTGCCCTCTGGTATGAAGCATATGTATATCTCTCCTTTATAGGTTTTAAAGTCACTTTACAAAGCTCTTTCTTCTTAACATAATCTAACCTAACTTAACTTAACTTGCAAAACAGGAGTAAGCTGACTTTCTTTCGTTCATATTCATTCACATACATTGTCACGAAACGAAGCAAACGATAAAACGCGCCTATAAATTTTCTATATTCTGTACTTGTATGTGTATGTATGCATGTGTGCGTGCGTGTGTGTAGGTATATCAGCCGCCACATCCATGGTGCTTTGCGCAACATACAACATAGTTGGAACATTGGTTGATACAAACCTAAACACACACACTTACACATAAATCTATACATATACACGTGAATAGGGAAGTTTTAGAGAGAATTGTATTTTCATGCACAAAGTCGTAAATTACTTGCAACAACAACTAATACTGCCACATATATATTTCAATGTATATGTATATATATATACCTTTTGTGCAAAACATATGCTGTTATATATATGTACATATATATATATATATATGCGTACGTGTGTTTGTGTATTTGTGTGCATTCTGGCATTGCATTGCATTTCATTGTTTTGGTTTTAGAGCCCTTCAGCCACCTAATAAATCGAGTGAAACAAGAGTAGTAGCAGTAGTAGTAGTAGTAGTAGTGGTGGTGATGGTGGTGGTGGTGCTAGTAGTAGACTACTAGTACAAAATCCCATTTAGAGTTAGGATGTGTTCACAAACTAGAGGATGAATACACATCAGATAGATAGGGTAGGACAGGACAGAAAGGGAATTATTTAGGTGCAGGTTTTTTTTTTTTGTTGCTGCCTGTTTTTCTCTCACTCTCTGTGTTTCCACCACAAGGTTTTGTTTCACATTTTTAAACATTTTTTACTCCTCTTAATATTTTATTTAAAAATTTCCTTTTTTTTAATGTTGTATTTTTCAAGCATTTACACAAAACCAACACAATAACAGGAAGAGTAGCAGAGTAGTTTTACTTGCCAGCCGTCAGCCGACATATGCTACGCTACTTCGACTACAAGTACGTGCTGCTGGCTGTTGTTACTGGTTGGTTGTACTGGTTGGCGTATTGTTGTTGTTATATAACCATTTGTTGCACTTTTTTTTGTATTCTTTTTCTATTTTCATTCAGAATATATTTGTGTGAATTTTTAGATTTTTTTTCAACTTTTTTTTTTACAAAACTGAAAAGTTTTCGTATTATTAAGGGGTGGTTTATTCCATTATTCAAAAAAAAAAAAAATAATAATAATAATTTAAATTTGTTTTTGTATAAATATGAATATGTAAGCAAAAAAAACAACCGAGCATTTAATACTCTACACTATTTACTTCCTTAATTTATGCTACAAGTTAGTTGAGTTGTATTAGGTAACGTGACGAATTCCTATAAAAGTCACTGAAATGTCGTTATATGGACATGGTTTTAAAGATGGTCGGATCGGATCCAAATTTAGCCTAAGTACATAATCATTTAGCTAATTCACTATTCTTAAAACAAATGTTGTCAAAATATATTAAGACTTTTATAATGGGTCGTTATATGGGGAGTGGTACTAAAATAGCTCATTTTTAATCACTTTCCATTCCACTCCCTTTTACCAAATTTCATCGAAATATTTTACAAACTGTAGCTAAATCCTTGCTTATAAATATACGTGAATAGAAATTTGGATTCTGAATGGATCGCTATAATTGAAGGTGGGTGTTGCATTTGCATTTAGTAGTAACCCTATTTTTTAAGTGTTGCAGGGTATAAAAAGGATATTATATTGTGCATCAGGCAAAACTATAACGAGTCAAGTCATAGTGGTTATAAACAATAAGTTTTTGTGGACGTGTGTAATTTCTAAACGGTTACATTTTCTAAATCGTTTTTACCGTGTCTGTGTAAATTTGCTAGAAAAATATATAAATATATAAAGGTTGTATTTTATTTTTTAGATATTTGGATGAACGAAGGACATGTTTTGGCACGCGCGCGATTGCTATTGAAAATAGACTAAATGGGGTCATTTTCAGAACCCCCCTGCATATAAAGCTCTACTTTGATAAAGGTCGGTCGGTTGCCTTTGCTGTTTACCTTAATAATTTACTGTATCGAATTTAGAACCGATCACCGATGTTGTTGCGTAGCCCCCTTCCACCATCATTCCAACATTTTTTAACGACTTGTACATAAAAGTGTCCTTATGTCCTTAACTTACAAAACGGGCTCTCTAAAGCCTACACCCTACCCTCTCCATACCAACATAGATTTTCAATTATATTTCAATTTTTAACACTTACAAAAAACATGCAAAATGATTAAAATAGTAGTTTCCTGTTGAATATAACAAACAATACTTTGCAACCATCTACTTGATATCAAACTATAATAATATAATTTAAGTAGCTTTAGTTTTTCTGTCTAGTTTGTAGAATTTTATGTCAAAATTTCTCTTCATTTTTCATAGCTTTGCTTTTGTTAACATGTATAACATTGAATTGTAATAAAATTATAAATAAATTATCACATTTCCAGTTAAAAAAAACACCTTAAATCAACAACAAATCTCTGCAATAAAACTTAAAAATAGACAAAAAAAAATTCAAAATTCCACACACAGCTATAGGAATGTTTTCCATTCACTTAACTAACCATGCATTTAACATATTGTTCAATGCGTATATGGAATACGTATTGTATGTGAAGATGACTTTAATGGAAGAAATAGATGGCCATTCTCCCAATGCACCCAACTTTAGTTCTCTTAACATACTTCTTTCCAAATTTCTAACTTTTCACATTCAAATGGAAGTTTTCGTTTCCATTTGTACTTTTCATTTTCAATTAAAATTTTTCAATATCAATTGTGATGTTTTTCAATTTTGAATAGAAATTTTTCAATTTCAATTAAATTTTTTCCAATTCAAATTGAAATACCTTAATTTTTAATTGTAAATGGTAAAAAAGTTATATTGAAATATCTCAAAAACAACAACAAGGCAACAGACAGACGCACGGACATTAACTATCTATAATCTTCCATATGGAATGCAAACATGCGTGCAACATGAATATAATCAAGTGGAAGAAGTTATGTAATGCAGAAGATGTTTAATCATGAAGTCTTATCAAAGATTTCTCAGTAAATAATTATTGTTACTTTATTTCTTTATATTGTATTTACATGTATGTGCCTGCTATCGCCATTTTCCCTTTACGTGCATATGTTGTTTTTTGGTTGTTTACATGGTTTATATTTTTATTAGCAGAAAAATATCGGAAAAGCTGCCTTGTTTAATTTTTTGTAATAATTCTCGTTTCTCGACAATTTTATTTGCTTACAACAAAATCTCTACATGGCTGCTGCTGGTTGCTGTTGACCATGCAACATATCCCCACACATACAATGTACGTTGAATAGCATATAGCACGTAAAGCAAACAAAAAGAAAAATTACAATTGAATTGCTGCTGATAAATGGAGAGAGGGACGTTATGCCATGTAAGAGAGAAATTGTTACAATATTTAATATGTAGAAATTTTTTTTAAACAACTTGTCTTGTAGGCATTTTTTTTTTTTTTTTGTTTTTTGCATATATTTGGGGTAAATATTTTATGCTGTGTCATTGTTGTTATTCGTTGTTCTCCACTTCCTGCAAATACTTTGAGTATGTGTAAATAAAAAAATGGCGATGATGACGATGTTGCTGCTGATTATCACCAACCAACACATCACTGCAAGTATTATTTAACAAATTTTTTTCTGCTTTGAAAGAAAAAAAACACTAAATTCGCCTTAGGCCATATCTTACATACCCTGCACCTCCATATAGAAAAAGTGGGCGTGGCATACCTGCCACTGTTGATTACGCCCTGCAACTCGTATCAACTTAAAATCAGAGTTTGCACAAAAAAAAATATTTTTTATTGGAATTGTGGGTGTGCCCTTTACACAACTACTCCCATTTTTAGTACATTAGTAAGATACCTAAACTCCAACTTCTACTACTAAGTATGGGTACATTTTTATGGTTGTGAAAAAGTATTGTCGATTGTGGGCGTGGCTCTTAAATGATTTTGCCCACTTTGAGTAGGAACGTACATACGTCCAAATACTAGATATATTTCTGTAACTGTGCGAGTTTTAACAACAGACCCCGCCCACACGGACGGTCATATCTAAATCTACTGATTTTAATACTGATCAAGAATATATGTGGGGCCCCCTAAGCTTCCTTTTCGACGTTTGCAAACATTATAGCAAACTGAGTATACTTTCATTACTAAGATGGAGAGTATAATAAATAGGAGTAAATAAACGAAAAATATCATAAATGGTGACGGTTTATTTATATATCATCAACATCATCATTGGCTGGTGTTTGCTTTGGATTCAGATTTTTTTTTTTTTTTTTTTTTTTTTTTTCATATGCGAGTTTATGTCATCACACAAATCTATAAAATTGATGTTTATTCTCTCTTAAGTTCATAAAACGTGATATTAAACCGGTTTGATTTATTTTGTTATTTTTTAAATGTTGTTGTAATTATTGTTTTGTGTGCTGTACAGTAACGACGAGAGATTATATTTCACTTTTTTAAATCAAACAAAATCATTTTCATGGCATAACCGTGTAATAATATGTTTTCATACACATTTTATTGCATACAACATATGTACATATGTTATGTGTCATCTAAAATAGAGTTCAATTCTCAATCATAAAAATATTCCTACAAACAATGAATTCAATGGTATTGTATGACTGGTCATTATTAATATTTTTTTTTTAGAGGCGATGAAAATTTTAAATAATTATGATCTATTATTATCGATGTTGTCCTGCATTGATGGTTATTATGGCCTCCAGTGATGGGGGAGTATACTAAGTTGTAATTATACGTTTCCAATATCCAGAAGGAAGCCTCGGATACTTTACAAAGATCAACATCAGCTTTGAGTCGATCTAGACATGTCCGTCCGTGTGTCCGTCTGTTTGTTGGCCTCTCACGATCATAAATTTTAAGATATTGAGCTAAAATTGGGTAAAATTGATTGAGAGCCACGCCCACAATCGACAAAAATCTATCTATCTGCCTCAAGAATTCAGCTATAATGTTGAAATTTGGTTTCTATATTTTTACTTAGCCGATCTATTGATAAACCGGACGTGGGAGTAGTTGAATGCACGCCCACAATTTTCAAAAACAAACATATGTACAATATCTGACGTTGTAGTTGATCTGTATTACATACACAATTAACGGGCGCAATTAAGTACTTGCCACGCCTATTTTTTTAATATGCAAATGAAGAATATTTAAGATTTGGCAAAAAGTGAAATGCTTTTAACCACTTGTGCCAAAGAGTATATTAAAGTTAATCACACAAGAAGAATAGTTAGCTTAATAAATAACTGTAACAAATTTGAACCCGATCGAACCATTTTTAGAACCTTGTTCGTTATAATGATATTTTCATGGGAATACCTCGCCTTTCCTAATATAACTCAACTGACTTGTGGCACAAATTAAGGAATTAACTAGTGTAGGGCATTAATAGGTCAGATAAGCTTTTCTACATATATGTGCCAATTGCATACCCTACCACCTTAGTCCAAAACACTAACATAACTTTAATTGAAAACTTTGTGAAATGTTTAATAACTTTGTTAAGTTAGATTACGTTGGCACATTGTTGCCAATCCTGTATAAAAGTCAGTGCGGCGTAGACCAGTACCAGTGCATGGTTTGAGAGAAATAAAGTATGTAAGTTGCATTTACTTGTGTACTTGGCAGTATAGAACATGGCAACTAAATTAGTTGTTAAGCTTACCTGAAAAGAAACAAAAAGAGAAGAAATTTTCTTAATATTTTTCTAAAACAATTTACTTTGATGAATCAGTCTTAAATCATTAACTCTGCTTGAACATTAAACATTTCTTGATATCTTTAGCACAATATTCTTACATTTCATGATTATACAAGAATAACAATAATAATAATTAATATCGTTTACACTGCTGTTATATGTCCATTAAGTGTATTTGCCGTTTTGTATTGACTATCGCAAGAGTGGTGTCGTGGTGTTAAGTAGTCAAGGACGTTTGTTTTGTTTTATGTGCGCATTGTTTTGCTCTAATGACTTAACTTGATGTTACTCATTGTTGCTGTTGCTTTTGTTACTGTTTGTACTACTCTGTCTTGTCTCTATTTCACTCTCTTTGTCTTGATTTTATTGTTTTTTTTTTCCTTTTAGCGGTCAGTTGCTCAATTTTATGACCTAAATTATCTTATACATGGTTTTCAGCTTTAACTTGAGTAAATTTTATGTTGTAATCGTCGCAGCAACAGAACGACTCAATGCAATGTGTGAAAACATTTTCAATTTATACAATAAAGACAGAAAATAAAAGTGGTTCGTGGAGTATTGATTGAATTTGCATTTGTTATGCTTTAGTCAAGTCCGTCTGTCCGGGTTAATTTTTAGGACATTTTTTTCAGTAGACACAAAAAAATTTCGTATATCAATGCGAAAGCACCGTATTGAACGGGAGCGTTTTTCATCATCTGGCAACGTCACAATGCCAAAACGCCAATTAAGGTTAACATTTTTATAATGGTGAAGTTCGTAAACGAAGAACGTATGCAAATTATTAGAAATTACAAGTAATTCATTCCAATTTTGATGTTGATTAAAAAATATATAATAGCGGCTTTTTCATCAAGGACATAACAATTGTATATTTTAATATAAAATACACCCGTGAACGTTTTTCACTACCTGGCAACGTCAAAACGTTAGCCAATGGTGGCATTTTTATCATGGTTAAATTCACAAGCGGCCAACGTTTTTTCAAATTATCATCAGCTACTATACTAATTGAAACTCTAATTATGTTTTTTTTTTGCTCTTTCATGTGTGTGGTGTTTTGAATTTACGTTAATTAAATAAATACTTTATGTTTTGCTGGTTTTTTGGACATAAACAAAATTCTTTTAAAAATATTCAAGGTTTTTTTTTTTTCATAAACACATACACATGACGCATGAGTGCCCTTTATTTCATTTAATTCCATTCAAACATTTTTAAGGGAAGAATAAGCAAAAAAAAAATTAATTTGGCTTAGACCAAATCTTAAATACGCCTACTAATAATGTATGTATCAGACTGAAAATTGAGTTGTTACGCCTTAGGTTTTTTGTAAATTGTAGGCGTGTCTGTTAGCCGACTAAGCCCATTTTTGGTACATCGATGAATACGATAATTTTAAATGTATTTACCAAATTTCCACCTAATAGGTTAATTGCTGTGTCAGGTAAATACATTTTTGTTAATTGTGGGCGTGACTTTTGACCGATTTTGCCCAATTTGAATAGTGATCTATATGCAGAAACTAGAAGTGTTTGTCAGCTTAATATCTTAAATGTTATCACCGTGAGAATGTCTACAAAGACAAACATACGGACGGACATTTCTAGATCAGTTTTTGATATAGATCAAGAATATTTATATATACATCTGCTTGTGAGTGTTGCAGATGGAATGGCAAACTTAGTATGCCGACCCTTTACTGAGGTGGAGGAAAACTTTGCACAAAGCCATCATATGCCTGAGTTAATAACAGCAACTACAATTACAACACAGCAATGTTTTGGTTATGTTTGTTTTTCTTCTTCATGCACAACATGCATACATATACACAGTTGTTCTTCTGGCTCTCTACTTTAAATCCATTTCGGCCACATTTTGTGGTTTTAGCCATATGTGTAGCATGCGTGCCTCTGTGCGTGTGTGTGTGTGTGTTTCATCGCATTGTCGTCTTTGCGTGCGTGTGTGTTAGTATAAATTTTTGATAAAAACAAATAACAATCCCGCCCCTTCCTTATCCACCCCAAAAAAAAAAAAAAAAAAACTGCACGAAAGTTGCATTACATTCTTTCGTTTATGATCTCTATTCTGTAAGCATCAACAAACACAACATGTGTATGCGTGCAAAGTGTGCTTGTATTTCTACCTCATTTTGGGGCAACATTTGTACCATTTCAAATATACGTCTGCCACGCATATAATACAAACAATCTAACGGTATGTGTATTTGCGTGTGTGAAAAAAAAATTTTTTTTATGTTTTGCGGGTGCTGTAAAAATCGCATAAAAACTTCTTGTGGTTCGAAATTCATCTGTGTCTGCAGTCTTTCTGTCTCTTTCTCTCTCTCTCTCTCCCTGAGTACCACCTGTTCTCTTGAAAATATTATATTTAAAAAGATTTATTTTGCTTTCAGCCGTATTCTGGGAATTCGAAAGACTTGTTAGACAATGTTTGTCTAATGGAAGATATACTAAGTTTGTTTTTCCCTTTGTAACAACTAGAACAAGATATTAAACATAGTATATACATATGTATACACTGTATATAATAAGTTTTCAATAGGGACATAACAATTTTGAGTTTTAATACAAACGCAATACTTGAACGTTTTGCATGATTTGTTAACGTTAAAATGTCGGTCAAGGTTAACATTTTTATCATGGTGAAGTACGCAAACAAATAGCGTTGGAAATTTGAATTGGTGTTTACAATTTTAAGATCTTACTCCAATGTTCGGTCGTAATAACGGTCTCACCAGACAAGGCTGTGACGAGTCTTGAATTCGAGGCAAAATATTCACTGTTACATGTTCCTAAACCAGTAAGACAACACACACCGGTTGAAGTACTGAAAATATTGCAGCCTTTGCATAAAAGTCTTGACTTTCAGGCGAGACTTCTCCAATTAAACTCTGATAAAATTTAAAGAAAAACCTGAATATTAACGCTATTTGAGACCTTATTTTGGAGTTATTTTAAGTCGTTGGCTTATGCCAACAAGTCAACATTACTCAGAGAAGCTTAGCCGCAATAGCAAAAGGGAAATTGCCAACATTCCGAAACGATGTTGAAAGAGTGATTGAATAATAGCTCTAAAGAATCAATCGCAGCATATGCGCGTGTGGTGATCATAAGGACAATAACTAAAAGCCATAGTTACATGTAACTACTGTACCTGGAATAAATTTCAGTCCAATATTTCAATTGTTGGATAATTTATTTAAATACAAAATTGTTATGTCCTTATTGAAAAATCCTTTATAATCTTAAACGGCGTGTTTTAGTTTGTTCTTGAAAGATATCGGGTTTTCCGAATTTCTAATTTCTGTATATAATTCAGTTGGGAAAAATCGATTAAAAGCCACGCCCTCATTTTATACATTTTTGGAGAGATGTGCTGTTATTTAATTCAGTTTCACTTGAATTTTCAATTAATTTACACAACACACTCAATATTCTCTAAGTTCTTCACCCGTAAATACGGTAAATCCCTTTGTCCGTTAAACTTCAACAAAGCCCGCAAATTTTCGCAAAATACTATAATTGTAGACTTGTATAATTGATGGAGAAAGGTAAGTGCGCAAATTAAGTCATAAATGAAATGTAATGAAAAGAAATGAATAAATGAAACCTATGGGTTTTTCACTTTCACTCGCTCTCTCTCTCTCCATCCTTTATATTGTTGCCAACAATTTAGTCGTAATGGGTAAAAGTCATGCAAATTGTAAATGAAGCTGATATAACTTGTACAACGTACAAGAGTTAACTTACGATGACAAAAGAAATTCTCTGTAATTGTTTGGCATGAAAAAGTAATATTTCTTATATATACCATACAATGCATTGACACACAGTACTACATGGTAGTGTGGTGTCGGGAGAGAGACAGAGAAAGACCGACTTTATGAACAAGTTGAACAAGTGAAATGTGTGAGCAGAATATATTCGATTTAGGGCAAATTTTTTTTTATCCAAACAGTAGGTGTGGCACGGGCCCGCCTCTTTTTAACGTTATATTATTTTATTTTATTTGTACGTCCTTTAATATTGTATGTATTGCATATCAACTTGGAAGTCTAATTTTATCCTTTATAAAATTTTTTGTAAATTGTGGAAGAGTCTGTTATCCGACCACACCCACTTTTAGCACATCGCTGGAAAAGGTAATTGTCAATAAGTGTACCAAATTTTAACTTCATAGAAACATCTTTATGAAAGATAAATAGATGTTTATCAATTGTGGGCGTGGATCTTGAGCGAGTTTTGACCAATTTAAATAGAGTGAAGAACGTTGAAGTGTCCATGCAAAATTTTACCTTGATATATCAAAATTTACGACTGTGATATTAACAACAACAGCAGACATATACACGGACACACCGACCTGAAATATCTAGATCAACTCAGATTTTGATGTTAATCAAGAATATATTTATAAATTTTGTAGAGTTTTCGACTCTTCAGTATACTCGCCATTACTAGCGTAGAGAGCATAAAAGGTGGCCTTAAGTCACTTTCCTTTATAAATATGTTTTTTCGATATTTCCTTCATTATCTGTTTAATTGTTTGTCTACAAGATGAAACAAAATAAAGTCCAATACAATTAAGTATAATGAAGCATATTGGACAGTACAGCACAGCATGTATTATGATGAACAAATGAAAAGCATCAAAAAAAATGAAAAAAAAAAGTCAACTCAATTGATTAAATTTCTTGTCGGCACACACGAACTGTCTTTACTGTAACTATTCATAGAGTGGCCACGCTGTGGCGAACGACTATGACTCAACTGCTTTTGCGGATACACTACACTACACTTCAAAAATCCTTGACTTTACACTTATTCAGTACATACAACATAAACTTTTACAATTATGTTTTCAGCTCAAGTATTGTTTTGTAAGTCGTAGACGTTTCGTTGAAGCTTTAGTCTGAGTAGTAATGTCTCAACTTTATCAAACATTTTATTACACAATCGATATCAACGTTCTTAGAATGCTAACATAAAACAGTGAGTTTTGTTTTTTCATATAATGGATAAGATATTATCTGCGCGTGTGTGTGTGTGTGTGTGACATACCTTTGTGTAAGGACACAAAGCCTGACAACAATTAAAAATGTTTAATAATCAACTTTATCTCTTTGAATGTAATGCTGTGTGGCTGCCTTTATTGTCTCTTTGATTTATATATCTAGTGTATTTGTTTATTATTATTATTATTATTATTATTATTATTATTAATTATTATTATTGTTGTTGTTGTTGTTGATGATGATGATGATGATGATGATGATGTGGCGGTTATTCCTCTAACAACCTAAATTTGTTTTAGTTGTCATTGTTTGAGTGCTTATGGTTTCAACTACACGTATACACACGCATACACAATGTTCTCCCTTGCTGCTGTTGCAATACATCTAGTTACATCTAGTTACGTACATCTTCTTCTTCTTCTTTTTCTTCATTTGTGTCGTCTTTTTGAGAAGAGGAAGAAGAAAACTGTTTATGACAATACTTTAACGTGATGTGTTCTTGTGACTTTTTTTTTCATTTTCCATCTTTTCTAGGTTCTGCACGCTATCGACAAAAATTTATTTACCTGCAGTTGAAATTTGATATAAATGTTTGTAATTTGCCCATTCAACGATGTGCCCAAAAGGGGCATGGTCGGAAACAAAGAATAATTTATATACTTTGAGGAGGCGTAATTATATACTTGCCACGCCCATTGTTAAGGTGGCGGCGGTTTTATTATTAAAAAAAAGGAAAAATAATTTAAATTTGGCTTAGGTCAATTCTTAATATTACCTCGTTCCACATGTACATACAAACAAAATTAGTCAAAAGTCCACGCCCACAACAGACAAAAATGTACTTATCTGCCATAAAAATTGATCTACGATATTGTATTTTGGTTCACAAACTTATAATTAGACCAAATATGGATAAATCAAAAATGGGCGTGGTCATGCGCCCACAATTTATAAAAAAAAAAATATTCTGCTTACAACGCGACTTTTAAGTTATTACGTAATACATACACTATTAGAAGGCGTTATCATGTACCTGCCACGCCCACTGTTTGTTTTATAAGGGTGGAGAGTATTTAAGATTTAGTGTAAGCCAAATTTAGTTTTTCTTATTTAATTTCTTTTTCTAACGTGTTCTATTATATTTAACAATAGCTGTGGTGAGGGTGGTGGTGGTATTTTGTTGTTGTTGTTATTATTATTATTGTTTTTTGTTGTTGATGCTATTAGTTCTGTGTTGGTGATGTTTTATGGTTATTGTGTACGTCAGTTACTTTCTCTCTTTCTCTCTCTCTCTCTCTCTCAGCATAGATATCTTATCTTTCACGTCATTCGATTCCTTTTCCTCCTCACGCTTACATTGCATTATATGAGTTTAACCTATTATCCCGGTGGTTTAGTGTAGTTTTCTGTCATAAACTTTTTGGTTTTTGTTTTTTTTTTATTATTCTCTGTGAGTGCATGTGTATTAGCACGCGGGTTTTTGTATATTTGTTGTTGTTATTGCTTTTTGTTTTTTAAATATATGTAAATAAATGTAAAAATACGTTATTGTGTTTAACTTGTCATGTGTTTCTCTTTCTTTTCCCCTTCTCCCTTTTTCAGCACAGTGCCAGAGGAAACCTCCTGATGAACGCATTTTGTCGTTTTATGTTGTTTTGTTTTTAGTTTACTCGGTCGTTGTTTATGTCACTAGTTGTTATTCTTTTTATATTTATAATATATATTTTAATTGTTTATCACAAAAAAAAAAAAAAAAAAAAAAAAAAAAAAAGAATGAAAGAAAGAAAAACTTATATTTAAATAAATGCTATTTTTAATGGTTATTGAATTGTTCCACTTTATTGTAACGGTTATTATTATATATAGAACAGCTTACAATGCATCAAAAGTGGTTAAAGTGCTTGCTTTTGGAAGAATGTTTATTAGAAGATAGCAACCAGTACGTTGTTTCAATTATGCGTCTCGATTCAGAAAATGTACAGTATCAGACCATTTTTAAAACCACTTCCTATATATGATTTAATTTGTGGGCGTACCTAATATCCAAACATGCCCACTTTTGGTACATCGATGAATGGCGTTATTATAAATTTATACATCTGTCACCTAAGGGTAGGATCTTCTGTCGAATATGGTTTATTTATAAATTGGGGGCCTGCCTAATTTCCAAACACTCCCACTTTTGCTACATCGACAATTGTAGACTTATAAAGGCTGTACATATATCAAACTTCATTTAATAATTTTTACGGCTAATAGATAGTTTATTGTCAATTGTGAGCGTGGCACTTCATTTCGTACGTTTTCAATAGCAACTTGCGTACAGTAATTAAAAATGTTGGCACAAAATTTCAATTTAATATTTGTAACTCCTTGGAGAGCCAACAATTGTATATATACTCTGACGACTCTTTCTGGTTATTGCACACGACACGACGAGTGATCTCATGTGAAGGGTATAAAAATTTGCAAAAAAATTCATATATAATAAAAAAAAATGTGTTCATAAAAAAAAAAATTTTTTGGTTTTTTCATAAAAAAAATTTTTTCATTTAATTTTTTTATATCAAAAAAAATTTTCATTTATTTTTTTTATATCAAAAAAAAAAAAATTCATTTAATTTTTTTATATCAAAAAAAAATTTTTAGTCTTATAATTTTTTTCTACAATATATTAAAAAAAAATTTTCATATAAATTTTTTTTTTCTCTAATCACAGCCCGCTGCTGTTGAGTTGTTAATGTTTCTGCTGTTCTGTTGTGTAATGCACCATATTCTGTACTCTGCACTATCATGCCATCCCACAGTCATCCAAAGGTTTATACTTATTCATATATATACATATCATATATTCATAATCAGTCACACAATAACAACAACATCAACACCATTACTATCCTCATCAACATCACTGTTATTATACTTATGAGACGCATGCTTTACATATAGAGTTTATTACAAGACAAGTATAATGGGCATATAACGTAGACAAAAGGCATAGAGAAAGAGAAAGAAAGAAAGAGAGAGATAGAGACAGAGAGAGACAGAGAAATTACTATTCTCAGTGGGCTCTGGGTGTGTATGGTTTATGGTTTGCAAGAAATAAAAAACTATGCCTTGTATTGTATTTTTCTTATTCCATATTAGAATTATAACAATAATAATAACAACAACAACAATTCCAAAGAGCTACATAATGTAATGAACCCTTTACAGACTGTTGCTAGTTTTTTTATTTTTCCTTTTATTTCTTTCTATTTTTTTATACCCTCCACATAAAATGAGGAGTGTACTGTATCACTCCATTTGCAACAACTCAGCTTTTGATCTAGACATGTATGTCCATGTGTCCGTCTGCTGTTAATATTGTCACGGTCATAAATTATGCATTTTAGTTGTTAATATTTTATTTATTTAAAATAACTGCATTCATGGATGTGCCAAAAATGAATATGGTTGGATATCCGACACGCCCACAATCGACAAAAATATATTTATTTGCCACAAAAGTTGGCCGGTAGGCACACATTATTGTTGAGTACCAGAATGTAGCAACAAAATAATACAAAAGAAATCCTTTCATTTTCAGTGTAAGTAATATCATTACTTTTTGGACAATACAATACAATGACAAAAGTAAAAAAAAAAGACTAATACGCTGAAATAGAAATTATGAATATCTTAGATGGCGTAATACGCATTAAGCAATAGTTGTATGAATAAGCAGATGGGGAAGAAGACGGCGAGACACAGTGGCACACATAAATTTCTTGTCACAAAAAAAAGCAATTTCAACACAAACGTTATTTCAAAGAACTTTTGAAGAGTGTGGAGTGTAAGTGAGTGAGACAGATAAGCAAGACAGAGAGAGAGAGAGAGAGAGAGAGAGAGAGAGAGGGAGAGAGATAGCATGATACTTAAATGGTGGTGCAAGATAACGTTTCATGTTCCACTTGAATGCATATATAAAATATTAATGCGTACACACACGACTGTAACGCACTTTGGTTGGTGCATGTGTGTCATGTGATAAAAAGAATTAATGCAAAACTCGTTTTAATTACAGCAAAAACGGAACAACAATAACAAACATAGAAAAACTGTAACACACAGGATATAAACACAACTTCCTCATATCCAAATACTTACACTTACGCACACACACACACAACCTCATATGAAGATATCATGCAACGGATGGCATGTTTGCACAATTTATATAAAAAGTTCAAAAAACCATTCAATAGCAATTAAATAAATATCTATACATAAGCAACAATACTTATAATGGGCAGTAAATGGAAAGTGACAGAGCGAGAGAGTGAGAGAGAGGGGGGGGGGGGGGGGGGGGGGGGGCACGAATTTATTTAATAAATATTTGTTTACGTTATGTGATATATAATTTTTATAAAAATTGAAAAAATATATATAAAAATAATTTATTTAATATATATGTGTGTATATATATATTGTTGTCACATTTCATTATTAATTAATTCGTTAAGCTTTTGATTTTAATTACATAATAATTTATTTAATTCAAGCATGCACACACACGCACACATCCACGAATCCGTAAAATAAAACGTAATGTCAGTCCCGCGGGGGTGTGATCGACCGACGCTGAGTGGTATGTGTCAGTACATAGGCATAAACACATACAAGGGTCTTCAGCGCTGTATATGAAGCGTGTAGATTTCAGACAGACAAACAGGCATGAAAATTTCACACTATCCGGTGAACGACGTACTCCCTAAATAACAATGAATTATATTTCATTTATACGATATATTCATTCGTATGCGGCAGAGTTTGTTTCTCACTCACAACAATAACAACAACACTAATGCCAATCATCAAACCATAAATTATTTGTACAACTATTATAAAGTGTAATAAACTTTTAATTATCAGGTTTAAATATTTAACAAAAACAACAATAAAATGTAAAACAACCAATAAACAAACCAAAAATATCATCGTGCATGTGTAGTTAAATGCAACAACCCCAACGGCAGTAGAAGAAAAATAAGTGAAATTATTATATAGTTGGTCAAGACTGACCATTTAATACCCTACACCAAGTAAACGTGACTTATTATCATATAAGTCCTTTGAGGAAATATCTTTCATATGTGGAAAGGGGCAGAAACTTATTTAAAATAAAGGTTTACGTCTTTACGTCAATGTTGCCCTTGTACCAAATTTCATCGAAATATTTTAAAAACTGTGACCAAAACATTTGCTTACAAATTTACATGGACAGAAGACAGACATATGAACGGACAGGATTAAATCGATTCAGATTACAATAAAAAAGAGTCACAAACATTCACACAAACTTAACATACCATTTCATACAAGTGGTACACGGGGGTATAAAAACATAACCTCATTAACTTTATAGTTTACCGTGCAGC
This sequence comes from Ornithomya chloropus, assembly GCA_963971445.1. Taxonomy (NCBI): domain Eukaryota; kingdom Metazoa; phylum Arthropoda; class Insecta; order Diptera; family Hippoboscidae; genus Ornithomya; species Ornithomya chloropus. The sequence continues at coordinate 43,036,093 of OZ020530.1, read as the reverse complement.
AGGGCACTTTTTGTAATAAACCTTAAAATGCATAAAATAACCGCAACAGATACATATTATAAATCAATAAACAATAAACAACCAACAACAATAACAATTATATTGTAATTATTAGTATGAAATTGACAAGTAGTCTGGAATGTTGGAATGAAAACGTAGAAAATACAAGTAAGAAAACTACATGTGGCTTAAACCAAATCTTAAATACCCTCCACATCTACAATAGGGGGTGTGTCGGGGATGTGACTACGCCCATATTTTTCAAAAAAGAATTCTCCAAATACATTTACAAATCTTAATTATGTAGATTTTTTCGGATGAATTTCTCAATCGTAGGCGTGGCCGATTAATAGCTTTTTCGCAGTGTAGAAAAGAAAGCTACGTGTACTAACTACATAAATTTTAATCCCAATACTTAAAAAATGTAGGGCCATGAGAGTCCCAACGATACACAGACACGCGTACAGGTATGACTAGATAGATTCAGATTTTGATGCTGATCAAGCATATATACACTGTGTTGTAAATGTAATGACAAACTTAGTCTACGTTCCACTATAAGGTATATGTCACGGTTTTCCATCCTAAACCACTTTATGCCTAAAATCCATTTAACATGAATATATGATCATTCATACCATATATGTGTGCAAAAAATATCTGCAGAAATATTCATAAATTCACAAAAACAAATTATCCAAGTATTAATATGTATTTATGCCTATTACGTATATTGGAGGATTGAATCATTCACATGCTTACACAATGAAGGAGCACGACAGAGTCACAATTCGGTGACATTGAATTCAATGTTGTTGTCATACCCTACACATGAAGATATACTAACGGTATACTAAGTTTGTCGATCCAGTTGCAACACTTAGAAAGAAATGTCACAAAGTATATCTATCCGTGATCAACATCAAAAACTAACGTCCGTCCGGGGACCCTCTATTATTGGCATTCTAATGGTCGTAAATTTTTTTGAATTGTGGGCGAAATTTTGTGCAAACATTTCTACATAGTTTCTGCACGCCGAACGCCATTTAAATTGAATAAAAGCCACGCCCACAATCGACAAAAATCTACTTATGAAATTAATTTCTGGCACACATATTTCTAATTAACCCACCTATCGAAGTGGCAAAAATGGGCGGGACTATAACAGTCACGAACACAATTTACAAAAAATCTTATTCAGCGCAAAACTTGACTTGCAAGCTGATACATACTATATATATATTCCTGCCACGCCCACTATTCTTATGTCTATGTGTAGGATATTTAAGATTTGGCCCAAGCCAAATTTAGTTTTTTTCCCTTTTTTCATTTTGTTGTTGTAAATGAATAAATAAAATTTCTTTTCCTTGTTATTTATCAATATCATTTATCTATCAACATTTTATTGATCAATTTTATTTGACATTTTGTAATTTTTAATTTTTCGTTTTCTTTTTATCTTGAATTTATTTTTTTATTTTTCTGATTTGTATGTGAGTTTGTAAATGTTTTATAATCTGTATCGTTTGTACACATTTTTCAGTTTATTGCGTGTTTCACATTTTTCTACGTATTTATTGTCAATGTTGTTGCTTTGGTTGTTGTTATTGCTTTATTTGAATAATTAATTATTTATTTATTTATTTATTTAGTTTTGTTGTTGTTCACGTTTCAACTAGGCTCTATCAAAACGTGTAACATCTCTCCCTCCTCTCTACTTGGCCATCACCAATATGGCTTCTTTTACTCACTGTCTGTTTGTTCGATCAAGAATTAATTTTATTTTTACATTTTTTCCTTTGGTTGAACGCGCGCTGAGTTAGCAATGCGCTTTGTATTATTATAAAAAAATCGATAAAGCGTCTTAACTGAAGCGTCTCAATAAATAATCATTTCATTTGCTAAAACTATGTAGAGTTGTATTCATCAACACGTTTGTTCTGATAGCTGCTGATTTATTTATTTGTTGTAGATGACAACTAAACACACAACACTTTTTATAAACGACGTTTAAGAATATTTTTAAAATATTAAAATATCTCGATTACCCACCCATCACCTTTAGATCTGTAAAATAGAGTGATTCTTTTAAATAATTTTTTTAAGTGACCAATTAAACTTCAATTATGAAAAAAAAAAAAAAACAAACCATATATAGCTGAACCGAAACCTTGAATATCGATCGATGCCCGAGGAATATATATGTCAATACACTGTACTTTATAAGTAATACGGAAAATTTATTTAAGTGTGACTCAAGGTATGCGTCACGTGGCAGTGAAGATGTCAAAAACTGAATTTTTTTAGCTTCATATCAAAATTTTTACAATGAACGGACACACACACGGTCAGGCGTGTCTAAAACAATCCTATTTTGGTAATGATCTAGAATATATATATATATATATATATATAATATATATAAGGAGGTTTTCAATGGAGACATAACAATTTTGTATTTTAATACGAAATCATCCTTGAACGTTTTTCATAATCTGTCAATGGAAAAACGTCATTCAAACTAACATTTTTATTTTTGTAGTAATGGAGCAATGTTTGGAAATTATTAAAAATCAATACAGCCTATGCGTGCTATTGTAGATAAATGCAAGTTAAAAAATTCACCTTTGAATGTTTTTGTGCTAGTGAGACAAAGCGTCGAATCTAATATTGAAAATTTTGCAACTGTGTAAGTGGCTTATTTTAAAAATAAGTAAAATCGAATAATTTCAGAAAGTTCACAGGAATGTTGAGGATCTCTCAAAACACATTGTGGAGGATTTTTTAAAAAGATCTTATTTTACAGCTTTACATCTTTTACATCTTACATCTTTTTATAAAGATCTTATCTTACAGCCTTACGGAATTAACTCAGGAACTGAAGCCTCTTGATGATTAGAAGAGCTGAAACTTATGTTATGCTATGTTATGTCGTTATTGAAAAACGTTTTTCTTTTATAAACAAAATACCCAACTTAGTATACCTTCAACACATAGAGTGGAGGGGATTCCCTGCCCCCTCCCACATCTTAATATGCTGCTTAAAAGTTACTCAATATTGGAAAAAACTTGAGAATGAAATTTTTATTAAAGACTCTGGCGGCTGTAAACTAAAAAAAAAAGTGCTTACTTTTAATTAATTAAAATGCAATCAAGCAGAAAAAACGACGTTGCTTTTACATGTAAAACGCACCTACAATATAATATACATATATGTATATATTTATAAAATGATTTATAAAATGATTTATAATCATTACACATGCACTTGCACGAACGGTTGGTTGCATGGTTGGCTGTTCTTGCTCTCTATCTACTTAAATATTCGACTAACGCTGACATGCTTGAGTGAGAGAGAGAGAGAATGTTATTAGTGTTATCTATTTCTTTCGTTCTGTCTTTCTCTTTTTTTTTCATGTGTTTTTGCACTACACTTACTCAATTAAGTTGAAAATAACTAAGCTATCTATAAACACATGCCTGTGTGCGTGTACATGCAATACTTTACATGACCATGTTTCATAGAAAAAAGTTATTTGTAATACCCTACATATATATACAGACGAGATAGAGCAGATATACATACCTACATACATACCATATGTTTGTATAGATGAAATATAGTACAAATGAATGCAAGAGTTATAGAGTGATTAGTGTTTGCATTTATTACACACACACACAGAGCATCCTGTTAAGTATGCATACGAGAAAGTGAACTCAAAGAGCAGCTAACAAGTAATAAAAGGCAACGAAATGGTTGAACCCATAATAAACAAACAAACAAACAAACAAATATATACTTAACGCTTCATATAAATAATAAAAGATATCTGTGATATTATTTCTAGTTATATTCAAAGACCTATATGCCACCATAGCGTACGTGCTTAGCAATTTCAAATGTGTCACCCATCCAAAAAAAAAAAGATGGTTGCAAAAACAAGTCACAATAATAACACAACGCTATAATATGCAGCTAGAAAAGTAATTTCATACACAACTGTTCTATCATGTGATTTTTGATTAAAATGTAGAGCGAGCGGGCGAGCATTATGTTGTAGATGTGTGTGTGATGTGTGAACGCATAAGGCGGCGTGTTAATGATAATTCTAGATTAACAAGTAAGAAGTAAAACAAGTGAAACAAATTCCGTTATTAGGTGTACACCAAATCTAGCATACCCGCCATCATTTTTTATTATTATTATTCCCTATAATCATATAATAAATTTATGGGCGTGGCAGGATTAGTATTTTTCTTTTTCATTCAATCATATTTTGAAAATCAATTCAATTTTTCTCTCATATAATTCGTAATAAATACATCATAAACAGACACGCCCATTTGTGATAATTTCAGACATTTTCATAATGTCATAATTAATGGGTCACGCCTATTTCAGAAGGGGCGTATTTTATCCAAAAGCACATTCAAAGTACAAAACTAATACAAACACATTTATAACGGTTTATGAATAATATGAAAGCGTAAGTTGAAGTTTGGACCTCTTTTTCACATGTCTGTTTATATTTCAAATCCAACATCAAATGTTCTAAAATAGAAATAAATCGTCTATATATACTTTTGGGGTTGGGGCAGGGCCCCCTTCTGGTACTTATAAACGTTTGAACAAAAACAATATTGCCCCCATATCATTATGATAATGGGTATAAAAACTAAATTTAGTTTAGATCAAATATTAAGTATCTTTTTTCGTAGTGGGCGTGGCATGTACCTGCATACATCTTCTAATAGTGTTTATATTATATTAACGTAAACAAGTTCGTTTTTTTTATTAACAAAAAAAAAATTATAAATTGTAGGCGTGTCTGTTATTTGAACTTGACCATTTTTGTTTTTGTTTTTATTATTATAAACATTTATACCAAATTTCAACATATTTGTGGCAGATAAATAGATTATCTATTGGGGGCGTGGCTATTAACCGATTTTGGTCAATTTAAAAGATCAACCTGCTTGCAAATACTAGAAATGGATATATTCCAGTTCAATATCTCTAAAATCTGCCAACAATAGATGGACGCCCCGACGGACATGTGTAGACCGACTCAGATTTTCTTATGCTAATCAAGAATATATATACTTTGTAGGGTCTCTCTGACGGATCCTTCTGGGTGGTATAGTGGTATAATGTTTAAATTTTTCTTTGTGTTACTGTTTTTGTTATTGTTATAGTTGTTATTTCTCTAATTATAATAAAATCATCGTTTCTTAATTGACTAATTTCCTAAACATATTAAATCTTAATTATTCAGTTAGTTATACAAACATGTGCTGATTTGCTCCCTTTCTCTCTCTCTCTCTCTCTCTCCCTCCTACTACATTTCCATATGCATGTAAGAGACTTTTAACATTTTGTGGAATTATGTGTTATTAGTAAAGCTTTTGTTGTTTTCATTTCTTACTTATGCAAAATCTTCACCCCACCCTCCTTTATTATGCATGCTTTCACAAGTCTGCTAAACAATTAAACAATTATAGAGCAGAGAGGGAGAGAAATCTTGATAACCTTCATTCCGTTAAAGTTCACGCGATAATATTTAATAGCATGTCATGTTTACAAAATAATTCCATTTTCTTTATTTTAGTATAATTGTTTGTTGTTGTTGAAATTTTACTTAAATTTTTTTCACACCATGACATATGATGAGATATGAACGTGTCGTCAATGACTTTTATTTAGTAAACATGTGCATCATGCTTGAATTGCAACTGGTTTTGTTTTTTTATACCTCAGTGATGAGGGTATACTAAGTTTGTTCTTCCGCTGCAACACTCAGAAGGAGGCGTCAGAGATCCTACAAAGTATACTATTTCTGATCAACGTCCAAAAATGAGTCGATTTAGACATGTATGTCCGTGTGTCTCTCTGTTGTTGGCACTCTCACGAGCGTAAATTTTGAGATATTGAGCTGAAATTTTGTACAGGCACTTTTAGTTTTTGCTCGCAGATCCCTATTTAAAATGGGTAAAATCGGTCACGCCCACAATCGACAAAAAAACTATTTATCTGCCACAAAAATTAAGCTATAAACTTGAAATTTGGTATGTATCTATAAATATTAGCTTTATCAACATGCCAAAAATGGGCGTATTCGGATTACAGACACGCCCACAATCGACATAAATCTATCTATAAATCTATCTATAAATATATATATATATCTATAAATCTGTCACAAAAGTTGACCTAGGAACTTGAAATTTAATACTCGTATACATAGTTATCTCATTGACTGACGAGCCAAAAATGGTCATGGTGGAAAAACAGGCACGCCCACAATATTCAAAAACAAATATTCACTATTAAAGTAGACTTACAAGCTGAAATGGAATACAAGCACTATTAGAGGGCGCAATATATATATATATATATTTACCAAGCCCACCGTTGTGGAGGTGGAGGGTATTTAAGATTTGGCCTAAGCCAAATTTAGTTTTCTTACTTGTTTTTTTATTTTTATTTTTTAAGTTTAATTAATTCAATAATTTAAGTGAGAAAATACGAAAAATAAGAAAAATATCTCACTCGACTAAACTTATACAAGTATAAACAATATTGATAATAAAATAAATTAAAATAAAAACATGTAAGAAAATTAAATTTGGCCTAGTCCAAATAGTGGGCGTGGTAGGTATACGATTACGCCCTCTAATAGTGTATGTATTACGTATCAGCTTTTACGTGGAGTATGGTTTTTTGTAAATTGTGTGTGAGTTTGCTATCCACCACGCCCATTTTCATTAGCATGTCGATCAACGGGATAACCATAAGTATGGATACAAAATTTCATAGGTTAATCTTTGTGGCAGATAAATAGATTTTTGTTGATTGTGGGCGTGTCTGTTATACAACCATGCCCATTTTTGCACATAGATTAATGGAAAAACCATAAATATGTGCGCCAAATTTTCATAAGTTCATATGGGGAGGGGTTCTAAAAATGATCCTATCCATTTTCAAGAGTTTAAACATATCCTTGTACCAAATTGCATCGAAATATCTCAAAAAAAGCGACCTGCAGCTTGGGCACAAATTTAGATGGACAAACAGACGGACATGGTTAAATCGATCCAGATTTTGATTCTGAATCGATCGGTATAATTGAAGGTGGGTGTGTGAATTTGCCGTTTAGGAGTTACAAACATCCGAACAAACTTAATATACCCTTTTACACAGGGTGGTGCAGGGTATAATAAAAAAATATAATTAACAAAAAAAAAAAAACAACAACTTATAAAACTTATTAAGTTAACAATTTATTATTACAATTTTTTTGTGATTATCTTCAATATTTTATAAAACTGTATAACTGTGTTAAAACTGCTATATGTTCTACAAACCATTACACAACATGTGTGACGTATATATATAATATTATAACCGTTTTACAAAACAGTTGTAAGGTTGTATGCTAACTGTTTTATAACATATACAACTTATCAAATTACTATTTTCAATTTTTTCCCAAAGGTGTTCTATAAAATTTACATTACTAACATTAAATCTGTCTATCGAAATTGGGCAAAATCTATCAAGAGCCACGCCCACAACCGATACAAATCATTTTATCTATCACAAAAATGTACGAAGTTCAAATTTGATACACATATGTATAATTAGCCCATTAATGGATAAATCAAAAATGGGCGCAGTCGGATAAGGCACATGCCCACTATTTCCAATTTTCAAAAAACCTCATCCTGCATAAAACTCAATTCGTACTTAAAGATTTTTTGAATGTGTCATACGCACAAAAAAGTACTCTTTAAAAATTTTCATTTGTGTCTCTTCCTCTCACTAATAACCACCACATTGATTGCAGTCAACTGGCATTTGCTGCTAATTAAATAATAAATGCTGATTGTAATTAACGTTGTTTAATTGTTTTTATTTTCTGATTTTAATAGAATTCAAGTGCATTAGCGTACACTTCAAAAGCTAAAGTATTTTATTATTATTACATGGTGCATTAAACTCTGCCGCACGACATTGCTTTAACACCCTACAATACCCCGTGATTGTACTATTTATCTACAATAAACTGAATCATTGCAAATCTATACCCTCCACTTAGGATGCTAAGATTGTCATTCCAAATTCAACAATCAGAAGTAGGCGTCACAGACTGTACATAGTATATATGTATATTCTTGATCAACATCAAAAACGGAATCGTTTTAGAAATGTCCGTCCGTCCGATATCTATATATATCTGTCTATAGTTGGTACTTTCATTGTCGTAAATTTTGAGATATTGAGCTGAAATTTTTGTACATACTTTCTTCACGCATATCGCTATTTAAATTAGGCAAAATCAGTCAAGAGTCACGCCCACAATAAATAACAGACCATTTTTCTGCCACAAAAATTGATATTTATAATTAAAGTATCCATCGCTGTGTCAAAAGTGGACATGGTCGCATAACAGACACGCCCACAATCAACAAAAATCTGTGCATCTGCCGTGAAAATTGACCTATGAACACAATTTACAAAAAACCTTCTTCTGCGTAAACTCGACAAACAAACTGATACGTAATAGATACCCTGTTAGAGGGCGTCATCATGTACCAGCCACGTCCACTTTGTTTGTAGATGTAGCGTTTACTTAAAATTTCGCCTAAGCGATTTTTTTTTTTTTTTGTGGAGAGTATAGAAAATTAATCAATAAACTGATTTATGACGCGCAAATATTCACAACCTAATTAGAGAAGAACACAAAAAAAATGCAATAGTTATAATAAATATGAAAACAACAACAATAACAACTGCTGTCATATTTAATGCTTCACTGATTGCCAATGTCAGCCAATATTGAATAACATTGAAAAAAAAAAGTACGCAACAAATTAAGAAATAGTATATAAAGCAACAACAACAATAATAATAAGAATAATCAATATAAGTGATAACAAATAAAAAGAGAATTGAAAAGAAAAAATCCCACTTAACTGAACATATATTCCAGGTTATAAAGCGACACTTTATGGTTTGTTGTTGTTGTTGTTGCTGTTATTATTGTTTTCAGTTATGTGCTTTTTGTTAAACACGGGAAGGAAGTGGTTGAAACAGAGCCACAGAGAACTGGGTAAAATAGTCATGATACGTGATATAAAAGTGTAACCAAAACTCCATACAAGAGAAATATATACACAAGTACAAGTATATATATATAATATATACATATATGCTCTAGAGTTTTATAGAATTGTAATAAAAATGAGGTACAGGGTGTCCGCCGGGAAGGTACACTACTTTGTTTGTTTATAACTTTTGATTAAATGAAAGAGAATGGATCTTATATTGATAAATGTTTTATTTAATGTCGGCAATTATGTATGGAATACAATATCAGATAAATGTCCGCCTCTGTTAGTCTCACAAATGCGAGCCCTTTTGAGCACATTTTTCATTACATTCTCACACATTTCACGCGGTATTTCATTAATTTCATCACGAATATTTTGTTTGAGTTGCTCAAGCGTTTCTGGTTTGTTTGCATAAACCTTGCTTTTCAGATATCCCCACAAAAAGAAGTCCGGAGCAGTCAAATCAGGCGACCGTGGAGGCCAATCAACATCACCATTTTTTGAAATAACTTGTTGTGGAAAGAGGTCTCGCAGTAGTTCCATTGTAATCCTGGCTGTACGTGATGTGGCACCGTCTTGTTGATACCACCTGTTAATCAAGCCCAAAGCATACAGTTGTGGCATTAAAAAGTTTTTAATCATATCACGATATCGCTCCCCATTCACAATTACCGTTACGCCGTTTTCATTTTCAAAGAAGTAAGGGCCAATGATTCCTCCTGACCAAATTGCACACCAGACTGCGCAAAATTGTGGCCAAAGTTGTTCTTTGAACACCAAGCTCCTGAGCACGGCGTAGGATTGAGGTTGATGGATTGTTTTGAACACTTTCTTGAGCAGCAGTAATGTTTTCAGCCGATCTTGCAGTACGTTGTGGTCCATGCTTGGGCCTATCACCTACAGACCCTCTTTCTTCGAAATCATCCACTACACGATAAATAGTGCACGTTGTTGGCACGTTGTTTCTCCCAAAAATTTCACGTAACTTTCTCATTGTCACAGTAATCGATGATTGATTTTGATAAAATGTTTTAACAATTAAAACACGTTGGTTTATGAAATATTTTTCCATAATAAATTTGCCACGTGTCTACTTCACGACTGCCAAATATGAACTGTCTAGACTAATCTTTACCAATATGGCGGCAAAACAAAGTAGTATACCTTCCCGGCGGACACCCTGCACAAATAAATTAGTCATATAAAGTAAAAAATAAACAAAAGAGTAATTTTTGGTTTTGTGAAAATTTAGATATGTTACACGCTAATATTTGTTTTATTGTGGGTGTGACATCTACACAATAACGCTCTCTTTTTTACCAATAATATAATGTATTTTACATAACACCTTAATCGTCCGTATTACGCAGCAGTGGGCCACACATTTTTCATATTTTCACTTTTTTCACGATTATATAGTTTTTATACCCTCCACCTCAGTGATGAGGGTATACTAAGTTAGTCATTCCATTTGCAACACCCAGAAGCAGGCGCCTGACACCCTACACAGTATATATATTCTTGATTGGCAATAAAAACTGAGTCGATGTACACAAAATTTCAGTTTTATATCGCAAAATTTACGACCATAAGCGTGTCAAAGGCAAACGGACATACAGACGGACTCAAATTTTCGAGTATATACAAATACTGTTGCAAACGTAATCACAAACTTAACATACCACACAACTTATGTGTAAAGTAAATATTAATGATTTATTTTGTATACACACACTAAGCTGATTACCATCTAAAAAAATATATTCTCTATAAAATTAAATAAATATTTTATCGCATAACATTTTTTAACAAAATTTCAAACCGTATCATATGGCAAACACAAAGAATAAAATGGAACAAGTACCTATAACAGCATAGTTAAATGTATAACAACACAGCATACAAAATTGATTCGTATTGAAAAAAAAAAAAAAACTTTTCAAGCATTAAAAAAAAAAAAAAGGTAGCACACCCAATATTAAAAGAGCACTAGAGAGTTGGAAGTGTAGCCGTAACACACACAATGAATGTCAATGGCCAGTAATTTAACAGTTAATTTGCATAATGTTCACATGCACACCTACCACCACCACCATTACTCTCACTCACGTACTCACACAATTGGACAATTGTAATCCAAGAATATACAGCCAGCAACAGTAACAACAATATTCCATAGAGAGACAGCAAGAAGAGAGTACAAGTGCATGAGAAAGTAAGCTAAACTTACTGTAGTTGTGCAACAGAGTGAAACTGCAAAATGATTAAAACTAAAAAAAGCAACAAATCCGATTTTCATTATTAGTGAATTTTAACCAAAACAGCACACAAATCGTACAACGACAATTATTCGTCTACTTGGCAACAGGATTTGTTAAGCTTTTCACTAAAATCTGTTCAATATTCGAACACTTCCTTCCTATGCAAACGCTTAGACATGCGACAACGTTAACCAACGACAACCACCGGCCGCCCAATAACATTCATTGGACTGGACTTTCTATAGATTTCTATAAAACATTGTACACACGCACCACACGACAACGAAATGCATGCGGTGTGAAGTGTAGTGCACACGACCAAAGTCCGATTGTTTCTAGTCTCTTAATATTTGTATATATGCGAGATGGAAAGTGGGGGGGTTGCGTTAAGCAATTGTGGTGCCGTCGAGTTGTGTGCGTGTTTGCATAAATTTTGTTCGCTTACTTTGTAATACAAAACATGAAAAACCATCAAACTCTAACTGACATGAATAGCAAGCAATAACCACCACTGCTAGCACCACCACCGCCAAACACACACACATACACACACACACACGCACGCTCAGCACACAACAAACCTTTAAAGCATGTCGTACACCACATAAAACGCAAACAACGTAACATAGCTTAACACACAACAGTATGCACATGTTTCCTTTTTTTGTTTATGCGCTTATGCATGAATGTGCGGACAGACAGCAGCAGGAGGCTTCCTTCCCATCCTCAACACCATTATTACACATTGTTTGTTCACCAAACTGTTTGTAGATCCTTTTTATGCCTTGTTTGTATGCGTGAGTGCCGCTGCGTCGTTATTATATATATATATATTTTTTTATTTTGGGCGTTGTTATATAAACACACACACATACATATGTGTGCAACAGAATATGGTGGATTCGTTTAGTTTTTTGTGTTCTTATACCCCCTCCACATAAGATGGGGCGGGTATACTAAAAATTATCATTCCATATGCAACAGCCAGAAGTAGGCGTATATATATTTTTGATCAGCATCAATAACTGAATCGATCTAGACATGTCCGACCGGGCGGTCATCTGTTGTTGGCAAATTTGGAGATATTAAGCAGGCAGGTTGTTATTTAAATTATATTAAGCGAAATTCGTCAAGAGCCACGCCCACAATCGACAAAAATCAATCCATTAGTCACAAAAATTGAGCTATAAACAGGCGAGGTCGCATAGCAGACACGCCCACAATATACACAAAAAAAAAACGCAAAATCTGCGTAATAAGACACCTACCCCGCCCACATTTTGTACATATAGATTTGAACTAAAAGCCAAATGTAGTTTTTTTTTTTATTTGTTCTTTGTTATTAGTTTGTTTGAGGGATCGCACAATATTGCTTGAGAAACTGTTTTCTGTTGATTAACTTCCGTTGTTGGTTACACCACTCTATTGTCTGATGAATGCGTGCACCGCGTGTGGTATAGTACTGCCCTGTGTATGAACACGTTTTTCTACACATACACATATATTATATTAAATTACATGGTTTAACATTGTGTCGCATAAACAAGTTCTCACTGGGAAAATGTCGGAATTAGATCAATGTTTTAATCACAAACGGAATAAAAAATTAAATTTTTATTTAAAAAAAAAAAATTTTTTTTTTCCATAAATATGAGAATTAGTAAAATGCACAGAAGGGAGGAAGGAATAAACAATAGTATCCTCTAAATTTGTGTGTTTTTATTCAACACGTTTCAAAAGTGTTTTTAAACCCTCCACATAAGTTGAGTAGGTATACGAAGTTTGTCATTCTATTTGCAACACCCAGAAGGAGGCGTCAGAGACCAAGTTATGCATATCTCACAGTCGTAAACTTTGAGATGTGGAAACGAAATTTTGTACAAACAGATTTATTATTTTTTATACGCAACGGTGAAAGCGATATCGGTCTAGCGACAAGCATTAACAATGCAACAAATTTTCCAGTTCTTTCATATTACGCCACACAGTACATAAGATATATTCACCCACACATTCCACTCCTTAGATAGCTTTGGTGGATAATCAAGATTTTGGTCTAGAAGTTAAAGTCGAATAATTATTAGGGGGTAAATTGCTTTCTTCAAACGTTTGTAAATGCCTCAAGGGGGCGATCATAGCAGATGATATTAGATCGTTGGATCTCCTTGTAAAGAAATGCATATCCTATGTATGGAAGTCCTAAGACACGTTGAGGAAGGCCTACTTAATACAGGGGAGTTAGGAACACAAACTTCAGCCCAATCCAAAATTAGTGTAGGTGCCCAAACGAACAAAAACAGTGGACACCCAATGGAAAATGTCTAAACGAATGTGAGAGGTTAGGATTAACTTATAGTCGTTCAATGAGACAGCCATCATATGTCCAGGCAGATTAGTATGCTAGAATGGCAAACTAGATGGTCTACCTCAAACAAAGGGCGATGGATGCATACATTGATGCCGTGCCTGGAACTTTGGCTGAATAGGCAACATGGTGAGGAAAATTTTTATCTTTCGCAGATGCTACTTTAAAGCATATTCGCACCGCTTCGGACACGATAGAGATTCCTTTTGTCCCAGCTGTGGCAATGATTTTAGCAAAAATTCGGAACACGTCTTTTTTACATGTCCCCGTTTTTGTAATGAGTGGCGAATAGCTGAAGATGGTGCGGTTGCTATGGTGACTAAAAACAATGTAATTGACATTATGTTGAGCTCCCCAGAAAAATGCAAAAAATAAGCGAATTCGCTAGTAGCGTCCTCTGCAAATTGAGAGTGATTGAAAGAGAGCACAGGACGCAAAGACGGTTTTAGCGGACGTCCGGCTCTGGATGCTTTCCACCTACAGCGCACAAAAAAAAACACCAAATTTCAAGTTCATAGTTCAATGTTTGTGGCAGATATATAGATTTTTGTCGATTGTGGGCGTGGCTCTTAAGAGACATTTTGATTTTCAACACTTTTACGTAGGAAAAGTTTATATATCGAGGTAAAAATTGAAAAATAAATAAAATCGGTCCACGAACGCCCCCACAGTTTAAGATAGTTCAATGTGCTAGCAACCTAGTCTATATATTTTAAATCCAGTAATAAAAATTCCAATTTAAAAGAAAACCGAAATTAGTCCTTCATTTACACATTCTAACGATATATGAATGAAATAAAATTGAGCCAACCAATCGGGAGATGTATTAAAAAGAAAATTTGGTTTTTTAGATTTTGCGGCAAACGCGTTTTTCACCTATTCCATATAAATTGTAAATTTTCCATAAAACCCTAATAGTGACTAAAAAAAAGTTATAATCAATAATTATTTATGGATAAAAAAATTAATCAATATATACTTTATAAGCTACATATATGCAAATAAAAATTTGTGAATAAGAAATATTTGCCGTGCATGCTTATTTTACAAGGTCAAGGGAGGCAAAGAGAGTGAGAGAGACAGAATTTGACCTTATTATTATAATGTTCTCATATTAACAGGTTAAGTATTGTATACGTTATAAAGAATAAGTAAAAACAAGTAAATTTGGCTTAAAGCAAATCTTAAATGTCCTTCAACTTTGTGTGCAAATAGTGGGTGTGGCAGATACTTAATTAGTATATATTATTATAAGCTTTCAAGTTGAACTAATTATAAATATGTGTAACGAATTCCAACTTCACACCTCAATTTTTGTGGCCAATAAATAGATTTTTGCCAATTATGGGCGTGGCTTTCAATCGTTTTTGTTCACTTTTCAATAGAATTTTTCAAAATTGAAATTTCAATTCAATATCTCAAAATTTAGGACTGCGAGAATGCCTCCAACAGAAAAACACAAGGACGCGCGGATGGGCATGTTCAGATCGTTTCAGATTTTGAAGCTAAAGAAAGTCTCTGACATCTCCTACTCTGCGTATTGCAAACGGAATCACAAACTTACTATATTGTCACCATTGAGGAGGGTGTAAAAACTGGAAATTATTATTATTTCCTTAACACGATACGTTTTACAAAAATTATCCAGATTTCATATAAAATTATTAATCGCCCTCACTGCTTGTGACCATTTAAATAATATACACAAGTATTTACTGTCAATCAAAAGTAATTTATTCATACACGCGACTTAAATTAGTTTTCAGCCAGAGCAAGGGAGAGAGTGGCAGAGTGGGAGAAATAGAGAGTGGAAGAAAGAGAGGCAATGCAAATAAGACGACATACAGTTTGTGACAAGAAACCTGATAAATGAAAACAAAACGGTAAATAACAATAACAATAACAACTTGCTGTCGTCAGTCCTTGACCTTTGGTCACCTACATATATGCATAATAATCACTGCATATCACGTATGCGTGAGTTTTATTTATTATTCGCTTAAAACTTTATAAATTTTTACAAATTTTTACGCTTCGATTCACATTGTTTTCGTACGAATGCTTATTATGGCTATAGTAGCGTCATAGAAACGTCTGGAACATTATTATACAATATTACGCACTGCGTAGTATGGAAACAGATTAATAAGATATAGTGTGTGACAGAGAGAGAAAATAAATTTAAAAAAGCATTAACCTTGAGGCAGGTTTTTCACACAATTTCTGATACTGCACAGTTGCTTTTAATACCAAACAAACGAGTACGAGAACTGATAATAATATAAATCCCGACAAATAAATGATGATGAAAAAAGCAAAATGTATGAATATTAAGTATAAATGAATAGATAGAAGTATAAATCATCAGGGCACAGAGTGTATGCATATCCAGTAGAGGTTATCATTATAACCCCGCACAGCAGTGTTACTAAGGCTATAGGTATTTAAGTGTATGTGGATGGGATGGCTTGTAACTTCTGAACGTCTACAACGAATTCTCCTTTTTCGGCTTTTTCTTGCACGCATGGATGCGAAATAATTCTCTAAATCGTTTTAAACATGTCCGTCAGTCCGCCTTTTTTTTTTCTATTCATGCCAAACAAGTTTTTACAGTTTTTGTTGAATATTTCAGAGAAATTTGATACAAAAGATCATCACTTGATTTTACGATGGTGAACCATCGGACCATTTTTAGAACCTCTCCGTATATAACATAATATTTCTGATTGGGGGATAATTTCTACATCTTTTATGATAAGATCTGGGTGCCGATCTATATAAGAATAGAAAAACAAGTAAGAAAACTAAAGATTGGATTAGGCCAGATCTTAAATTCGCTCCACAATAACAACGGTAGGCGTGGCAGGAATCGATCAATATATTTTTACTTGTTATACTCTCTACTTAAGTGATGGAGATACACAAAGTTTGTCATTCCATTTGCAACATTCAGAAAATAAATACATATTCTTGATCTAGGCACGTCTCTCCGGTGTACCTGTCACTCTCACGATCATAAATATTATGATATTGAATTAAAATTTTGTCCAGACTAGTACTCTTGTTTCTGCTTGCAAATAGCTTTTTAAAATGGTTAAAATTGGTTAATAGCCACGCCCATAATTAACAAAACACTATATATCTGCAACCAAAATTGAGCTATCAAGTTGGAATTAAGTATATATATTTATAATGAGCCCGTTTATAGATGTGCCAAAAATTAGCGTGGTCAGATAAGAGATACGTAAAAACTGTACTGACTTGGCAGCTGTTACGTTCTACATACACTATTAAAAAGCATAGCTGCCATGCCCAACGTTTATAGGTAGATGTAGAGAATATTTAAGATTTGATCTAATCCGAATTTCTTCAAGATCTAGAAGATCGTGGAATTTATTCAGCCAGTGTTCCCAATTTTAAGGTATAAATATTCTATTACCCACTTCTAACTTCTATTCACACCTACCTAAGATCCTCATTTCACATGCAAGTGGTTATTCTAGGCTTTAAAAAGCTTATCCAAATGGTGCATTGAGTGCAGTCAACTTATTTAGTCGGAATGTATCGGCACAATGACAAAATAAATATTGTATGTAATACAACAATACCACCAACAATGACAAAATTATTATATCCATAATATTATTGGTGACGGCTGCTCCACAGAAATGTATGTAAACGAATTATGAAGAAACTAAATAAACGTACTATAAAATAGAGGCCTAAAAGAAGAAGAAGAAGAAGAAGAGGAACAGCAAATTAAATATTACACAAAAAAGTGAATAAATTCAAGCCCGCATGCAAATACATACACACACACACACACACACAGTCAGACAACCAAACCAAACAGTTAGTCCTCCACAGACCTTTTTCTGATGCATAAAAGAATGGCAAAGGGAGGTAAGAGATAGATGGAGAGAGAGAGAGAGAGACAGACAGAGAGAGAAGGATGGGGTCTTAAAATGTACTTATATGTAAATAAAAATAAAAAGTGTGAGCCGGACACCTGTGCTTTATAAACATTCCCTGCAGGTTATTTTTGTTATTGTTATTGATGCTACTGTTGCTTATCTCGTCTCGTTTTGCTGTCACTGTTGTTGTTGGTAAATTTTCTTGATAAAATGCCAACATTTTGTACATGCATACACACATACATATATATATATATGTATATGCAAAATTGAGGCTATTTTATGTGCATTGATATAGGTCAATATATAATTTAGCAAAATTTCGTTTTACACAGTTCCATGGAGAAACGCGAATCCAAGTTTCAAATCGTGTAAAAACAAGTCATAATATAAAACATTTTGTTTGAAATTCTATTAAGTCAAAAAAAAGCCACGTTTAAGATAAATGTGGCTTAAAACAATTTGTGGGCGTGGCGGATACCCGACAGTGTAACAATGTATTAATTGGATTGTCTACAGAAAAAAAGACTTTTGCTAATTTTTGGGCGTCTATACAAAATTTCAACTCAATGTCTCAAAGTTTCTGTCAGGAAGCGTTTTAAGAACATATTGACATGACTCGATCGTTTGCAGATGCTGATCGAGAACATGGCATTTATTATATTATATATTTATAGACATTGTTGTGTCTGTCTATTGTTGGTATTATATATTTATAGACATTGTTTAGTGTTTGATGCCTCCTTCTCCGTATTGCAAAGGAAATCTTGAAACTTCTAAAGTGAATGTTAATAAGTAAGGAAATTACATTTGGCTTTGGCCAAATCTTAAATATCCTCCAAATCTACAATAGTGGGCGTGGCAGGTATATGGTTACGTTCTCTAAAAGTGTATTTATTACGTATCTGCCTACAAGTCGATTTTTACGTTGACTTTACTTTTTTTGTAAATTGTAAGAGTGTTTGTTGTCCGACCACACCCATTTTAAAAAGCCATCTGCGTGCAAAAACTAAAAGTGTTTGTACAAAATTTCAGCTACATATCTTAAAGTTTACGCTTGTGAGAATGCCAACAACAAAGAGACACACGGACATACATGTCTAGATCAATTCAGTTTTCGATGCTGATCACTCCTTCTGCGTGTTACAAACGGAAGAACAAACTTACTATACCCTCATTACTAAGGTGGAGGGTATAAAGAAGAAGAACAAACTAATAATTTAAATGTGAAATCAACAAATAATTCCCCGAAGCTTGTACGCAAATAAGTTAATTTCATTACGAGAGACTGATGAGAAGAGATATGCACTCACATAGTTTTGTCTTGTTTTGGGATTTCCCATTATTGGTTTTTCTCAGCTCCTTAAGAATGAATGAAACATTTCATTGCGTAACGGTGTCAAAGTCTATTGCCAATGAGAGAATGACATAATAACAGCTGCAGATATATCCGATATGAATTTAAAGCGCAATTGTGACTTTTTATGCTCTCTTATCAATTAACACATTATTACATACACTCAACTTATCGTATATATCTATATGTGTGTGTGTTCGTATGCATGTGTGAGTGCGTTTAATGCTTTTCATTTCTTTCATGCCTTCGGTGTGTGTGTTTTTCTTCTTTTTTATTTTCTTCACCATATATATATTTGTTAGAGTGTATGCGCGCCATACATTTTATCGATTAAACTGAGCGTATAATATAATGGCATTCATGCATATGAACCACTTACTATTTTATAGTAAAAACAAGTACTTCCGAAAGCATAACTAACTCTAAGCAACACCATAATATAGAACAACAACAACATCAACAACAACCACAAATGTAAAGTTGTTTTTATATAAAGAGCTGGTAGTTAGCATTAAAATGTGATAATATCCATTTATGGTTTATATAGGAAAATAAAAAGATCACATTAAATAATGTTAGACAATATGTCTATATATATACTATACATGCATTTATATTGTTTATAAATAGAAATACAAGTTTTTTATACCTTCCATATATATAGGATATAGGAGGGCATACTAAGTTTGACATTTCGTTTGCAACATCCACAAGGAGACGTCAGAGACCCTACACAAGGTATATTTATTCTTTATCGATATAGATACATATCTATGTTCGTGTGTCTGTCTTTTGTTGGCATTCTCAAGGGCGTAAATTTTCAGCTATTGAACTAAAATTTTCTACCCACATTTTTAGATTTTGCACACAGATCGCTTATAATTGATAAAATCGTTTAAGATCCACGCCCACAATTAACAAAAATCTATATATCTGCCACAAAAATTAACATATGAATCTGAAATTTGGTATGCATATGCATATCCCATTGACTGTCGTGCCAAATAATGGGCGTGGTCGGAACACAGACGCGCCCACAACTTACAAAAAACCACACACAACGTGAAACACGACTTGCAAGCTGATACGTAGTGCATAAATTATTAAAGGGCGGAATCATATGAATGCCACGCCCACCATTTCTATGTATATGTGAAGTGTATTTAAGACTTGGCCTAAACCACACCTGATTACTTGTTGCTATTGCCACCCACTTATTTTATAATGTTTAATATTTATAGGAGAAACATAAGAAGAAGAAGAAGAAGAAGAAGAAGAAGTGAAAGTTTTCATTATAACTGTGTAAGTTAGTTAAGTTAGTTAAGTGTACACGTGTTTTTCTAATTAACGAATAATTGCATGAAAAATACGCTAAAATAGTGTTTAAATATTGGGTAGCTAAGAAAAAAAAAAACTAAATAGAAACGAGTAAGAAAACGAAATTTGGCTTAAGCCACATCTTAAATACCCTTCACATCTACAAAGGTGGGCGTGGCAGGTATATGATTACACCCTCTAATAGTGCTTGTGCACAAAAATTTAGGTTCATAGGTCAATTTTTGTGGCAGATTATATATCTGATATTGACCGATTTCGCCCATTTTAAATACCGATTTGCGCGCAAAAACTAAAAGTGTCTGTGTACAAAATTGTAGTTCAATAGCTGAACATCTACGCCCGTGAGAATATCAACAAAAGACAGACACACGGACATACTTGTATAGATCTATTCAGTTTTTGATGCTGATGAAGAATATATATACTTAATAAGGTTTCTGACGCCTCCTTCTGGGTGTTGCAAATGGAAGAACAAACTTAGTATACTCTCATTACTACGGTGGAGGGTATAAAAAGATTTATGGAAAGGCTAAAGTTGAAAAAAATACTTTGTTATTTTTTTTTATTTAAAATTCTTCTAACAACAAGGGTGTACAACGAAATAGAATATATGATGATTTGATGGGAAACAATTTTCATAAACGTACATTTCTTTTATTTGTAAAAAATAACAAGTAAGAAAACTAAATTCGGCTTAGACGAAATCTTAAATACCCTCCACGTCTACAAGAAAGGGCGTGTCAAATGTATATATTGCGTCATCTAATAGTGTATGTATTACGTTTTAGCTTGCACGTCTAGTTTTATGGTGACTATGGTTTATTATAAATTGTGGTCGTGTCTGTTATTCGACCATGCCCATTTTTGCCACATCTATGTATGATATAACCATAAATGTGTGCACTAAATTTAAAGTTCATTTTTGTGGCAGATATATATCAATTGTGGGCGTGGCTGGTGCCCGATTTTGCCGATTTTAAATAGTGATCTGCGCGCAAAAACTAAAAACGATAATAAAAGTGTATGTTCAAAATTTTAGCTCAATAATAGCTCAAAATATACACCCGCCAAAAATCGACTCAGTTTCAAGAATGTATATATTTTGTAGGGTCTTTGCCACTTCTAGAACGGAGAAACAAATTTAGTCACAACAAACCTCATCACTAAGGTGGAGGGTATAAAAAAAGGAGAAAAGCAAGCTGCTGAAATGAATGAATGATAAAAGAAAAGGAACAAAAAAAAAGACTAGCAACAGCATGTGCAAGTGTACAGCAGCAGCAGTTAAAAGTAAAAGACAGACATACAGACAGTGAGACATTTGGATAAACAGTTAGACGGATTTTAAAAAGAGTGGTGAAAAAAACGATAATCAAACATAACAAAAAAAAAACCCATTGCCGTTCAAACTACATTTTTACATTTTTTTTATATGCAAGTTTCTTTGCCTTTAAAAAAAATTTTTTTTTTTCTTTTTCTTTTTTGAACAAGTCATTGTTATTATTGTTGTTGGATTGAAAGAAATAATGAAACTTTTGTTGAGTGAATGAAAAATATATATATATAGAGATATGGGGGGAAAAAACAAAAACGAGACGAGAAACATGAATTCACGTTTTATTACTCAACGGAAAGCCACTTATTGGAAGAGAGCAAAGAAGAGGCTGAATAAGTAAAATAAAAAATGAACTAAATTTCGTTTAGGCCCCTATCTTAAATGCCCTCCATCTTCACATACAAATAGGAGGCGTGGCATTTACCTCTATGGTTTTTCTATTATATATCATTGAACAAATTTGCTTGCAAATTTAAGGGCGTGTTTGTTATTCGATCACTCCCGCTTTTTTCTACAACCACCAAAGTTATAAAAATGTGCATCAAATTCCAATTTCGTAGGCGCATTTTTTGTCAATACTGGGAGTGGCACTTGAACAATTTTACCCATTTTTAAATAGCAACCTATGTACATATACTAGAAATGTTTTTGCACAAAAAATTCACAACTGTGAAAGTGCCAACAATAGACAGACGTACGGGCAAGTCTAAATCGACTCAGATTTTAGTGCTAGTCAAGAATATATATATATACTTTGTAAACTTTATAGCAAACTTACTATGCCCACGGCATCACTAAAAGAAGGGGAGGGTAATAAGAAGCAATGAAAATATTGCTTAATGGTACTGGAAAAGTGAGAGTCAGCGGGCGGATAGTTTGCAGTATGCAAAGAAATATAGTAATGGCCACCTTATGTACATATATAGTATATACACTTTAGTAGAAAATAATTAAAGAAACTTTTAGACGAATATACACAAACGATTTTCTACACACTTCTTTGCAAGCACATAATAACGAAACCAACACGAAAAAAATGTGTTTCCAACGTTTTATCGTAATTGTAAATATTTGAAGTTTAACTAAATGTTGAACTAATGTTGAACAGATTCTATAATAAATGAAATATAGGAACAAGTGAAAATGTCAAAGGCGGTTATACACAACCATTTAATACCCTACACCACTTACCTACACAAATTATGTTACAATTAGTTTAGTTGCCACATAAATAACTTTATAAAATATCGCTACAAGGAACAAATAAGACAACAAAATTTGGCTTAAGCCAAATCTTAAATACCCTTCACATCTACAAAGGTGGGCGTGGCAGGTATATGATTACACCCTCTAATAGTGCTTGTATTACGCATCAGCTTGCAAGTCCCGTTTTATGGTGAAAATGGTTTTTTGTCGATTGTGGGCGTAGCCCTTGATTGATTTTGCCCCCTTTTAGGAGTTACAAACATCTGCATAAACCGCCACAAGTGGTGCAAGGGTATAAAGATACATACGAAACAACAACAACAACTGCATTGTATGCATATGTGTACCTGTGACCTAACCAAAGCCAAACTAAAGCAAACCAAACCAAACCATTGATGGTATAATCGATAGATGAATATGTTGGAGGAAATAAATAAGTAGCACATACAATAAATAAAACAAAAATATTTTATTACCCTACTACATACATGCAGCCAACGAGGGGAGTGCAAGAGTTTGGTTTACCATGGAATTTTAGTGATTTATGAAAATCACTACCAACTGTTATTTTATGGTGATTACAACTCATAAATTCCATATGATGTGTAAACACACACATACACAAATGTGTTATAAATCTCATCATTACTGGTAGTTAATGACGTGGATATTTGGTGTAACTGTAAATTATGGTAAATTTGCATTTGTTTTGCTCTTCTTTTTCCTTTCCATCTCACTCTTTTTATTCTTTACCGGCAAAAAAAAAAATTTATAAAAAAAAATTGAAAAATATTATTTTATTTAGTAAATAAGTGGACATTTTCTGTGCAACCATTGAATACCCTACAAATGCAAACTTTGTTCATATGACAAATATTTCTTATAAGAGAGAACGTTATATGGAGCGATCAGTTCGATCAGTTTCAAGGAGACTAAGTAATTGCTTTTGATGAATTTTTATACGCTACACCCCCTACTTGTGGTGTTAAGTTTTTTTACATGTTTATAACTCCAAAACGACTAAACATAAACTGCACTATTGTTATTATTTGTTGTTGTTCAGATTAATTTGCTGCAGATTCCAAAGAATTTGACCTAAATAAAAAGTCCGTCAAGCCTGACCACTTAGCTCCACAAATTATGTTACAAGTTTGTTGAGTTGTGTCAGTAAACAAACGCGAGGCATTGCCATATAAATCACTTGGCAAACGTTAAATTTTTATGCGATGTGACATATGTCAGCGTAGAGCTGCTTCAACTCGTGATTCATTCTGAGTCGGAACTTTCAGTGAACGCGTTCAGAACCAAAGATTTTGCGGACAATTTGTCTTTCGAACACACCTAGAAACGACTTCTCAATTTTGGTAAGCGTGCCTAGCTTCAACGTCATAGAGAAGCGCAAGGATGATGATGGTCTTAGACGGTTTGCTCTTGTATTGCTTACATAGCCTATATGAAGACCTGTCAGCAATAATTCCTCGCATTCTTCTACATGCTGACATTATTATTGGAGGTATTTACGACTGTACCTAGATGGACGAATTCACGTACTATTTCGAAATTATATCGATCACAATATATGCAAGTGATTCAAGGCTCGCTGAATCTCTGCATGTTGATGTCGCACATATGGTTTTATCCTCATTCACCGCTACACCAATCCATGTCGATTCCCTCTCATTACTGGTAAATGCTGAGGTAACATCTCTCGCGTGCCGGTCAATAATGTCAATTTCGTCAGCGTAAGCGAGATCATGATAATTTTGATAAAAATTGTGTCATTGTGTCTCCCTGTATAAACCGCGCGCGAGTCTTGTAATGATTTGATTGTGAGTCCGAGCATAAGAAGAATTAGTCGTAAAGTTCTTCTACCACAGATGATGCTGTGCGAGAATATTTTTTTGTATCATTAAGAGATGAAAGAATGGAAAAACAAATTAATGCCTTTGAAAGAGGAACCCTAATAAAATATTTATTAAAATATGACTAAAATGAAACACGTTCAATCAATTGCCATGTTGGTATTTGCGAAAAAACATCTCCCTAAAGTAAAAGACGAACAGTGTCTATATACATAAAGAAAAATTATTTCCAAGCATATGAAAAAACTACACTTGATTTAGGTTAAATCTTAAATACCCTCTACGTTTCATATAAAAATAGTGGGCGTGACAGGTATATGATTATATGTATATGGATCAACTGGCAAGTTAGGCTTTTGCTCAGAATAAAATTTTTTGAAAATTGTAAGCGCGCGCCCGTTAATTATAAATATGAATACCAGATTGTGGGCGTGGCTCTTTACCAATTTCCAATTTAAATAGCGTGCATGCAGAAGAATCAAGATCAAGATCAATTGATGGAATTGTAGAATCTCCGAGACTGTTTCTTAGTATAGCCCAACATCTTACATGGAGGGTATAAAAACTCACCTCTACCCCACTATATCTCTCTCTCCCTCCCCCTTTTTAAAATACATATAATGTGCTTGTTGTACGCCTTCCTGCCAGTCCTTCCTCCTCTCCATTTTACCATGTTTGGGTTTATGCCTCACTAACTAGTTATTTGAATAAATCTAAAATCCCCACAGAGTAGAATTTTATACGACAGAATATTACTCAACATTTATAATGGAATATAAATGGTGGAGTAGAAGATGAAGAACACACACACTTACACACAACATGAAATACACAAAATTTATGAAGGCAAGCTGGTATTAGTTATAATGGGTACCTATGTACAAGTACGAAATGGGAAATGTATCCAAGTAACAGAGCGTTATACATACATACATACATATTTCTCTATGCAGTTGTATGGCGTTTAGTTTCTTATATTTTATGAAAAATCTTTAAACGTTAGTGAAGAGGGAAAGAGAGATGTAGAGAGAGAGAGAGAGAGAGAGAGAGAGAGAGAGAGAGGGATATAAGTAGATATTTTTTCATTTTTGTCACAAATTAGACAAAACATTAAAATTTTATTGTTTTTGAAAAGCAACAAAATGACAAACGTTGAAATTAAAAAAAAAAAAAAAAAAAA
The DNA here is from genome assembly GCA_963971445.1 of Ornithomya chloropus. NCBI lineage: Eukaryota > Metazoa > Arthropoda > Insecta > Diptera > Hippoboscidae > Ornithomya > Ornithomya chloropus. The sequence continues at coordinate 43,010,160 of OZ020530.1, read as the reverse complement.
AAAAAAAAAAAAAAAAAAAAAAAAAGCACTACTGTTATAATACACATGTTGCGTGCGTGCTTAATGACTTAACGGCCCTTTTACTCACTTAATGACATATGTTTCATACTCACACTCGCACACATATACACATGCACCTACATACGTTTATGTTTGTTGGTTTTGTTGTTTGTTTGTGAAAAAATGTGATGTGCGCTTACACGCTAATGCCAAAATACTTGTTGTTGTGCGCGGTTGTGGTTGTTATTGTTGTATATAGCAATTTGTTGTGTTTGGCTTTTTATGAGACTGTGTTATGTGCACACAGCTAGATAAAAAGGTCATAAAAGAGTTTAAAAGAAAAAAACCAGCAACAGTAGCAATAATAGTCATATGGAATAATAACAACAACAACAAGCATAATACGTGATAAAGTATCACAGCCGCAAACGTGATTCTATGTGATTTTAAGCAAATAAGAAAATATTGGAATACACATTTATAGCGCACACATGCGGACACACACGGACTAATAAGAGATATGATATGATAAGGAAAGGTTTTTTGTTGAGGAAACTGAGCTCGAAGTGACGCAGCATTCGATAGCTATCGACTGGAAACTGTTGTAAAGGTATACACATTTGTATAAGTTTTGTAACATGGATACTAATCATATATTGTAGTCATTGGTGCACTTGGACAATACATAATTCAATTTTTGATAACATCCATATAAGATGGGGGAGGAGGGTATACTAAGTTTGTCTTTCCATTTGCCACACCCAGAAGGAGGCGTCAGAGATCCTACAAAGTATATATATTATTGATTAGCAATAAAAACTGAGTCGATCTAGATATGTCCGTCCGGGTGTATGTCTTTTATTTACGCTTGTAAGTTTTGAGATATTTTACTGATATTTTGTAAGCATTTTCTTGTTTCTTTTTCCTATCTTCTTCTTCTTATTGTTATTATTATTATTATTATGTCTTCTTCTACTACTTCTTATTTCTTCTCATTCCTTCTTTTATTTCTTATTCTTGTTTGTCCTTCTTCTTTTTATAACCTCTTCTTACTTCTTCTTATTTTTTCTTCTTTCTTCTTCCCTCTTCTTATTATTTTCTTCTTCTTATTCTTGTTCTTTTTAGTAATTATTAATGTCAGCATTTTCTTTTGATAGTTTTTTTAAATTGTTTGTTAAATGGGGGATGGTTGGGTGTGCTGTCTTTCTCTTTTTTTGTGACTGCCCTAACAAAATCTGTATCCTGAATGAATTAAAATCATATAAACAAACAAAAATCGATAATCATTTACATGTAAATAAAAGTAACCATGTACTGTTATATACTTACTCAAGCATGATATACATGCGGTTGGTTGATTGTTTGGTTGGTGTAATGATGATGGATCATCAACTCGGCAAAATCAATTGTGTCGTCAATGCTTTTATTTGTTGTTTCTTGAACATCTCTTTTTCCTCTTATTCCCGTTGGTTTGTCTTTTGAATAAATAATGCTTGTTCCCTTTTGCCGTATTTGGTGAGCCACAAACATAAACACGACATAAAGTCAAAGATAGAGCGTAAGAGAGAGTGATAAAGAAAGAGAGAGAGGGGGTCGAAGAGAATCAACTCTACTCGCTCTTGCTTTCAGTTTCTTCTTCGTGCTCTATTTATAGCCCCACATAACGTATACATAAAAAAAAAACTTGGCAGCACTAATTAACTCACAAACTGTTTGCCGCACACTATATTAAGCCCTGGTGTGTTGTTGTTCGTTCCTCTTACACACATTCCTCATTATTTCTTAAACGTCTACACACACATGCATGCATATAAATGAATGGATATAAAACGTTGTGTGATTAACTTTTTGTCATACGTGGCTGTATGACTGACTGCATGTGCTTTCCTTTTATTAAGTATGCTATTCTTATTATGTGTGCAGCTAGTGTCGGCAGCATTCTAAGTTTCTATTGTGTGCGTGTGCGTGTGCATGCGTGTGAACAAGTGTATAATAATTCATGGTAATGTTTGTTTATTCCCATTGACTGTTGACTTACTTAGCAAATGATTAATTAGTATCTGTGCTTTTTCTTTAAGGCTTATAAGTTAATTTTTTTTTTTCGTTCAAAAAATGTCATTATTCTACTAATTGTTCTTTAAATGGCAAATTTTTCCTTTCTTACTTCAAACATAAAAAAAAAAGATTTTTGCCATAAATTTTCCCTTTTTTTATAGCTTTCTCTCTCGTGTGTGGCTTGAGCATCATCATGAAATTTTCTATGAATATTTTTTAAATTAGTCACACACCACTACTCACGGCTTAACTAACCCCTCTCTCAACTTAAAATAGTGTACTCTTTAGCTGTAATACAAATAGTCTGGTCGGATCCACATTTTGGCTTTAGTTAATTAATTAAGCTAATTTAGTACTTTTCAAAAAATGTCATTAAGAAAGTTAGTAAAAACAAGTAAAATATTGGATTTGGTTTAAGCCAAACCTTAAATACCATCCACATCTATATGCGTTAAGTATCAGTTTGCACGTTGAGTTTTACGCTGAGTAAGGTTTTTTGTATATTGTGAGTGTATCGATTATCCGACCACGTCCATTTTCGGCACATCGATGAATGAGGTAATTATTAATTAAATTATAATAATATATAATTAATAATTATAAATTTTAACTTCACAGCTCAATTTTTGTGGAATTTTTGTATTTGTGGGCGTGGCCTTTAACCGATTTTGACCATATAGATAGCAATCTGCTAACTAGAAGTGCCCTTGCAAAATTTCAGCACAATATCTCCATATTTACCATCGTAAAAGCGCCAAAAACAGACGGACGTAACCCGATCAACTGAGTTTTCGATATTGATCAAGAATATATGCGTTTTTTAGGGTTTCCGACGTCTCCTGCTAGGTGTTGCAAATGAAATGATAAACTATAAAATGGTATAAAATGGGAATTTCTGTTTTAAAATAGAGCGTTATATAGGGAAAGTAATCATCCTTGGCCCAAAAGACCTGAATGTGCTAAAAAAAATATCCAAAACTGTCTGTCATATTGATCACAAGTAATAGATGAACGGACTGAAGGACATATGTAGATAAATGTATTGGGAAAGTGAAACGGTGAGTGTGACATTTTCGCCCTTAAAGAATTACAAATATCTGCACAAATACCAAAAGAATGCCCTGGTATCGCTTTATAGTGTAGGAGAGTCTAATTAAGTATACATGTATTTCCATTTTTAGATAGAGAAATTTTTTCATATTTTTTTTTATATTTTTTATTTCACTTTGTACAATAATTCAATTCAATTGGTTCAGTTGATATAATTTTGATTTGTTGCTGGTGCTATTGTTGTTGTTATATTGTACGTTGTACTGTTGTAGCGTTATGTGGTGTGGTTTACGTTTACATACATTTCTCATTTCTATTTTTAATACATAGTTAGAGTGTGTTTTACAAACACACACACACACTCGCAAATGAACGGACACATACCAACACACCTGTGGCTAATTTTAGTTGAAAATGAAATTTCATTTCGCATATTTTACCACTTACCCAACAAGTTTGACGTTAAATCAACATATTCTTTATATAAGCTTGTATGTGTGTGTGTGTGTGTGTTTGTTTGTAAATTGTACAGACACAAATATCTAGTATTTATGTATAACATACATTTTGTACAATTGTGTTGTTGTTTTCACACCGATTTTCTAATTAATAATAAAATACAAACACTTTTGTGTTGTTATTGTTGTTGTTGTTCTTGTCGTCATCACTGTGGCGTATCATTATTATTATTATTATTACTAGCATCATCACTATGATGCTTGTTGGTTTCTACTATACATATTATATATTTTATTATTATTATTATTATTATTGTTTATTAGAAGAATTTTTATATTTAGAACATAAATTGATTAACAGACAGAGAGCCATATGAATCATACATTTACGTTTAACAAATGAGTAAAAAAAAATAAAAAAACTAAAACATTTTAATTTTACTATTTGTGGGCGTGGGAGATCTTTATTACTCACTCTAATAGTGCCTGTATTTTGTTTTAACTTATGTAACGGCTTATACGTTACATGAAATGTTTTGTAAATTGTGAACGTGTCTCTTATTCGACCACGCCTATTTTTGGCAAATTGATGGATGTGCTAATTACAAATATTTATACCAAATTTCAACTACGTTGTTCAATTGTGTGCGGTTGATGCACAGATTTTTGTCCACTGTGGGCGTGGTTTTTGGCAGATTTTGTCCCATTTAAATAGTGATCTGTGTGAAGAAACTATGCAGAAATGTCTGTGTAAAATTTCAGCTCAATATCTCAAAATTTACAATTGTGAGAATGCCAACAAGAACGGGACACACGGACGAACATGTCTAGATCGACTCAGATTTTGATAGTGATCAAGAATATATATACTTTGTCGGCTCATTAAAGGCTGCTTCTGGGTGTTGCAAACAGAATGAATTTTCATTAAACTTATTTTACTTAAGTGTAATTTTTTTTATACCTATTATATATCAAATGAAAGAGGGGATATTGAACATTTTGAAAATATGTACCGTTATGTGGATCATAGTCGGCGATTATTTTGAGAAAACTTTATTTAAAAGTAAAAACGTGAGAAAGCGCGAAATATGCAACAACTCGATAGAGTGCTCCACCATTTGTTTGTCCATCTCACTCCTCCACTCACATCAAAACACAACAAGTGTTTTAGTTTTATTTAAACAAAAAAATCTCAGTCGATTACGTTGGAAAATTATATATTTTTTGAACTCTCTTTAGCACAACATAAATCTGATTATTTCAACTCGCACACAATTGCAGACAATTAAAAAAAAAATTGTAGAAAACTAAAGAAGCTAATAAAAAACAAAATATATAAATTCCTTTATAGCGTGCCGCCCATAAAAAACATTGAAAAGCTGCTGTGTGGCTCTCTATTCATCTGCCAGAAAACCAGTTTATATAAAAAATGGTGATTAAGCAATCAACAGAAAAGAACGTTTATTACTCAAACCACAGCATTTTTGTTGTGTCATATAATGTTTTTTTATACCCTCCACATAAGATGGGGGTATACCAAATTATATATATATACTTGTATATCATCAAAAACTGAGTCGATCTAGACATGTATGGCCATGTGTCACTGTGTCTGTGCGTCGGTCTGTTGTTAGCCTACTCACGGGCGTAAATTTTATTGAGATATTGAACCGAATTCACACAATTTACAAAAATCCCATAGCCAACATAAAACTAGACTTGCAAGCTGATACGTAATACATATATTATTAGAGGGCGAGATATATATATATATATATATGCCGCGCCCACCATTGTTGATGTAGAGGGTATTTAATATTTGGCCTAAACGAAATTAATTTTCCTCTATACTTGTTTATTATTATTATTGTTTATACCCTACTCAAGTTGTGGTATGGAACCATTTCTTTAAATCTATTTTACAGAGTCCGTACGTCTGTCCATGTGAATTTGAGTTCAACTTATTGTCTGTAGTTTTAGAAATATTTGAAATATTTGGTATGAGGCTTAAGAATTAGTTTGATGGAAAATGTATTGTATTGGTTCATGTTGAAGATTCAGTTATAATCACTTTTCAAGGAAATATCATGAAAATCTGAATTGATCCATCCATTGTATGGTCGTTATGTCCATTATTGATATTCTCACGGTCGTATAATTTGATAAATTATATTGAAATTTTGTATAGAGGCCACACTTTTTTGTAAAGATCACCCCTCCGGAAAGAACTTTTATAATCGAAACATTACTTTCCTTAGATAGAATTCAATTTTAAATGACTATTTTTATGTACATTCCTGTCCCGTACTTTTAACGTTCTAAGCAATCCAAGCTCCCCCCAAATACACCAAGTGTTCATTTTTATATACGTATTTATAATTGACTTGTTCATCAATATATTGAAAATGAGCGGAAACGAATAGGGACACGCCCACAATTAAAGAAATACTTCATCCACAATTGCACTTAAATGAGGTAAAATAGTCTACCCTCTCTATCCTCCTCCCTCTAATCCTTTCTAACCGCCACCGTGCTTACACGTATAGGGGTCATCCCCTGAGTGGATGGTCATATTATTTTAAAAAAAAATAACACTTAAAAGAAGGCGTTACTATTGTGTGCCACGGCGCACCACACCAACCCACTGACGCCTATATGTGAAGTTTAGTGTAAAAATCATCTTTTTTAAAAAGTGTTATATATAAAAAATTTGATGACAAATCTATTTGTCTTCACTTGAAATATCTCAAAGCCTTTAAAGTTAAAGTTTCATCCATTTTGGTCAAAAAATATTAAGTTTTGTAAATTTTCGCCCAATAAAGACTTCGTTTGAAATAAGTCATTATACAAGGAGAGGTTCCACAAATGATGCAATTCAATCCATTTTCGATAGGGCTCTTTTTGGCCCAGAACATATTCTTGTACTAAATTTCATTGAAATATCTCAAAGGTGCGGCCTGTAGCTTACGTACAAATTTACAGGAACTCAAAGACGTACAAACGGACATGATTAAATCTCTAAAAAAAAAGTGCTTGTGAATGGATTGTTACAACTGAAGGTGGGTATTTGCCATTTAGTAGTTACAAACATCTGCACAAACTTTATATACCACGTTTTTACACACAAATGATGTGCAGTGTAAAAAAAACCGTGCGAATGAGTGCGTACTTTAAATATTAATATATTTGTACATGTGTGTGAGTGTAGTTTATTTTTGATCAATAATATGTACAGTTATATATATATTTTGTTGTTGTCATTGTCCTTACAACCTCAATAAATCACTTTCTTTCTTTTTGTCTTTCTTTCTTTCTTTCTTTTTATATTGTACCCTCTTTATTACTTTCTATACTTTAGCTTTTCAAGTTTGATTGAGTATCTTTATGGATGTGAGAGTAACACGCGCCATCAATTGTTTGCCTTTATTTCGTTTTCTATAAATAATATCTCATTACTTTTGTTTGTTTTGCATACCAAGCATATAATGAATTACTGTGACATTGTTTGTTGTTGTTTGTATACCATCCACATGAATGGGACAGATATACTAAGTCTGTCATTCCATTTGAAACATTCAGAAGAAGGTATCAGAGACCCAACAAAGTATATATAATTATATTAGAGCTGAAATTTTCTATTTGATACTTTCAGAGTCTGCACGCAGATCGCTTCTAATTAAGTTATTAAGCCACGCCCACAATCGACGAAAAATCCTTATATAAGCTACAAAAATTTGATACACATATATGAAACATGTACACTACATTTCCATCCATGCGGTAAAAATGGGCGGGAGCGGATCACAGACAATTTACAAAAGAAAGCCTTACATGTGCAAAATCTGACATTGTAATTCATTTGTATTATATATGCACTATTAACGGGCGTAATCAGGTACCTGCCACGCCCATTTTTAATATATAGATATATATAATATTCAAAATTTGGCTTTATTCACACACGCTTACAAACAGTTCCATTTACAGGACGCAGCTTTCTACTTCAAATTGAGCCAAATCGTTAAAGAGCCACGCCCACAATCGATAAAAATCAAATACTTGCCACAAAAAATGAACTGAAGTTGAATTTGATAATTAGCCCAGGTATCGATGTTTCAAAAATTGCTATGGTCAGATAACAGACACGCCCACAATCGATAAAAATCCATTTATCTGCCATAAAATGTGAGCTATGAAGTTGAAATGTAAAACACATAACATTTTTATAATCAATAAATGTGGACACGCCCACAATTTACATAAAAACGTACCCAGCTTAAAGCACGACTTGCAAGCTGATATGCAATACATACCTCATTGGAGGGTGTAATTATATACCCGACCAACCCACTGCTTATATATGGAGATGGAGGGTGAAGTTAAGATTTAGTCAAAGTCAAATTTAGTTTTGTTTCTTTTTTTTACTTGTTTATAATAAATAGTTTTGCGGACGTTTGCGTACGTTGTGAAAAGTATGCTTAAATAAAAAAGTTTCATCAAGTCGTTCACAAACTTAAAACGAAATACATATATAAAAATATACTACAGTTAGGTTAGACCTTGTGCGAGCCGCATTTGTGTTCGTTAACTTAGATTCAATTCCATTTAAATTGAACTCTATTGAAACTCGTCTTCTCTTAATACAATATCAATACAAAACAAACGAAAGGGGAGAGAAGAGAAAAATAAAAATAAAATTTAAAAAGACAGCAACAAAACAAGCTACAATATTGTATACATTAGATGTACAGTTTTAAAAAGATAAATTCGGTATTTTTTTCGAAACGTCTTTTCGTAAAGAAATAAGTGGATACTCTGGAGGAGGAAGCTCCTATGCAAGCAAAGAAAACATTTTATATATAAACTCACTCTCTCTCCCTCTCTCTCGCTCTAGCGAGTATTATCTCTCTTTCTAAATTTTTTTTACAAAAATATATCTGAAAGTTATACTGTGTACACATAATTTAATAAAATATAACTAACACATACGCAAGCTCGCATACACGAATCGATTCTCTTACTCTACACAACGTACACAGTAGTACATTTACACCAGCCCCATACCATCTACACCAAAGTCAGTATCTTTCTAGGCAAAAAAATGCACAATATTCCCCCCTCTCATTCTCTCTCACTGTCTCTCTTTCTTTCACTCTTCATATCCCTATCTATGCAACTGTTTCTCTACGCTGCTCAAGCACGTACTTATACTGATATACAGTTTTTTGTCTACAACTTATACATGATGTTACCTCCAAGTACAGGGTGTTTCATTTCAATTATACAGAGTGCGTGCGGTAGTTGAGGACACTCATTTTGTTTGTTTGTTTTTCTTGTTTTCCTTGACAGATTATCAATGGAGGTATATAAAATGCCTCAAGAAATGAAGACAGAGTTATCGTGGCTATATGCGCGAAACACACCGATTTAAAAAGCATTCGTACATAAAGTTCATCGTGAATTGGAAGCAACCGCTGGCGAAGTAGAAACTGTTGTAAAACGCAAAAAACATGAAAAACGTACAGACACTGCTACAAATACACAATTTGTCCAACAAGTGCGAGAAATCGTTAACGAAAGTCCTCCAAAGTCCATAAGGGACAGTGCGAGGGACCCACACGTCTCTGAGAGCCTAATCCATAGAGTTGAACACGAAGACCTCCGCTCTGCTCCGTCACACAAAGCTATGACGACACAAGATTGGATGACCGAAAATGTCTATGACCACATTACCCCAAACTTATGGCCACCTAGCTCCCCAGGCTTTAATCCTCTGAATTATTACGTATGGGACGTAGTTAAGCAGGAGACCAGTAAAAATCTTCATAATACTATTTCATCACTGAAGCATGCTATAACAACAACAATGATCAAAATCGGACATCCAACCCCTTACTGAGTCCATTATTGCCGCTAATGAAAATTTTATTGAATAATTGTACAGACTAGGAGTCAATTAACAATTCAAGTCGGGTAAAAATTTCATGGAGTTGTTTTGACTGTTATATATATAGACAATTTTTATTTAAATCGTTTCAGATAAAATATATTAAAAGTATACTAACTGTTATACTTAATAAAAATTCCTTTAATATTTTATGTTAAATGTTCGAGTCATATATAAATTGTTAGAGAAAAAATTGAAGTGTTATATAATGCAAACTGTTATACAATATCAATATATTATATATACAAAATTAATTCAGTTTTCTAAACCATTGATGAGAAAAACAAACAAGTAAAAAAAAAGACTAAATTTGGCTGCACCTTCACATGCAAACAGTGGACGTGGCATGTACCTAATTATTCTTTCTATAATCTATGTATTATATATCAATCCTCCACATTAAATTCAGGCGTTTTTGGTAAATTGTGAGCGTGTCTGCTATTTGACCATGCCTATTTTTGACATGATAAATCGATGATGTAATTGTAAGAAATTTCATTTCTATAAGTTAAGTTTTTGTAACCGTTATAACGATTTTTGACGATTGTATGCGTGGCTTTCAACTGACTTTGCCCAATTTTATTAGCGTTCTGCGCACAGAAATTACTTTAGTTTAATATTTTAAAATTTACATTTGTGACAATGGCAACAATGGCAGACACACGGACAGACTTGCCTAGATCGAATTAGATTTTGATGTGGATTAAGATTATATTTACTTTGTAGTCTCTGATACCTCCCTCTGTGCGTTGCATATAGAATGGCACACTTGGTATACCCTCATCACACAAGGTGAATGCTAACACCCTGTATCTTTTACTGAAAAGCTATAAAAGTTAACGAGTCAGTCAGACAGTTTGTTGTGCAAACACACGGACGCTAGAACCACAACTACGTTTTCATATTTTCAAGTTTTTTCTTGTTTTTTTTTCCTTGTTTTTTTTTTGCCACATAAACCGTGTTCAACAAGAAGTAAAAAAAGCGAAAACTTTTGAAAATATCCTTTTGCCGATTTAAATAAAATAACAACAGCAGCAACATAAAACTTGTACTCGTTTTTGTGTTTTATAATATTTGTAAGCGTACATCACACACATGTCGCCATACCTTTGGGAGCAACTCACACATTCGTGCATTTCATAACAAATATTGAGTAAATATTTCCTTTTCCATAATATTCATCATCTTCATTCATCATCATTATCACCAAAATCATCATTAAGAAAATGTGCCACCATTGCACATAAATAATTACTTATGAATATGTTTGTATGGGTGTGTGTGTGCTGTTCCACATACATGACTGTTATAAACGCTTAATACATTTTCTATGAAAAGTTTGTTGTAAACGAATAAATATTGTTACATGTTAATATATATTTTTAGCTTAAGGGAGGCGGCATGCACCATCAATATGATCAACGTGGACTATACGAGGTTCCAATACATACATTATACATTATCAAACTGTTATAATAGCTTTAAATAAGGGAGAGCACTACCACCATTTGTCCCACCTCACATTATACATACATACATACACATATACATGTCATGTGTTTATTTAACTTAACACCCTAAACTTGTTATTGAAAATATTTTCTGTGAAACTTTTGTTGATATTCATGAGAAGTATACCATAAAAATGATATGAGTAAAACGGGCAAATGTTGCTTTTTTTCTGCAACAACATATAAAATAAACAAAAAACAAGTAAGAAAGTCAAATTTGGCTTAGGCCAAATCATAAATACCCTCCTCATCTATAACGGTATGCATGCATTACGTATCAGCTTACAAGTCCACTTTTACGTGTAGTATGGTTTTTTGTAAATTGTGGACGTCGTGTCTGTTATCCGACCACAATCATTTTTCGCTCGATGAATGAGATAACTCTCTATAATGTGGAGGGTATAAAAAGATTGGAATTCATTCATATTTTTACGAACATGAATTCTTTTATGACTAAGAATAAACTTTTCGTATTTTAGTTTCAAGCTATCAAATATTCTAGATCGATTGTTTGTTATGCAAAAATGTTGACTTCCATGTGATATTAAATTTTTATCTTGCTTTCCTTTTACTCTAATTTAAAATAGTATAACAGTTTTTATTCAGTCTATAACAAAAATAACAAACAATATAAAAATAATTGTAAAGTTGTATAACAGTTTGAAACTCAAAATTGTTTTTAAATATTTTTACTTTGTATTTTACAAGTTTTGTTTAATTGTTTTATGAAAAAAATTTAATTATTAACAGCTTGTTTACAAGTTAATCATAGTGTTTGGTTTAGTATAACAGTTCGTATATTAGTACAAATGATTTTATATTACATTGTAAGAGATAATCAAATAAATCAGAAAATTTATAATAAATTTTATAATTGTATAACAGTTCGTTTCAAGTCGATCAGAATATCAAGTTTAGTAGAAGAGTTTATATATTAATATAACAGTTATTATAATTGTATAATAGTTTATTTCAAATCTGTTAGAATGCTTGGCTTAGTAGAACAGTTTGTACATTAGTAAAACAATTATTATAAAAATCCCTCTAGTCGACAAATGTTATTTTTTCACAATTTTCTAATGCATTACAACCTTCAATATAGTCAAGCTGAAATTTTCATTTTCAGAACATATAATTATTATAACAATTCAACAATTTAATTGTGTAAACGATAATTGTTTAACAGTATCGATCGAGGCTAAACATTATGATCATGTCAATCCTTACGATCAAGTCAACCGCAATGTTCAGTTTAATATTACAGTTTGTAATATTATTTTGTTGTACGTTTATAAAGACACCCACAAAAGTCAAATCACAAATTCTCACAACTACAGAAAAGTGGGCGTAGTCGCGTAACAAATACAAGTTGTTTAATTGAATTGATGATAATAGTACTTTGTATAACAGTATAAGAGTTTAACAGTTGTTTTTTATAAACTATAATCTATAAAACTATTTAGTGTAATCAATCAATATATGTGTGCGTGTGTAATGATATAGCACTTTCCGTGTGTTTTTATAACAGTTTCATTAATATTATCACATTTTAGTTAGTTAAGTAATACTTTAAAATAAAATTATTCTATATAATACACTTTTCAAAAATTTAGTCGTAATTTATAGCAGCTCGGTACTTGTATTATAATTTGAACTAAAAAAGTTTCTTATTAAAGTAAGTTTCTGTACTAAGCGGTAAGCACTGCTACTCTACACCTTAATGATTTCTTCTTCATGTACAATATAGGGATATACCAATTATGTATTTTAATACGGACGCACCCTTTTACGTTTGTCATATAATCTGTCAACGTCAAAACTTCAGCAAACTTTTATCTTGATGAAGTTAACAAACGAAAAAATTATAAAAAATTATGAGTCAGTGGTTGCAACTTTAAGAGCTCTCACACCGATGTTCGGTCATAATAATCTTTTCATTATATTTACAACGCATTTAAATGTAACATGTGCATTACACGTGGTTCTTCCTTTCAGTCTAAAAAATCAATGATTTCATGTTTTATTAACATACAAAATTGTTATGTTCTTATTGAAAATCCCTTTACATACATAAATATTGAATTTTAACGTAATTAGTTGCTAGTCAACAAAAAGGTAGTCAATTCACATTTCCGTTATATTGTATTAGAAAAAAAAATGTCTGTATCATTAAAAATGTTCTCAACTAATCAGTGTTGTACTTTGTAAAAGGGGTGCATCTATGAAACAGCGTGGAAACAAGTAACAGAGAAGTAAATTTGGCTTAGGCCAAATTTTATATATCCTCCACATCTATGTAAGAGCGGTGGGCGTGGCAGGTATACTCTAATAATGTATGTATTACGTATCAGCTTGCAAGTCGAGTTTTACGTTGAGTATGGTTTTTTGTAAATTATAGGCGTGTCTGTTATCCGATCACGTCCTTTTTTGGTATATCGATGAATGGGATAACCATAAATAGGGACACCAAATTTCAACTTAACACATTCGCGACGGGGCGTTGCTGGCTGTGCTTACTGTGGGTACGGGGCCGTTTTTTGTCAATTGCTACAATCGCGCATAGGTTTAGAAAAATTGCTATATTGTTAAACGATAACTTAAATGACGACATAAAGCGTCATCCGCACCCAAGGGAAAATCTTAAATGACGACATTGGGCGTCATCTGTCGCGAATGTGTTAATATCTCAATTTTTTTTGGCAGATAAATAGATTTGTATCGAATTTCAGCTCAATATCTTAAAATTTAAGCACGTGAGAATGCCAACAACAGACAGATACACGGAAACACGGACGTACGTGTCTAGGTCGATTCAGTTTTTGATGCTGATCAAGAATATATCTTTTGTAGGGCCTCTGACGCCTCCTTCTGGGTGTTGCAAACAGTATGGCAAACTTATTATACCCCCCATCTTATGTGGAGCGTATTGAAATCAGTTTTCACAAAACTGTCCATCCGCTTTTTATAGTAATAAAAAAAAAATGAGCGACAAAAAATTTTTTTTTTAAATCACATGTCAGCGCGCCGCCCTTAAGTGTTTTAAACAATATAGCATCATCAACATAAGCTGCAACACACGGCAATCATTGACTATGAAACACTATGAATTTACGTATCAACTATAGAATGCCAGATATTTACAAGCATTCATACATACGGTATACAGATAGAGAGTGATAGAGAGTGAGTTGAACAGGAAATATTTTTACATTTTGTTTACATTTACTTAGCAAACACTTTTGTTGCTACTGCTATTGCCACATAGCAGTATCACTTCTCTCTCCACCTTGACAATACTGCTGTTGCTCTCTCTGCCTCCCTGCTTTCATCCAACACTACGTTTGATATAATGCAAAATGGGTTCAACAAAAATGGATATGCAAAGAAGTTCAAATATGTGTGTTTAGAATTATCTACGTACATCCGTGTATACACACATATTTATATTTGTATGTATATGCACATGTAATCAGAAGCATGCAAACTGATGGAATATTCACAAAACTACTAGCTGGGGCATAAACATTCCTGTGGAGGCGCATTTACATACACGTACATGTTGCAGCAGTTATTGTATATAGGGTTATAATGAATATAACTTTTGTATGTGGAAGCTATAACGTTATTATTATTATCATAGTTGTTGTTGTTGCTATTATTATTATTACTAAGTTGTATGTGCACATTTCTCTTTATAAATGGTTAAATTGCTTTTCCTACTCTACTTGGTATATTGGGAAAATATATATTTCACGTATGCATGTATGTATATGTAATAGATCCGTACATATACAGGGTGCATGCCGTAGTTGAGGACGCTCATATATGTGAATGTAATTTCTGGAGAACAATTTTGTTTGTTTTTTCCTTGTTTTCCGTGTCAGATCATCAATGGAGAAATGAAGAGACATGTAGTTATCGTCGCTATATGCGCGAAACACACCGATTTAGAAAGCATTCGTACATAAAGTTCATCGTGAATTGGAAGCAACCGCTGGCGAAGTAGAAACTGTTGTAAAACGCAAAAAACATGAAAAACGTACAGACACTGCTACAAATACACAATTTGTCCAACAAGTGCGAGAAATCGTTAACGAAAGCCCTCCAAAGTCCATAAGGGACAGTGCGAGGGACCCAAACGTCTCTGAGAGCCTAATCCATAGAGTTGAACACGAAGACCTCCGCTCTGCTCCGTCACACAAAGCTATGACGACACAAGATTGGATGACCGAAAGTGTCTATGACCACATTACCCCAAACTTATGGCCACCTAGCTCCCCAGGCTTTAATCCTCTGAATTATTACGTATGGGACGTAGTTAAGCAGGAGACCAGTAAAAATCCTTTTTTTTTTTTTTTAAATAATCATCCACCCAGGGGTTTATGGACATTCGATTTAAACTGGTGGAGACTTGGCGTGGCGAACACCCCGGTTAAAGAACGAACCGTTTCGATAATGTGTTGTGCGATAATATACCGGCAATTCTTTAGCAAATGGGTGAGATCGTTGAGCAAGCCTAGTGGTCCTGTTAAAAAATCTCTTTCATCTTTGCAGAACACATGCCATGGAAATACTTTTACGCAACATAGCTCACATTGCGTCGGTGCTCAAGTGTGTCGAGAGAGTTGCACAGTCTTTCATCACTCATGAGCACTAGAGAAAACCTCCAAGGTTGAATTGAAAGCCTTCGCGCACACATGCAAATTGTACTCCAGCTTCGGCCGAATATAGGCGACGTGGATGCTTCTGATATCAGCTGGGGTGAAGTATTTCCTGCACCGCTTTAGAAAGCCAAAGCTCTTGACTGCTTCTTTCGACATTTCGAACAAGTGTTCTTTCCAGCGGACGTCACACTGTATTCTTATGCCCAGAACATCTCAAGAGCAGCTGATTCTTCTACATTTACGCCGGCAAAGAAAAGAGAGCGACCATCACCACCCCTGTGCGACAGAAGACCGCCCTGAGTTTTGTTAGCATTGAAACTCACCCTATTTACCCGACGCCACTCTGAGATTTTCATGAGGTCGCGATTTATACTATTTCGAACAATGATCAAAATGAACAAAAAGCAGTTGATTCGGACATCCAATCGTTTCCGACCTCGGACTGAGTCCGTTATTGCCGCTAATAAGAATTTTATTGAATAATTGTACAGCTTAGGTAGGAGCCAATTAACAAATCAAGTCGGGTAAAAATTTCACGGAATTATAAAAAATTCTGCAAAAAAAAATATGAAAAAAATTTGTTTTAATGTTAATTTGTCCTTAACTACCGTACACACCCTGTACATATACATACGTTACAAATTTTTATATCCTACCCAACTTGTGGCCAAGGGTACATAAGTTTGCGCGTATGTTTGTAACCTTTAAACAGCAAATGCCACACCCACCTTCAGTTATTCAGAATCAAAATTTGAAGCGATTTAGTACAAAGAGGAACTCTATTGAAAATTACTTCCGAATTGAACCATTTTTAGAACCTCTCGCCATATAAGATCCTATTTTAAAGGAAGTTTTTATAGGGCGAAAATTCGCATTTTTTAATATTTTTTGAGAAACATTACGTGAGGAATAGTTAATTAACTGAATATTTGTCGGTAACAAATGTAAACCCGATTGGGCCATTTTTAGAACCATTTTCAATATAATAATATTTCTCGAAGTTTATTGACACACCCAAACGAATTGAAGCATAATTTAAGGACCTAAGTGTTGTTGGGTGTTAAATGATCGGCCATGACCAACCATAACATTTACACTTGTTTTGTTAAAAGGTATGAAAATTACATATGTTAGCTAAAGCTCATGTATAATATGCTGCCTACCGCATACAAATATATACAAACACACATACACATACACATTGGCATGTATGTAAATCATTGCATATCTACGTGAGAATTTGCATAAATGATCCTCTTGGTTTATATCCTGCCATGTAGATGAGTAAGTGTTGAACGAACCTCTATGTAAATAGATTTATCATTTCACTGTTTCTCCGCTCTTGGTTTGTAGAAAATGCATACCGTAAAGCGAAAAGCGTATCTATGTGTATTTGATTTATTTATGTGGTCATTTTTCACATAGAAATGACATAATTTTGTGGCAACTTCTCTTTTATGCTCTTGTCTCTGGCTCTGACTATAGTTGACATTGCACTTATAGGGTATACACACACACAATCATTCATATATATATATATATATATATATATATGTGTGTACTTGCTTGCTTACTTAATTCCATACATTATTGTCTGTTTGGTTGAATGAATGCCTGCGGCTGCCTGCCCGCCTGCCACCTACCTTTTCTATAGGTTTGTGTTAATACCTCATACGTTTTATATTTGTGTATAATATCGAGACACGAAACTGTCGGTGTTGTTGTCGTTGCCACTGCACTGTATGTGCCTTCTTGTATTGTATTGTGCGCTCATATGCTTAATATTGTACATGCTTCATGTCTATACTGTCTGTGTTGCTTTTTACTCAATCTATGCATGGATTTATATGCACTAACACACACATGTGTGTTTGGTAGTTAACTAGCTGTGATGCCATTATTTTAATATACATCCCTGTTGCACACACACACCCATATATATATATACTATAAAATAAAACCTAAAGTAATATAAATGACTAATGTGTAAGGGGTTTATGTGTATATGATACCCTGCACATAAGATGGGCGGCATTCTACGTTTATCATGCGATTTTCAATATTCAAAACTTTACCCAGTACATATATTCTTGATTAGTCTAAAAATTTTAATCTTTCCAGACATATCCGTCCGTCCATCCGTGACTGTCTAATGTTGGCACTAGGGCAATTGTAAATTTTGAGACTTTAAGCTGAAATTTTATACATGCTAGTTTCTACACACAGAACCCTATTTAAATTGGTTTAAATTGGTCAAGAGCCACGCCCATAAACTTAAAAAACTTGTTTATCGAACAGAAAAAATTGAGCTGTCGAGTTGGAATTTGATAATTATGATATAATTACACCTTATCCATGACTGTGACAAAAATGGGCCTCACCGGGCAACAGAAACGCCCACAAATTACGAAAAATATAAAGCATAAAACTGGACTTGCAAGCTGCCATGTAATGCATACACAATCAGAGAACGCATAATCAAGTACCTGCCACGCCCACTATTCATACGTACATGCAAAGGGTACTTAAGATTTAAATTTAATTTCTTTTCTTGTTACTTTACACATTTCTGTTGTGTTTTAACACATATACATACAACATAAGCTCCTACATATGACTTATTTATATTATACTACATCATGTATATGACTGTGTGTGTATGTGTGTGTGTGTGTGTGTATGTGTGTATGTTTTAATATTTATTAGTTGTGTTATATTTTAAGTGGTTTTAAGTTCAGTTCATGGTGTGATTAGGGTGTAAAATTTTCAATTAACAGTTTTGTGTGTAAATCTGTCTCTTTCTCGTCCTCCCTTCACTTTATTTACTTGCAAGAATTAAAAAAAAAAACGAAAAAACACAACAACCGCAATTTATTGTTATTTTCACTTCCTTTTAGTTTCGCTGTAGCAAAGGTGGTACATGGGAAAGTAAACTTTTTCAAATAAAATTTATTAAAATTTGATGGATATTAGCTAAGCAATGTCCGTCCGTATAGTTGAAACGCTTGGGTTTTGCAATAAGTGTGATATTTAACTGAATTCGGGCTGTTTCCTATTAAATAATGAGCACAATCAGTTAACAGTTACGCCCACAATTGATAAATATTAGCTTACAATTGATAAAAAACTTCAGGATATCAAGATCCAGATTGAAACATTATTATAAGAACTGCATGCAAGGAACAGCAATCGGATGGACACGCCGACAATCTACAAAATGACTTCAAAAATGAGATTTTTGCAGTAAAATGTAATTTAATACAAAACTAAACCAAATATAGTCTTTGTTTCCTGGTTATACCGTGCACCACCCTGTGGTTAAAGGGTATATTATGCTTGTAACTCCTAAACGGCAAATGCCACACCCACCTTCAGTTATACTGATCCATTCAGACTCAAAATCTCAATCGATTTAACCAAGTCCGTCTGTCCTCCTGTCTGTCCATCTAAATTTGTGCCCAAGTTACAGGTCGCATTTTTTAAGATACTTTAATGAAATTTGGTACAAGCACATGTATTGGCCCAAAGGAGAACCCTATTGAAAATGGACCGGATTGGACCATTTTTAGAACCCCTCCCTTTATAATTTTTTTTTTTTTGATATCATAAACAAACAAAAATAAAAAAAATTTGTGACATGTATCATTTTGAAATTTTTGATTTTTGTATAGAAAAATAGAATTTTTCATTTTTCAAAGAAAAAAAATAAATTGAATAACATAATATATCAAGTAGTGTAGGGTATTTGATGGTCGGGCTTGACCTACTATAATATTTTCACTTGTTTTTTCTAAAGTTTATTAAAATGTTTTTGAAAACCGTTATATTGTCAGTGTGGTAAGCAAGCTAATGTTTTGTTTTATAAACTATTATAAGAGCCGTTATACTGGTACACAAACTAATGTCTTGTTATACAAAGTGTTATACAAGGTGTTCTTTTGTTATTTAATTAATAATGTTGTAATAATATACTATTATACCGTTATAAAAAAGAGTAATAATAACTAACTAGATGGGTAAAAATTACGCTACAAAAATTTTTACAACTACTTCATCTTTAGTTATAAAAGGTGCAAAAAACTTGTACACTAAAATATTCATACAAAAACAATGGCAGCTAGGAAAAGTACAATAAACAAAAAAAACAAAAAAACTGAAACTTTCGTTTAAAATAAAACTGTTATACATTGCTTCGTTCAATTATAAACGCCAAGCTGAAGAGTATTGTGATGAAAACCAATCAAGTTGACAAACAAAATTTCATTTCATTAATTTCTCCTTCCTCCCCTTTTTATATATATATTGTAAGTGAGTGTTTGCATTTCCTCTCTATACATTTCATATTACATAGAGTATAAAATTGTTGTTACTTTATTTTCTATTCATGTCAACGTCTTTAGCTCCGAAATGCCAGCTTTAATATTATTGTATTCGCTTTCATTTTTTTTTTTTTTTTTGGTCGTATATGTTGTTATCGGTGCCGCCATGTGTTCTCTCTCATCATGCTAATAATGTCGGAACATATTGTTCTATTTCGTTTTTTTTTTTTCGTTGTTGTTGTCATTATTATTCTATATAACAAAAGAATAACATTGAATAACCGATTTGTACTTAAAGTATAAAAGGAAGGAAGTGTGGAAGGAAAGAAAGGAAGAAAGGACGGATACGTGTATGCGTGTATGACAGAAAGTTTGTGTTAAGGGTCGTCCACTATGTTTCCTCTCCTTTCTTATACGTCTGCTCCTTATAGCCGTTGTACAGGCTTTTGGTTGTTTTACTTATAAAGCTTAAGACACATATGTGTTTGTATGGTAACAACGATTTGCTACTCATTCATGTGTTTTATATATTTTAAATAATTTGATGAAAATTTATAAACTTTTCATCTATCTTCTTCGACTCTGAGTAGCAGAGTTATTATAACCAGTCATGTATTGCGCGTTTTTATACACTCCTCTTAAAATGGGGCGGGCATACAAAGTTTGCTATTCAATTTACAACAACCCCGGACTCCACCAAAGTATATATATATATATTCTTAATCAGCATTATTATGTCGATTTGGATATGTCCGTCCGTCAACCATTAGAGTGTCAACAGCCCCCCTAACGGCAGTAAATTTTTATATATTGAGATGAGGTTTTCTGCTTAGTTTCAACACGGAGATCACTTTTTAAAATAGTTAAAATTGGTAAAGTGCCACGCCCTCAATCGATAAAAACCTATATATCTGCCCATAAACTTGAAATTTGGTACACATATTTGTAGTTATCCCAACCATTGATGTACCAAAAATGGGCGTGATCAGATAATAGACACTCCCATAATGTACAAAAAAACGTATTCAGCGTAAAAATGGAGCTGCACGCTGACACGTAATACTTACTCAACCTGGCACGCCCATTGTTTGTATTGTGGAGGGTATTTAAAATCTGCCCTAAGCCAAATTTGTTTTTTTTTTTTTTACTTGTTGAATATATGACTTGATTACACTAAGTAAGGAGAGAGAGAGAGAGAGAGAGAGAGAGAGAAAGGTCATAAATACCCCAAGAGCATAAATTCTACTGTAACTGTGGTAAACATCCATATATAACTGTAACGCATACCATACATTTATGCGCACCACTCTACTGTCTAATTACTATTCGCTTCAGCTCTATATGCAGCGTTTCTATTCACAATAGAGCAATAATTAGAGTAACGTCTAGCGCAAGTACACACCTTTCTGGGTTTCACCTCATTTCACAAGCCGTCACACACACACACACGCACTCAGACTTTCAAAATAGCAACAATTTTATACTCATTAAAAAAGCAGTTTATATTTTATTTAATTGTTAATTTTACAAGGTTTGGTCGCGCTGGCGTTTCTTTTTTTCTTTATTCGTTCACACATAAGTGTTATGCATAGTTAACTCCATGCATTTAGGTCCGTCCAGATAATTGGTTTGATTATTATTTAACAAGTAAAACAAGTAAATTTAGGGAAACACTTAAGGACCCTTAACATGTGCATACGAAAAGTGGGCGTGGTTGGTACATATGATTACGCCTTCTAATAGTGTATATATTACGTTTCAGAAGTAGACTTTTGCGGAGAATAAGGTTTTTGGTAAAACCCGTTATCTAACCCCGCCCAATTTTTGGCAAATCGATGGATAAGATAAATATAAATATGTATACCAAAATTTCAACTTTATGCCTTCATTTTTGTGGCTAATAAATAGATTTTTGCCGATGAGGGCGTGGCTCTTGCGCAATTTGGCCAATTTAAATTAAGTTCTGGAATACCCCTAACCTTCCATGAAGAGTATAAAAACAAGTGAAAATGTTATAGCCGGTCAAGCCTCATCATTTAATACACCCTACACCATCCCCTCTCATATACGGTTCTATTATAATGGAAGTCTTTACATATATGGCAAATATTCGCAATTCTTAATTTAATTTTTTCACAAAATGATGTGAGAAATAGTTAATTGGCTTAATAAAAATTGGATGCGTAGAATTTGGATCCTATCGGATCACTTTTAGAACCCCTTTCCATATAATGATATTTCACAAAGTAACGTTTATGTGGCAATGCCTCGCGTTTACTAATACAACTAAATTAATTGCAGCATCATTTGTGGAACCATGTGGTGGCCAGGCTTGGCCGACTATAACGTATTTACTTGTTTTTTTAATTTCAATTTATTACTGCGCACACCTGTGTGCGGAGGAAAACAAGTAAAAAAAAACTAAATTTGGCTTAGGACAAACCGTAAATACCCTCCACATCCACAATGGTGGGCGCGTCAGGTCTTCTAATAGTGTATGTATTACGTGTCAGCTTGCCAGTCAAGTTTTGCGTTGACTATGGTTTTTTTGTAAATTGTGGGAGTGTTTGTTGTCCGACCACGCCTACTTTAAATAGAGACCTGCTTGCAAAAACTAAACGTGTCTGTACAAAAAGTTCATTTCAGTTTCTCAAAATGTACGCCTCTGAGAATGCCAACAACAGGCAGACGCACTGACACGCGGTCAGACATGTTTAGATCGACTCAGTTCTTGATGCTGATGAAGAGTATATATATTTTGTAGGATCCCTGACGACTCCTTCTGGATGTTGCAAACGGAATGACAAACTTAGTATACCCCCCCCATCCTTGTTGGAGAATTTAAAAACTTTAACTGCTCTTGTCCAACCAACTTGACCACCTCAACATGACATGTGCACACATTTCCTTATAATATATGCACACAAAGGCCTCGTAGGTAAGTGCTGCATGCTGGTCATTCATGTTATTATTGAATTATACGATACAAGGAGACAGACCTTCACTTTGCGTAAACTCCCGTAAACAAATGCGGTTTGCTTTCGTTTCTTTCATTTTTTCTTTTTGTTCGTTTTTTTTTTTTTTCTTTACGGAAGCTTTGGCAATCAACTACAAGTTGACCTGATTTGTATCTATGTGAGTTGGGTACATACTTAAGAGGCTCTCAAGAAAAATCACTTTCTCTACAAAACCCCAAGCGATGGTAGCAAACGACACAAGCTCCCAAGTGTTTACATTCCACAATATTATTTCTGGAATTCAGAGCATATTTGACTAGGGCACCAAGAAGGCACCACCACCCAACGCTGCGTTACTACAAAAATATGTTACCTCTACACTAATAACTGTGAACTACATTAAATTCTACTTGACAGCTTAACTCTAAACGTGACACATTTTTCATATTGGAAACGAAGCACTTGAGGAAGAAATGAAAGAGAGACGAGTTGACATGTATAACCTTCCCTTCATTTAACACCTTAAATAATGTGATGAAATGCCATCCACACCCCTTCTCAACAAGGAAATGGCACAGCAGATAGGGAGTGAGAAAGAAAGGGAGAGGGCGAGCGAGTGTATTAATCTATTAGCTGATAGTGGAAAGACATGTCAGATAATGTGACAAAAGACGATAGTATTGGACAGAAAATGAGAAACATATCAATTGCTTGTAAAAGCCAAGACATGTTACCCTGTGCCCTGTGGCGCAGCCAAACCAAATGTTCTCTGTTGTCCCAATGCATGCTGTTGTTGTGTCACAACAGATTTCTGTCAACACCTTTCCCTCTTGTAGTTTGCTTCCTTACAACGTCTACTTCTTGCAGTTGTGTCCTTGTTCACATGTATGTAGGTTGTACATTTTGTCACTGTCGGATTTTCATACGTGCGTATGTGTATGCAAACACACACCGCACTAACGATTTATTCACCATGACAATGATGATAAAGGCGAGAATGGTCACTGTCATCCCTTTATTGTTTCTTTAGTAAGCTTATCCGCCCAATTTTCTTTTTATACATACAAATTGAAATAAAATTTTTATAATTCGTTTTTTATAACAGATTGATAACGTATAAGATGAAGTGAAGAATTTCTTTCATTTATTAAATTATATATTTAAGTTCTTTCTTATTGTGACACTCGAATAACTGTTTTGAAGAATATCAAACTGTTATATAAACTGTTATAACATTATTTATTGATTTCTTTGTGAAAAGGATTAACAAACAACACATTCGAACATATTCTAATAACTGTTATACAGAATATCAAAGTGTTATAAAGTATACAAACTGGTATACTATTATTTATTTATTTATTTCTTCGTGTAACTGTTGTACATAATAACAAAGTCTAATATCAACTGTTTCTTTATATATTGACATAGTTCCTAACTAAAAAGGGTAACAATATTAAAACATGTTTGATTTGAAGTTTTAAAAATGATGATGATTTGTATGATCTTTTACATGTTATCATTTATTATCTATCATCTTATTATAACATATTAAAAATCTATTAAAAACATTCTTCAAATCCTTTGATCGTATTGTTTAAGCTGAAATATGTGATTATTATTATTGTTGTTGTTGTTGTTGTTGTTGTTGTTGTTGTTGTTGTAGTAGTAAATGCATTTGGAATTGCTCTTCAATTGAACTATATTTGATAAGAATTAAAATTGTTTATATGTTATCTGAGTATTCACATTTATTGTTTATTTTTGGATTTTAAGAAACTTTTATTCAATTTTTAGAATAAACAGCAGCAACAACAACAACAATATGAAAACTATACGCAACTTGATTTACAAATACTTGAAAAATACTCTTGAACACATAGTCACGGTTTATAGGACACAAATATCTCAATTTACTTTACTCGAAATTCTGTGCATCTGTCCGTTTATTTGTTTGTCTATCTCTATGTACATATTACACTGACATTTTCTGTATAGGTTAAGACTTTACAAACTCGACAAACCATTTTATAAATCTTTCCCATTCTTGTAGGTGTGTGTGTGCGTGAGTACCTTTGTTAATCCAATAAAAAAAACCAAGGTAAATTTTCTTTGGAACAGATCTTAGATACTCTCAACATCTACACATATACACACTGTGGGCGTGACAGATACGTGATTACGCCCTCTAATAACGTTGTTGTTTAGTAAATTGACGGAGTGCATGTTATTTGGCCATGCCTCTTTTTGGCACATCAATGAATTATGAACATATGTACCAAAAATTAAACTTCAAAGGTTCATTTTCGTGGCACATAAATGGATTTTGGTCGATTGTGGGTGTGGCTCTTGCCCGATTTTGGCCAATTTAAGACACCAAGAAGTGTTTGTAAAAGATTTCAACTCAATATTTCAATATTTACGATCACGAGAGTGCCAAAAAGCATACAGTCACACGGACACTTACACTACACTTCGTAGAGTCTCTGACGCCTCCTTCTGTGGCTTGCAAATGAAAAACACACTTAATATACCGACTAGGGAGGTAGTAGGGCAAAAACCTTAGAAGAGTTTTTAAAGAAATTTTCTTATAAATACATAATTAAAATAAGAAGAAGAGAAAAATCCCTGTTAGGTTTACCAGCCAGTTAAGTAATGTAGTAGTATTATACGGTACGGCGTACTACCTAGTACATATTGCCGTAATAAACATATAACAACATCAACCAACAAGCATAAGTATTACCAGCTTATCTTCAATGACCTGCTTTAATGTCTTAATATTTGTTGTTGTTGGAAGAAAGAAATATTCACTTTATTTATTTATTTACTTAAGCGTTTGTGTGTACAGCAACAATATTTAGTGTACAGTCAAAGCCACAAAAATACAAAAATATAAGAAATTGAAAAAAGAAAAATTATAAAATAAATTTCAGAAAAGTATTTAACACAACAACAACATCAACAAAACAAAACCTGATAATTGTCTGAGATTTATTTTGGCATCGTGTCGTTCGTGTCTAGGGGAAGTAAACAGTTTTTTTTTTTTTCTTGTCGTTTTCTTTTACATGCCAGGGTATGTAGTGTGGAATAATATTTCATGTGCGGTGAAGTATTGTTGTTGGTTAGTGCTGTTATTGTTGTCATAAATACTACTCAGAATACTAAGAAACAGTGAATATTATAAAATTATTTAAAGTGTTTGTAACGGAATGCAAATCGTTAGGAAGAGGAAGTGAATCACTGCTAGAAAGGGTACCACCACAGTCCTAACTGTGCCACGAAAAGTGTTTTCAAAATTCGTTGACGGATCAACTTTTATAAAATGTACGAGGATTCGAAATTCTCTGCTGCCACCATTGCTGCTTTCGCTGCAATAAGTTTCTTTTATAATATTTCGCTAGCATTTCTATTAAACTGAAGTGTACAAGGATTGTATATATGTATGTATGTATGTATGAAAGGCTGCGTGTTTGGAGAGACATACAGAAAGGAATGAAAATGAATTTAAATGTGTTTTCAACAACAACAACAACAACAACAACGTTAAGAATATTATGACTTGAAGACTGCATGTGCGTACTATTTGTATAAGCATCTATACATGTAAACCTACTTACAATACAATGAAAATGGGAAAATATTTAAATGCCATCTATTACTTTATCCAACCGTGAATATTTAATTAATTTTTTTCTTTCGTTCGTTTCTTTCTTGTTGAATGTTCGCGAAGTTACTCTATGATGGAAAACGTTTTATAGAATACTGTCACATACTTAACAATATAAGGAAACTTTCATTTTGGTGTAGATGTTATAGGAAATATAACATATGTTACCAGATAACAAATTATAGATTCCAAGACAAGATAATAGCAGAAAAAATCAAACAGCTAAGAAATTATAATGAAAAACAAATAATAAAAGGCGGTAGCAGATAATAGATAGATAGATAATATAAATTATCTAATACATATTAGATAAACATGATATAATGCAATATAAAATTAATTATTGAATGTGACATTTATCTACCAGATAATGGGTAATAATAATTTATAGATAATATGTGAAGAGCACATATAGTATGTATAACGTATACATACGCCAGATACGCAAACCCTAATTCATAGATAATACTATAATATTATAATAAATAAAATAAAAATAATGAATAATAAAAAATTTCAGTTAGATAAGGATAATTATTGCGTAATGTAATGAAAATAAATTGTAGAAAACAATAATTCATCTATAGATGATTTTTACATATTTTATAAAATTCTAACAAATAAATAATTTATGTAAATTGTCTCTCCGATAATAGCTAGTTTTTATTTATATAACAGTTTGTAGGAAAACTTTTCCTTCTTTCAATTGGATTGAAAATCAAACCAAGCAAGTTTCAAAACTGAATTGTTTTTATGCAATTTTGTAATTCATATATATCTGCCACAAAAATTGAGATGTTGAGTTAAAGTTTGGTACATATATTCAAAATTAGCTCTGAATCAATGTGCTAAAAATGGGCGTTGTCGGATAACAGACACGCCCACAATCTACAAAAACCCATATATCTGCCACAAAAATTTACCTATAAACTTGGAATTTGGTACGAGTATCTGTAATTATCCCATCCATCGATATGCCAAAAATGGGCATGATCGAATAACAGACACATGACCCCCGGTACTATACTCGCCATAAACCAATTGGAGAAATATGCCAAATATGCTACGAATTCTCCATCTTACTGAAACTATTGTGTTTCTGTAACAGTAAAGTTTTTAATTTCTTTTAAAGCAACTTTTTCTCTTTCTTTCTATCTCTCTTATTATAAGAAGCAAATCGCGACTTTTGTCAAGTTTTTTAATTACTTCTTATAAAAAACTGAGCCTCAATGAATGTTGCAGAAAAACGATAATGAGGGTTTTTTAGTTTTTAGTACTTATCGTACAACTAGGAAGAGATTCAATTCATTATCTGTGTAAAACGTTTCAAACTTGTCACTTCATATGATAGAATGACCAGAAAATCTTTTCATAGAAATTGTTAATGAATAGTTAAAAAATGTGTGAATGGCGCAAAGGAAACATTTGTTCATATTATATTTAAAAAAAAGGAAAGAGATTTCAGTGCAAGTTAGTACAAGGACGCGCATGCAATAGGAGGGCAAGTGCCACATCCACCTTCAATTATAACGATCCGATCCACTTTGAATCGATCTATCCATGCGAAGGTCTGTCTGCTCATGTAACTCTGTTTGGAAACTACAGGTCCTATTTTTTAAGATATTTCGACAAAATTTGTGCTCAGAGAGCAAGCTCATTGAAAATGAATGGAATCGGACTCATCTTAGAACCTGTCCCCATATAAGTTTCCATTACAATGAAAGTCTTTAAACTAGGTCTCTATATATAAAATGAAAAAACAAAATCCTCTTCAAGTGATAAATATATAAGAAATAGAAGAAGAAGAAAAGGAAATTACGGAACGGATTAAGAAGACTTACCGTGGTTTTGGTATTTTCTTCATATCCATGGCATTGGATTTAGTAAAAAAAGTCGCTTTTTACTAATAACTCGCATAACAATTAGACATTTTATTATTTAATCGTTTTTTTTTGGCTGGTGGTGTTGTTATTGTTGCTGTTACTGGTGGTTGTATGCTTATAGCTTCTCAGTTAACTTTCATTAGTGTTTACTTTTTGGTTGTTGCAATTAATGTTGTTGTTGTTGTTTTTTGTTCTTTACTTAAACGTTTTTTTTTTTCTTTTCTCTTTTTTGCACAAGCTTTAGACGACAACAATGTTTATTATAATTTTAAGGCGGCGACTATTGCTTTCATCTCCAGTTTAGTAGTAAAGATGTCCTTGCCTTGTCATTGTTGCTGCTGCTACTGTGGTTGTTGTTGTTGTTGTTGTTGCAATTGTTCTTAACGATTTAGATTTTATGCAGAGTATGTAACAACAAATTTCCATTGGTCCCGCAATTGTCGGTTTCTCTCTTGTTCTTTTTCTTAATAAAACGAACAAAAAGAACAACAAAACTATACACACACACACAGCGTGAGTAAAGAAGGAAAGCAAGACAGCAAGATAATCAGGGCATACAGTTGAGTTGTTGTTGGTCTCTCAAATGTTATATATTTGTTTTTTGTTGTTGTTGCGGTTTTTTTTTTTTAATTATTCTCTAATTAGTTTTTCTTGCTTTATTTCACTTGGCGGAATATTAATTTTTTACGATTATTAACGTTATTGTAGTTGTTGTTGTTGTTGTTGTTGTTGTTGTTGTTTTTAAGAGCCTAAGCAACAAAATTTTCATTTTATTTTTACCCCAAAAACAAACTTTTGAAGTGATTAAAAAAACAATTTTTACGATTTTGTCCAGTTTTTATGCAACTTTTCCCTCCACAGTTGTAAAATATTTATTCGGGGGATTATTTTTTTTCTTTTAATAATAATTTGAGTTGGCTGAAGATTTTAGGTTTGATTATCAAATCTATCATGTAATGAATATACATACATAAATATATATATATATATAAAGTATATAATATATTTATATGTATTATATTTTTATATTATATCATATATTTATATATGTATATATATATATATTTTTGTTAAATGTTTAAAAATAAAACTCAAACCGTTTTTTGACACAAAAATTAAAATTTATGGATTTTTTTACGATTTATTTTTTGTTGTCTAATTATTGTTTTCTAATTTTTGTTTAAATTTAATATAATAATTTTTTTATATCTACTTTAAAATTAATTATATATGTAGAGTTTTTTGCTACGAATGGATATTTTATTTTTATTTTACATAAATAATTTTTTGCTTATAAATTATTTTTTATAATTAATTTTTTTGTTTTATAAGAAAATATGAAAGTTGATTTAGTTTTTTTTTTTTTAATCTTTAAATTTTTTAATTACTATTATTTATTATTTTAATTTATAAATAAATAAATATATATATATATATATATATATATATATGTATTTATATATTTTGTTTTGTTTTTGCTTTCACAAGTTTTCTCTACTAGCGCTTTACTCTAGCCATCATTTTATAGCAAACTGGTAGTAGTTTAGTTTAAGAATTCGGAAGAGCTGTCGAAGATACAAAAATATAAAAACGTTTTCTTATAAGATCTCTTTAATTTGTAATTTGGTTTAAATTTATCACTAGGTAACATACATATCCATGACAAAGAAGATAAATACTACTGGGCTTGGGTGACTACCCCCTATATATATATATATATATTAGGACAAAATTGATCAGAAGCCATACCCACATTAGTTGAAATTCGTCAATACCCATATTTATAATGAGACCCTTGCATCGATCGATCCGATTTTGTGTACCCTACACCGCTTGTGTCAATTAAATGCCACACTAACATTCATTTGTACAAGAACTTGTAACGGGCCAAACAGCTAGGCTATAGGAAATGAACCAAATTGGACCATTTTTGGAAAGCTTCCCCATACAAGGTCTTATTATGAAAGAAATCTTCATATTGGCGAAAATCCGCATTTCTCAACATTTTTTGATAAAATCTGTTGAAGAATAGTTAATTGACTTAATAAATAAATCTACCAAATTTGCACTTGATCAGATCATTTTTGGAACACTTTTCCTTATAATGAAATTTCACGAAGTGCCTTTTATATGATAATAACTCGCACATATGTTATCCGACCGCGCCCATTTTCATCACATCTACAGACGGACTCATTATAAATATGTAAACCAATGTTCGACTTCATCGTTCAATTTCTGTGCTCGGTAGAAAGATTTTTGCCGATTGTGGGCGTGGCTCTTAACCAATTTTACCCCATATAAATAGTAATCTGCATGAAAAAATTATGTAGAGGAGTCTGTACAAAATCTCAGCTTAATATCTCAAAACTACTCGGTTTTTTATGCTGATGAAGAATATATATACTTTAAACAGTCCTTCTGGACGTTACACATGGAATGACAAACTTAGTGTTATGTATAGGGTATCGAAATGTTGCAAGATTTAAAAGCCTAATATTAGAGCGGCTTTTGTATCTATAAAAACAAGACCTACACTTTGGAGGATTTTTTTTTATTTATTCATTTGCACAATAAGCAAGAAGGTCCCTACCATTGACTATCGCCCCTTCTACCGCTAGCTAGAAACAAAAGTTTTTCTTTTTTCTAGAAAAGTCAGCAAAATAGGAAATTAATTATATTGTGATTCAGTGGAAAATTACGCATAATAAAAACCGTGTAAGTATGGTAAAATATCTTTAACAACAATAACACAACAGCATATAAAACACCTGCTGTTGTTTCATATCATCAGTACAACAACGTAAGTCCATCAAAGTGCCAAGTAGTAAACGTACATAGTGTAAGCCCCTGTTCACACGCACATACGCACACACACTATATAGATAGTAGTAATAGTGCCACCCATTGACATGCACATAAACATTTGTAAGCATTGTATACGTAATTTGAACTCAATGAACTTCAAGTGTAATGCATTTTTCAACACTTTTGAGACAATCCATCCATCTACACACAAACGCACACATACACACACATGTGCAATTTATAGACATATTAAGTGTGCGTGTAACCTGAGTTGTTCATGCTTGCTTGCATTCGGCCTGACAGACTGACGCCCGAACCGTATTATGGTAAATACGAGTGAATTGCAAGGGCATACAATACTAAATTACTCTCATTGTTGTTGTTATTGTTATTGTTATTATTATTACGTTATTATATGGTTTAAGCGTTAAGAAAGAAAAAAACAACACACAAGAATTATAATAATAATCAATTCAGTTGGCGGTTAATTATGGCTAAAAACCATAAAGCAACCGGAACACACATATATTTATTTTTATATATATATATATATAAGAAGGAGAAAAACGACTTGTACACACTTACTTCCAAGTTTTATTTCAAAGTTTTTATACCCTTCACTTTAGTGGCGCCCGTGAGAATGCCAACAACAGACAGACGCACGGACATACATGTCTAGATCGACTCAGTTTTTGATGCTAATTGAGAATATATGTACTTGGTAGAGTCTGTGACGCCTGCTTCTGGGTGTTGCAGACGGAAGAACAAACTTAGTGTACCCTTACCACTAACATGGAGGGTATAAAAAACATATGTTTCAATAATTATGAAAGTGATTCACATTAAAATGTAAACGAGTACAACGAAAATAAAATGTGGCTTAAATATCCTCCACAAGTTTATATACATTGTAAACAGTGGGCGTAGCAGATACCTGCTTAGTTCATAATAAGCTAAAGACATAACACTAAAGAATATATATAATGAGTTTTTCAATAGGGGCATAACATTTTTGTTTTATTGTAATGCAAGCACATCCTTTGCAGTTTTTCGTGATCTGTCAACGTTAAAATGTCACTAAAGATTAACATTTTTATCGTGATAAAGTTTACAAAAGGAGAAAGGTTTGGAAATTATTAAAAATTAATTTTAAATCGGTGATTGCAACTTTAAGTAGTCTTACTCTTCAGTCGTAATAATCCTCCACCACCACACAGTCTGTGCCTATTTTATTGGATAAATTCGAGTCATATATTCACACTATTGGGTGTTTCTAAACCGATAATAGAAGCAATCGTAAGTGCTTCAGTTCAAAATGAGCGAAATCAGTCGATTCCTCGCCTTTCACTGGAATTGAGAATATCTCAGATTGTGGAGAATTTTGCGTAAAGATGAAAGCTTATACCCTTACAAATACAATCAATCAAATTAAACTCAAGAACTAGGACCTCTTGATCATTTGAAGCGCCGGAACTTCTCCGATTAAAGTTTGAAGAAAAGAAAATCCTGAATTTTAACACCGTTGAATTGCATTTTTATGGGATTACGTTAAGTTGTTGATTTATGCCAAGAAGTCAACAATGTTAGAGGGGAGTTTAGGGGCAAATTCGAATGCTATCGGCCCAGGTCGTAAGAAAAAGTGATAAAGTATTGGCTCCAAAGAAGTGCCTCGCGGTGGTCATATAAATGAAATCGTTTGATTCGATATTTAAATGTAAGATGTGTACTTGTACGTGGAATAAATTTCAACCCAATATCTCAATTATTCTGGGTTTTATTTAAATACGAAATTGTTATGTCCTTATTGGAAAAGGAAGTGATGATTATGATCTGCAGCATATACAAACATACTTTAAAACAAGTTAAAATAGTCCACAATCATCTTAAGGCCACGCCCATAACGAATCGTCAAAGGTTGGACTTAATCCATATATAACCCATTTTTATTTTTATTTTTTTTTTTCATCAATTTTTTTTTATTGTATTGTGATATGAACGAATGAGCAGATAAAAAAATGGCAAAATTTTCCAATTGTTGAATTTTACTGTATTCTGCTCTCAGCTCTAGTACTCTACTTTTTTGTTTTTTTTTTGTTTTTGCATTCATGTAATGACTTCTTCGTTTATTATTTTTCTACAATTTTCTATATAATTGTGTGTGAATGGACATGTGTGTGTACAAGTCATTGCTATTGCTGCTACAAAATGCTTCCAAATATATGCACACGAATGATAAGACGACAAAGCCAGGCGTTGTGCTTGGATGATGATGTTAAAGTGAGTACAAAAACTTCAAGAATGTGGGGCAGGGGACATAATAGACAAAGAAACAGAAGCAGAGAGAGAGAGAGACACAATTTGTATTAAAATTTTACACTACTGTTAATAGAGAAAACGAGAGCAAGAGAGCACTGATACTGACACTGTCGTGTATGGTGAAAAGTGTACATGGTGTGCATGCAGAGGGGGGGAATAAAAAAATTGTGATTGCATATATGCACACTCACAAATGTTATTTTGAGTGTAATACGGATGTAAAGTAAAGTGTGAGAGCCGGCACACGACAACGGCAACGACGGCAACGAAATGGAAAAGCACTAAGCCAAAGCGAAAAACGATTTTTACAATTAAAACAACAACAACAACAACAATAATTACAACAACAATAATAATAAAACATATAATCATTGGGAAAATATATGCATTGAATATATAATATCATCAAAAGCAGCCAAAGAGCTATAAAATGATGAGGATTTTTTTGTCATTTACAACAATAGGTATTGCCTAACAACAACACCAACAAAACATATATATATATATATATAGTACTATATATATATAGTAATAAGTGGACATTGACAAACTCTCGTATATGTTTTTTGTTTTTGGGGTAGATACGACGCCGTGCGATAAAAATCAACGTTGGCATTTTGTTTTTTGGGATGCTGTACGCGAGTGTGTGTGTAAAGTTGACAATAAGTATTATACTTACACAACTTGTAGACTTGTATTATTATTGCTAACGGTGATTGAAAGTTAATCAGTGACATTGAAGAAGTTTTTCATAAGTTTGATTCGATAAATAGCGGCCAGGCACCCATATGCACACTTCAACAGGCACGCTCTGACACTTAAACCCACACCCACACACACACACACACACCAAGTCAGGCATTAATTATACAAAAAAAAAAAAAAAAACGAATTAAAAAAAAAATTGCACTTCTTACGCAAAAAACAAGATAACGGCCCAAAAGCCTTTTATGTATATTGTTGTTGTTGTTAAAAAAAAAAGTTACGTTTAAACCCGTTTCTGATTAAACACTTTTTCTTTTCAAAGCGGAATGTTAAGACACAAAATATGTTGCTCGCTTTTTCCATATATCATATATATATATACATATATATACATATATAGATATTTTCCATAATTTTCATCAATTTCAATAAACCTTTTTACACTTCTTCTTTCGTTTTATATAAATAAGGAATTTTTCCTTGCCAGGTATATAAATTTTTTTCAAATTTTTCAGACTATTTTGATTTTTTATCAATTTTTTTTCTTTCACATAAAATTTTTACATTACGCGTAGACGAGCAACTACAGAGAAATACTAATGCCCTGCTGCTTCTTACGGCTTTTTCAAGTCTATTGGAGACTTTTTTTATTTTGCTTTATACTCTTTTTACTTCGATTTCTCTCTCTCTCTCTCTCTCTCTGTCTCTCCATCGCTCTCTCTACCTATAGAGGCAATGTACAGTTAGGTATATGTAATTGAGAGTGCCAGAGACTCGTATTTTAATTCTACCTTCCTTAGTTGCATTTTATCATATATTTATAAATTAGAGAAAAAATACTTTATATAATACTTGAATAATAATCATTAAGATTTATATTAATATTTTATATAAAATTTGTAATATCTAAAAACTGCATTGTCAATGCAACTCTGTCATGTTATTAAGCGGAGAGAATAAAAAAACCCAAAACATTGACTACCACGCACTAGTGATCTCTTTCCATCTCATGCAATAATCGTTTAACTAATGCATAAAATTTACCGTAATTTTATTATACCAGCTTTCATTCTTTTTACTGTAACTAACATTTATTGTGGGGTTTGTTTTTGAGTATAATTCTTTTTGGTGTTCTCTTTATTTATCTTATGTCTACTAGTTTTGTTTTGTATATGTATTTTTATAGTAATTTCCTTAAAATTGTAAGCAAAACAAAAACAACATTGGCAAGTTCGCTGTAATTTTTCCATTATTTACACACTGCTAATGGTTTGGGGTAAATTTCTATAACTTGACACTATTTTTCTTTAAATTTGTTTTTCCATTTTTTTTATTCAAATTGTGATAATAAAAAATTGAGCAATTTTTTTTTTTTGTAACTTTTAGCGTTTACATACCTTTAGACTGGAAAAATTGTTACAAATGCGAGCAACAATTCATTTTCATTTTTAGAAATGTTGCCCCACCAAAGTCAATTGAGAAAATTAGTTAGTCTGCATTTTACAAATATTCATTTTATATATTTTTTGTCTTAAAAATTTTTTACCTTTTACGTATTGCAATTTATTTTATCCTCTTTATCGCACTATTTTATTGAGAGGTTCGTTCACATCACTTTATCACTGTTTTTTTTTTTTTTTTTATATTGTACATCTTGCTTTACCCAAGTGGAAAGTATATTTTTATCAATGTTTATATGAATAATTTCATATAGTACTTTGTTTTTAATAAATCTATTGCTGTTTCTTATATATTCACATTTTTACCTAACACTTTTACACTTGTTTGGAATTGTTCATAATTTTTTGCGATTTTTTTTTGCGGAACAAAAAATTAACGTGTAATTCCGAAATGAAAATCAACCTAAGTTCCCAAATTCGCCATTTTCAATTTTTTTTTACTCTTGATGGCAAAAAAATTTGACAAACGTTCACGTAGTCCTCTTTCATATGTCACATAATGAATTAAAGCCGGGACTGTTATAATAATATTATATAGGGTTGCATTTGTTAATAGTATAAGAAAGTTTTTTGTGGGAAATATTTAAAGCAAAAAATAAACAACAATAAATAATATTAATTAAGAAATTAAAATCTATGTTCATGTTTTTTATTCGTCTATAAAATGACATTTAAAGGATTGGAAAAGGGGGTACATTTGTATAAACATGCTCAATTTATTAAATTCCTTCATTTTACCGGCTTTTGCATGGTTAATAAAAAATGTTAGTAGAAAAACTCTACAGTACTAAATGTAAATACATATTCTAGATTATAAAAAAGAAATTGATTTTCTAAAAATGTATACCAAATGTATCAAATTAATAAACACTTTAAAAAGAAACCATTGTGAAGTTCATCAATTCATTTCAATTGCCAATTGCCATACAATTGTAATTTTTAAAATTTCTGATTTTTTTTTTGTGAAAGTATGCACTTGCGCTTCTTTTATTAACAACAGCTTATATAATTATTGCCGAGCAACAACCGAAGTGTTGTTACACGAGGTATTAAAATGCATGTAAGGAATACATGCTGGGTGAAATTTTTTACATTCATTTCTCTCTGCATCTATTAAGAAAAATGAAACAAGTTCAAGTTTTCTTTCATTCTTTATATAAATAGTTAATGGCACGACCATAATATAAATAAATGTGACAAACACTCTGTCGAGTTACTATCCTTACCCTTGACCCCGAATTATATTAAGCAACTTCGGTTGGAAGGGTAAATGCTAACCACAACATTCTCCTAGGCGTAACATTCTAATCACACATAGATTTTTTGCAAAAAGCAAAATTTTTCATCTACCTATCGCAATTTCATCAATTTCAAATATAACCAGCAAATAAATTGAGATTTGTTTCTTTTTTACATATTTTTATTTCTATGTATATATTATATATATATAGATGTACGTAAAAATTTTAATTGCAATTACAGACAAAAGAATTACATTATATAGAAAAAAATCTTAAGTTTTAAAAGAATGGAAGTTAAAAAAAAACAACATGTGTGTGTGTGTGTGTTTATTATTGTTGACATAATTTATGTATCCATAATAATTACAATTGAAATGTATTGAAGAGACACGACATCAATCTTTGTGTGTGTGTGTGTGGTGTGATGAACATTATTTGAAATTAAAATCCAGTTTTTTTTATATTTTATAAACAATTCTGAAAGTTCAGAACAATATAGAGAGAAAAAAAGGTATATTATTAACAATCGGTATTATTATAACGGGCGATTGGTTACATATGTAAACGAAAGAAGAACAAACAAATCAAAGATTTTCGTTTCTATTCACATTACATGTCAAAAGTATATTAGATGTGTATGGTATGTAGCAGGTGTGTACACTACACAAATTATTTATAAAACAATTCATTTATATATATATATATATATATATATATATATTTTTTTTTTTTGATACAGTGACAATAATTACGAATGGATTTGAGTGGATCGATTATACGATTTTGTCACGGCTGTATTAACAATTTAGCGATACTACAGATATTCATCACATTTCATACAATCTTGCAACACAAAATGTTGCTTTCTGATTATAATCAAGTGCCAACCACTATATATGTATATATATGTATACATAATTTGTTTGTTTTTTCAAAATAAAAATTCTCTTCAGTTTCTTTTTGTTTTGATTATTTGATTTTTTCGGTGTATTAGGGGCGCTATTGGAATTGTCGCCGCTTTTATTGTTGCTGCTGCCGCTGCTGTTAATGCCATTTTCATTATATGATTACTTAGTCACCACATGCAACATTATCTTTACAATGTATTTGGAGTTGTTTGTTCTTGTTCTTGTATGTTGTTGACCTTCTGTAATATTGTCATTATTAATAATCTTATTTTTACAAAATGTGCCGGCATAAAGCCATTACTACCACTACTTGACAATGTATACGTTATATATATATTTATATATATAAATGTTGTTGTTGTTGTTGTTGATATTCCCTTCAATTGTTACTTGTTTTGAACATAACGCATTTAATATTTTGTTAATGTTTTATTTTCAGCCAATTTTTTTTGAAATTGTTTTTTGTTTTCTGTTTTGTTTATGTGTTTGAATTTTTTTTTTTTTACATAGGAAACAACAAAAGGTATAAAGGGAATTTAAAAAAAATATTTTTTAACTGTAAATTTAAAGTGATTTAAAACACTTTCAAAGTTATAAACACATATAATAACCTAAGCCATTTAATAAATTTAAAAAGCGTTCATGTTCTTGTGCAAATTGGCGTAGCAAAGAGATCTCAAAATCATATTTGAACTGTTGAAATATGAAGGGTAGAGAGTACATAAAAAAACAGTTATTAGAGCGTTATACATCTTTTAAGCAGATTTCAAAGATGCATCAATAAACACTGAGACAGACTGACGGACATAATAATAATAATAATAACCTGACATTGGAAGAGTAGAAGCCTACGTAAATGGCACAAACACCACAAGAAACTACTAGCATGATTTATCGGGCATTTTCGAAGGAAGAAGTGATAAACGTACTCCGGAAAACAAGCAACTGGAAATCGCCGGGGCCAGATAAAATCCAAAATTTCTGGCGGAAAAAATTCAACACACTGCCTGATGTAATTACCAAAGGTATAACGTATTTAATACCGAAAGACTTTAATAACACAAAATCCATCGAAATATAGACCAATTACTTGTCTATCCACCTTATACAAAATTATTACATCTTGTGTTGCATTAAGAATCAACGAACATTGCAATAACAATGAAATTATAACCGAACAAGAGAAAGATTCTGTAGTTTGCAATCAAGTCTACAAAAATTACAGAAATTTGTCAGCCGCTTATATAGATTACAGCAAAGCATTTGATTCAGTACCACATGCATGGTTAAGGAAAGTACTGCAACTGTATAAGATAGACAAAAAAATTATCAAATTCATGTAGTATGCGATGGGACCTGGCGAACTACGTTATCATTGAAAATAAATACAGAATACATTACTACAAATGAGATACGAATCATAAGAGGCATTTTCCAAGGTCACTCATTAAGCCCCTCATGGTTTGTGCTCAGCTTGAATCCCTTTGCCATCAAAAAAAATAGTGAAAAGCTAGCAGTGATTAAACATCTGTTATTCATGGACGATTTAAAATTATACGTTGCTACTAAGAATGATTTAGCGGGGCTACTAACCATGGTTGAAAAGTTTTCTGCTGATATTAATATGGAGTTCGGCAACAACAAATGCAAAACATTGAACATAATTAGAGGTAAACTCGTAGAAGCACCGCACGAATTCCAAGATGGGCGAATAATACAAGCGATGGCAACAACAGATACATATAAGTACCTAATAAACCCAATTGAACGTAACATCATACAACAGGAACTTAAGCAGGAATATCGTAAGCGAGTAAACAATATCCTCAAATCACAGCTAAATGCCAAAAACACCACCCGTACTATAAATGGCTATGCAATATCACTGCTGGGACATGGAAAACCTGCAAAGACACACCAGAGTTATGTTGACAAAACATCGAAAACATCACCCGAAATCAGCAGTAGAACGTATGACACTACCTAGGAA
Organism: Ornithomya chloropus; assembly: GCA_963971445.1. Classification (NCBI taxonomy): domain Eukaryota; kingdom Metazoa; phylum Arthropoda; class Insecta; order Diptera; family Hippoboscidae; genus Ornithomya; species Ornithomya chloropus. Next base: position 42,970,218 of record OZ020530.1, on the reverse strand, counting down.
AATGGGAGACAGGGGGTTCGATAATGTTAACAATTTGGGGAAAAAACAAATGATAGCGCTTACAGAATTCTTTCACCGCAAAGCAGAAACATCTCAACTGAATCGAGCGATTTGTGCTGCAGACGTCACAAACATATTATGCCCAGGCATCCAGATACCACAGTTAACAACTTAGTGGTAACGTCAAACGAAGAAGAAATAAATAGATGGAAGAGCAAACCGCATCACGGACGACATGCAAACAGCTACAAACTACTGGTTGGCTGCAGGACAATTATATGCTGAAACTGAGGGGTTCATGTTAGCCATTCAAGCCCAATTCATTGCAACCCGCAACTACCTTAAGGCGACCGTCAAAGACTCCACAGTCGTGACCGACAAGTGCCGCTTTGGTTGCAATCAAATTGAAAACATCCAACACATTACATCGGGATGCACTAACTATGCACCAACAGAATACAAAACAAGACACGATTCGGTCAGTAAAATAATGCATCAACAAATAGCACTGAAATATAAATTGATCGAACATCAACAACAATATTATAAATATCAACCTGATTCGGTGCTAGAAAACGAAGTATGTAGGCTGTACTGGAATAGATCAATATATACAGATCATACTATGGATGCTAACAGACCTGATATTATGGTTTTGTATAAACGGACGTGGAAAGTATTCCTCATTGATATAGCGATACCGAATAATAATAAAATGCAAAGCAAACACCACGAAAAAATTACGAAATATACGCTTGCTAACGATATAAAAAATCTGTGGGGTGTGTCATCTGTACGTATCCTGCCCATCATTATATCAAGCACTGGGCTAATCCCTAAGAGTATCCACAGCTGTCTCAGAGAACTAGAACTTTCCAGAACTCTATGGCGGGATATGCAGAAAGCGCTAACATCAACCACAAGGATAGTTCGAAGATTTATGGGTGATAATGACAATGAATTCAATTGATCAACAACTAAAAGTGTGTAAATATTGTAAATATCTATGTACATAATGTAAATTATATTTTGCATTGTAATTTCTTAAAAATTTGTGCAAAATTTATAATAGCCACTAAATTGAGTTAAATAAAGGGATATTATTAATAATAATAATGTAGGGCGTTTTAGAACTTAAATGCTCATTCTTCGCCTGTCGAATCAACCTCGCCTTTCATGGCAAGGTAGGTAATATTTTTAACTGTCGGTAGGTTACCAAATCCAACATGATTCATGAGTTCAAATTCCAGGAGCAAAAAAAAACTCTGCCACTTTTTTCTCAGCTGGATTTAACAGCCGAGTTTACTAAGACAATGCCTTAGCCCACTCAGCTTCTGAAAGGACACACTGCACTGACGGACATAATGAACTTTATTAAATAAAATTAAATGGCGTAGGGTGTATTAAATGTGTGGAAATGTATGTAACTTATAAACAGTTTCAAATTGCTTAAAGATAAAACAATTGAATTATTTCTTTCCGTATGTCTGTCTCTCCTGGTAGCAGTATAACACTTATTACAATGGTATTTTTGTACAAAGCCTGGTGTGTTAAGCCTTAGAAAAACTGAATTGAAAATATTTTACATTGGATCATTTTTAAGCGGCCTCACCTTTATGCTCCTTTACAATCTCTAACAAGTCTTCATAGAACGAATATTCCCATTATTTAAAAATTTTTATACCCTGCACCACCCTGTGGAAAAGGGTATATTAAGTTTGTACGGATGTTTGTAACTCCCAAACGGCAAATGCCACACCCACCCTCAATCATACCGATCCATTCAGAATCAAAATCTGAATCGATTTAACCATGTCCGTCTGTCCATCTAAATTTATGCGCAAGCTACAGGTCGCATTTTTCTTAAATAATTCGATGAAATTTGGTACAAGGACACGTATTGGCCCAAAGAGGAACCGTATTGAAAATGGACCGAAGTGGACCATTTTTAGAACCTCTTCCCATATGAGGTCCTTTTATTTTTGAAGATATTTCGGTGAAATTTGGCACAAGGAAATGTATTGGCCCAAAAATAAATCCTTTTGGAAAAATGGATAGGATCATTTTTAGATCCCTCCCCATATAAAAATTTTGATTTCATAAACAAACAAAAAATAAAAAAAAAATTTTGACATGTATCATTTTGAAATTTTCGAAAGTACAAGTAGGTATAGAAAAATAAAAAATTTCCTTTTTCAAAGAAAAAAATTAAAGTGGATAATATATCAAGTGGTTTAGGGTATTTGATGGTCGGGCTTGACCGACTATAATATTTTCACTTGTTTTAAATAAATGATGTTTAATAATTAATTAAAATAGTAATAATTTGAAAATTCAATGGGACCATTTTTGGAACACCTTTCCATGAAAATGTTCTTTTTACAATAATTCTTTTTTTTTAATTCAAAAACCGATCGAGGCATTTGTAGATTTTTATATGATACTGGTGTAGGGCAAACTTAGGGTAAAACTTTAGCTGTGTTTGTGAGTGTGTGTATGTGTTTGGGTATATGTATATGTATATATAAAAATGTTTTTAAAAATGTCAATTTCGTATTTTTCAGAGTAAAAAATATAATTTTTTGGATGTATGTTACAATTTTATCTATGTACGCACCACCTGAAGTGGGAAAAAAACGTACGTGTTAGATTCCTTAAATTTTCAAGCCTGTCTTTTCTTTTAAAAAAATTTACTGTTGTACACTTTTATGTAAATGCTGTTGTTGTTGAAATTGAAAAAAACATATGAAATTACTGTACCGCTTAAAGCAAAAACAAAAGCAACAACAAAAAGAAGCCTGTTTTGGGGAAAAAAAATTGTTTTTAACAACAACAAAATTTACTCAGATTTTAAACGTAGTCCTGCAAAGATTTGCAAATTGCACGAGGGCGTCGCAATCATTACCTATGGTGGTGGATTCGTAAGATTCGGCGAAGGCCGCACTTATGTTTCTTTTTTGTCTAATTTTTTTTTTTTTTTAAGGAAATATCTTCATTTTTATATTCTCCCTTTGTCTTATCATCAAGTAATACCCAGCAAATCATTTTATATTGTACGCAAGAAAAAGAAAAATTAAAAACAAATATACATCCAACATCATGAAAACAAATTGTTATCGTTTAGGTGAGCGTCACAAGTTAAGTGATTGTTGCCCGGATATAAACAAAGCATTTCAATATAAAACGATTTGCGTTATTTGTGATGAGATTTCTATATCTAGATGTCATTCTGGTTGTTGTTGATGTTGTAGTTGTTGTTGATGTTATTATTATTATTAGAATTATTGATGTGGTTGCTGTTGTTGTTGTAGCTTATCAAATAGTTGCATTAACTAAATGTTAAAATCGGGATCTTACGAAAACAGCGCTCGAGTCATGATCACTGTAACCCAGCCGTTTGGTATGCTTAAATACTTCATTTGTGGTTGCTGTAACTGGCATTGATTGATCCAATTGTTCGGCCATACTCAACACTAATCTCAAGTCCTTTTGCATGTGACACAGCGGCTGTTGCGGATTAAAAACCCCATTGGCCATTTCTGCAAATAAGAATGGCACGTAAACGATATTTAATGATAAAGAAACCACCTTTTATAACCCTCTAAAAAATAAGTTCCTATTGCCACATTTATGTACATATACGACTATTTCATGTACTTACGCAAATAGTGTTTTTTTTAATTTTAGGCGTTTGCGTTATTCAATCACGCCCATTTTTGGCACAGTGTTGGACAACTTATATATATACCAAATTTTAACTTGATAGGCATAGTGCGATATATAACTTTAAGATACAATTTTTTCGAGGTATATTGAGACTTTTGTTTATTGTGGGCGTGTCTCTTAACCGATTTTGTCCAATTTTAATACGAAACAGCGAAACTGAACTAACAATACGTATGCAAAGTTTCAATTTGATATCTCAAAAATGACGACCGTGAGAGTGCCAACACGGACGGACATTTCTCTTTTCATGCTGATTAAGAATATATATGGTTTGTGGGGTCTTCGAGGCTTCCTTCGATGTGTTGTAAACGGATGATCAAAATGAATATACCCTCTTCCCTGAGGTGGAGGGTATAAAAAACTTAATTTGGCTTAGGCCAAGTCTTAACTAACCTCCATATTTATAAACAAAAAAGGGGCGTAGCAGGTAAATCATTACCGAGTATTTTTATTTTTTTTTTTTTTTTGGAAATTGTACGCACGTCTGTTATCCGATCACGCCCATTTTTAGTACATTGATAAAGAAACTAATTATAAATATGTGTACCAAATTTCAACTTCATAGCTACATTTTTGTAGCATATAAATAGATTTTTGTCGTTTGTGTCCGTGTCTATTAATAGGTGTCGTATTAATAGGTTTTTGATTGTGGACGTGGCTCTCAATCAATTTTTATTATTTTTTCTATATAAATAGTAACCACCATTTTTTTTTAAATTGCCACTTCAGAGCCTTCTCCTATAAATGCATACACCATGCCTCTCTCACCCATCCCCCGGGATAGTAATTATTACCCAATGAAGAAACATTTTTAAACAAGTAAGAAAACTAAATTTGGCTTAGGCCAAATCGTAAATACTCTTCACATCCATAACGGTGGGCGTGGCAGATATATATATATACATTGCGTCCTCTAATAGTCTATGCCTTTGCAAGTCAAGTTTTATGGAGAATACGGTTTTTTTTAAATTGTAGGCGTGTCTGTTATTCGACCACGCCCATTTTTTTGCACGTCAGTCAATGGGATAACTATGTATACGCGTACCAACTTCAAGTTCCTAGGTCAACTTTTGTGGCAGATATAAAAAATTTTATTGATTGTGGGCGCGTCTGTTATCCGGCCACGCCCATTTTCGGAAAATCGGTGAAGCGAATATTTTTAGATATATATACAAAATTTCAAGATTATAGCTTAATTTTCGTGGAAGATAAGTAGGTTTTTGTCGATTGTGGGTTTGGCTCTTGACCGATTTTGCCCATTTTAAATAGCGATCTGCGTGCAAAAATTAAAAGTGCCTGTGAATAAAATTCAGCTCAATATCTCAAAATTTACGCCAGTGCGAATGTGAACAAAAACAGACACGCGGACACACGGACATATGTGTCTGGATAGACTCTGTTTTTGATGCTGATCAAGAATATATAAATTAATTTATTTATTTATTTTATTTGTTTAAAAAAAAAATAATTTTATTTTTATTCACGCTGAAAGGCGTCTTTTCTTTTGTGGATTCAAAAGTGAACTAACTGTTAAAATTAGCTTACATCTATTTATATAATTGTTTCCACTTAAGGTATTCTTTCCAGACGAAATATGATGCCTGAATTTCACAATTCTGTCAACAGTGCATCCCATTAACGTGGGAACGGACAAACAGTTAGCTTACACAATATTTTGTTGATATTGCATTCTGTAAGTGTGAGAACGGACAAATATGACGTTTACCATAAATATAGTATTAACTTATATACTTTGTAGGGTCTCTGATGCCTCCTTCTAGGTGTTGCAAATGGAATAACAAACTTAGTATACACTCATCACTAAGGTGGAGGGTATAAAAACACCCAATCACCTAATACACGAATTCAACTGTTGTAGGTATTGTACCCGCGATCCTAAGCATTACAGCCTGGTGTTATATCTTTAGGCCAGAGCAGACGGCTGTGTAAAAAATTTTAGCTCTATATCTCGAAATTTACAATCTTTCCAACGTTCCAATAACAGACAAACACACCAACGGTCATGGAACTATATCGTTTTAGATTTTGATGCTGATCAACGGAACAACAAGTTTTACTATAACGTCATTTTATATGGTGGTTATTTGTTTTGTTTTTTTAAAGATCGATACGGTAGAAATACTACCCCCAATGAAGAAACATTTTAAAAATACTTCATTATTTCATACGCGGCTTCAATGGTTGTGGGTATCAGACCCACCATCCTCCGTTGTAAAACAAATTACTTACCTCTCCCTTTATCTAATAACAACTGCGATTTCATGGGAGTTAACTCGAATATGTTGATGATATCCTTTAAGGAGATTGAGAAACGATCAGCTAATAAAAAAAGATGAAAAAGAAGAACATTAGTACCTGTGTACAAAAAAAAAAAATAATGACTTTATTGACAACCTACCCAAAGCTAAGGCTTCAGCTAAGCCGACTAAACTGACACCGACTATGGTTTGTAGTATAAGATTAACCTTGCAGGCATTGCCAATCTCTGCTAAAATATGTTTAAAAGATAATAAACATAACGCACATAATGGCCAGTTAGCACAAAGTGAAAAATACAATTTTGCTAAATGAAGCATGTGACAGACGCCTACCTCCCAAGAAGAATGTATTTTTGGCAATTGTTTTAAAGCAGGAATAACATTCATCGAATACAGTACGATCACCACCCGCCAATATGATGAGCATGCCATCTTCAGCCTCCTGGCGGGTGCCATGTATCTATTCATTGGGAGAGCAAGACATGTAGTATTAAACACTATAGTTTCGGTTGAGAGCCAATGTACTCCAACTTACTTGCACTTCTAAATAACGCCCATTACTCTGCATGATGCCGTCGGCAATGTCTTGCGAAGTTTCCGGATCTATCGTTGACATTTCCACATAAGCTTTATTACATAAGCTGGGCACACTCAATACACCACAATTGCCAAATACCAACTAAAGGAAAGCAATTTAATTAAAAATTAAAAAAATTCTGAAAAATTAAAAAAAAAAAAAAACATTCACTTGTGGAAATTCTTTAAAACTCACATCTTTAGAAGCTTTGGGTCCGGAAACACAACAGAATATAATATCGGCCGCATCTACCACATCCATGGGTGTATCCTTTACCACAGCACCGGCCTCCTCGAAGGGTTTACACTTGGACATGGTGCGATTCCATACAACCACTTTGTGACCCGTACAAATCAAATCTTTAACAATGGTCGAACCCATTATACCCAGACCTAGAAAACCAAACGTCAAGTTAGATGGCGTTATATCACGCTCAGCTAATGTTTGCGATCGCGCATTCATATCGATGGCTTGGGCCTGGGGACGTGCCACCACCGGACGATCCAACAAACCAATGGTGTTGATGGTGCGTCGTGATGCACTGCTACTACCCAAATTGGCCGCCAACGATGTGTTAAGTTTGCGACGCAATGGCGGCGATTTTGTTGTATCCAAATAACCATCTAAAGCATTCACAGAATTGCTGCGTTTGCGTTTAATGGTGGAGAGTGGAGCTTGCGAGGAACGGCGACGTTTCGCTGCGGATTTGACGGATATGGCCGATTTAGCTTTAGTGGCCGTCGATGGTGTACTCTTTGCCTTAGTGCGCTTAAGCGGCGTTTTATATTCCACTGCTTCGGTTTCTGGTACGGCGGCCTCCACCACCCCATTATTCTCTGTTGAAACATTAACGGCACTCGCATCATTAGTATTGTCATCCTCTTCTTCGGTAAGGCCATCACGTATTTTATCAAAATCAGCTTCGGTAGCATGATTTATGCCAATATTTTTATTAATCTCGGCATCAATTTCCGTTTGATCATCCATATAATTTTTAATATCCTCCAAAGCCAAACGGAATGAATTTGGCTTATTAACTTTAGAGAATTGCTCCTTCCATGGGCCCTCAAACGGTTTAATGTTGTTCGTCTCTATCCAAGCACTGCATGTGTAATATTAAGTAAAAAAAATTTTTAAATAAATAAATAAAAAATAAAACTGTTTTTCTGCTGGTTCTACCGTGAACATGGCCGTTTACTTACAAATTACGCGTCCCAAAGAAAAAAACACATTTGCAATTGGGTTTGTGCGGCTGATCCATTAATTCTATGGTTGGCGGTTCCACAATCTAAAAATAATAAAAATTAATACTATTATTATTATTAATTAATAATGGATGGGTGCATGTAAAAAAAGGAATTAAAACTATTCAAAACAAGAAAACTAAATTTGGCTTAGGCCAAATCTTAAATACCCTCCACCTTCACAATGGTGGGCGTGGCAAATATATAATATATTGCGCCCTCTAATAGTGTACGCATTACGTATCAGCATGCAAGTCTACTTTTACGTTGAATAAGGTTTTTTGTAAATTGTGGGTGTGTCTATTATCCGACCACGCCCATTTTTTGGTACGTCAGTCAATGGGATAATTATGTATACGTGTACCAAACTTTAAGTTCCTAGGTCTACTTTTGTGGCAGATAAATAGATCTTTGTCGATTGTGGGCGCGGCTCTTGACTGATTTTGCCCATTTTAAATAGCGATATGCGTGCAAAAACTAAAAGTGCCTGTGAACAAAATTTCAGCTCAATATCTCAAAATTTACGCCTGTGTGAATGCGAACAAAAACAGTCACGCGGACACACGGACATATGTGTCTGAATAGACTTAGTTTTTGATGCTGATCAAGAATATGTATATACTTTGTAGGGTCTCTGACGCCTCTTTCTGGATCCCTTTTTCAATTTATCTTACTGATGATTGACCCTGGCAATGATGTAAATAGCAACCAGGTCTTACTAGCGGACCTTCCACTGACGACTCGCCGTGGGCAACCCATGGAAATTTCGGAATCGAACAACATAAACGATGACAAAATCCCAACGGACGAGTAAGATGCCCTACTCAGCTCACAGCCTCAAATTTCTGATGTAACATATTAAGGAAGAGGGCTCAGGTGACAAGCGGTGGCGTAGAAGTGGCGCCGCCCAAAAACAACTGAAGAAATTATTGGCGAATGAGATGTCGTATAAGGAGGCTTTTGAATTGTGTAAGCGACTTCTGAATGATGATGTCTCCACGTCCAACCCCACGCAAAATACGGCCGGCTAAACACAGCACCCAGGCTTCTCCAAGCCCCTGTCTTTATTCTGCTATCTTAGGCTGGCATGTTTCTGACGAAGTCTCAATATCTGACCATCGTTATATAAGATTTGACATTACAGAAAACATGGAAACACACTATGCCTACCGCAATCTCAAAAACACCAGTTGCGATCTCTTCCGTTATTACCTTAGTTATGACTTAAACCGCTCTCTGCAAACAATACAAAATTTTGCAGAACTAGAACAAGAATCCAATGACCTGTGTTCAAATATTCAAATAGCCTACCAAAAAAACTGCCCTCTAAAAATAAAAAAGACAAAGAAGGGGGACGTACCCTGGTGGAACCTAAGACTGCAAAAGCTTAGGAGTAAGGCTAGGAAATTTTTCAATACAGCAAAACGTACAGGTGACTGGATTGAATATAAAATCTACTCTAACTGATTACAACACGAGTTGCGGTAATCCAAAAGGGCTGCATGGAGGGACTACTGTGAGATACTAGGAGATTGACAATCTTCCCGAAGCTGTCCGACTTCAGAAAGCCTTTGCTAAGAGACACAGCAACGGTATCAGCACTCTCAAGAAAACTGAAAGAAGTTTCACGAGACTGTATCCCCAGGAGAACCTCATTGAGAGCTTCTAGGGAGCGCAGTCTCTCGAAATCTTCCAACACAACAGAGTGCTATGGGCTCTCTCTTTTGGCCCATACAAATCTCCAGAACAGGATGGAATTATATGTTACATTGGGGATCGTCCATTATCGCTCCTGTACTTATTAGAGTATTTAAAGCAAGTCTCCTTATGAGACTTGTTCCACAAAACTGGAATGAGGTTAAGGTCGTATTTATACCAAAGGGAGGAAACAAAGATAAACGCATTGGTAAGTCGTATAGACCTTTCTTCTTAAAATTATGGAAAAAACCTTAGACAATTTTATAAGGGACACCTATATTAGAGGAAAACCCTTTCATAAAAACTAAAGGCAAATTCACCACGACGGTAATTCATGAGCTCACGAGTGTAATAGAGGAGGCGTTGGAGACTAAACATATAGCTCTTACTGTCTTCATTGACATTCAAGGGGCTTTTGACAATACGTCGTATTCGGCAATCGAATCATGGTAAATAAAGAAATGCCATTTGGTTATCATCGTTGGTATTTCAATGCTGAACTCCAGAATTATCACTACTGAGCTTGCAGGGACGACAACTATGGCAACTAGGGCCACCAGAGGTTGCCCACAAGGGGTGTACTCTCTCCTCTAATTTGGACCATCCTGGTCTCCTTCTTCAAGAGAAAACTAGAATTAGGTAATATTTACTTAAACGATACACAAATACTGTACTCTGATAAGGTGACATACCTGGGATTAAAATTGTAGAAAATCCTAACATGGAATCCTCACCACTTGCCAACGACTTTTAAAATATGGGGTATGACCAGTATGTCATCCAGTCTTATACCACCATTATCCTTCCGATGCTAACCTATGCAGCTTTGGCATGGTGACCAAAGATTAAGCAAACTAGCAAAATGGTTGAGCAAAGTTCAACGGCTTGCATGTGTAGGCATCACAGGGGCCATGAAAACATGCCGCACGCATGCACTAGAGTTACTCATAGGCCTTCCCTCTCTCCCAATATTAATCGAAAGACAGGCTGGCCGGAGTGCACTGCGATTACCTGGTATAGATAAACAAAAACCGGGAAACCTCAAAGGTCACATGAAGATACTTCATGGATGAGCCAGTGATAAAAATTTCGGACTTTTCCCTAGCGGAGATAAAACTAACGCATCTCAACTCCATTAAAATACCGAGTAGGAAAGCTTGGGAAAAGAAATCAGTGGTGCCCAAACCAGGTGCACTGAAATGGTACACAGATGGTTTCAAACTGGAAACTGGGCAAACCGGAGCTGGCATCTTTGGCCCCGGATTTCAAAGAGCTATACCAATGGGACTCTGATAAGACGCCTAAGGAAGACGCATGTATATTATACTCGGATAGTCAAGCGGCACTTAAAACTTTAAATAGCTTTGTAGTGAAATCCAAACTGACATCAGAATGTATGGATCTACTGAATGAGTTTGGTAAACATAAATACGTGGGTGCCTGGTCATATAGGGATCCCAGGCAACGAAAGAGCGGACTGTTTAGCTAATAGGGGAGCCCATCGGCAAATGATTAGTCCAGAATCATTCTGACAAAAACCCACATTACGAAAGTGGTGGGACAAATGATTCTGAAAAAGGCTGCCGTCCATTCGGAAATCTGCACGGTAAAAGGTAGGCCAAAACATACATAAAATCTTCCAATAAAGTAACTTTTGGAATTTCAAACGGGCCAGCTTACATGTGATGCGGCTCCCGAGACGTCGGAACACATACTGTGCAACTGAGCTACTTCCATCAGAAGCAGACATCCAGCATCTGACATCTGGACCTCTGAGCCCAGAAAAGTCATGAGCTACTTTAAAACACTGAACTCCTGAACTGAGAGCCCACATAAATAATAATAATAATAATAAAACACCCTCCACATCCACAATTTTACAAAATTTTGATACTTTAAGATCAGTTTTCGAAATGGGCAAAATCGGACAAGAGCCACGCCCACAATCGACAAATATCTATATATCTACCACAAAAATTAACATATTAACTTGAAATTTGGTATGCATATCCAGTTATCCCATCCATCGATGTGCTAAAAATGGGCATGGTCGTATAACAGACACATCCACAATTTACAAAAAACCATATTCACCATAAAACTAGACTTGCACGCTGACACGTAATACAAACACTATTAGAAAACACAATATATATATATATTTGCCACTCCCACCGTTGCGGATGTGGAGTGTATTTAAGATTTGGCCCAAGACAAATTTAGCTTTCTTCCTCTTGTTGTTTTACAATAATTTACAATCAATTGCCAGTACTACGCAAAGTAGGTGGTTTGGAATTTAAAAGCTAGTCCATTTATGGAGCGCATTGATATAACAGATTTCAAATGCCACATATCTTTATGCTTTTTTTAATGCTTATATTTTTGTTAAAATGAACTTGCAACACTTCCAAGCTAAACAGCTCATATGTTAAGATGTAGACATTCGAGGGAATATCTGGCCGTAACCGCATATGATCAATACAGTGACTAACCGTATTTAGTGGTCAGAAAATTATCACTTTTATAAAATCAATTTAAATTCTTTTTTCCATTTAGTCTTATATTTAATTCCTACAACAAGTTATACGGCTCGCACTATATAAAAAATGTTTTTCAAAATATCATTTTTAATAGTATTAATACTATGGTATAATAATAATTATACGGAAGCTTTGAAAATTAATGGAAACAAATTATGCATCGTAAATACTTTAGCAGATCCCAATACTGGACAAGAGGTGAGTGAAGAAAGGCCCGAATCTAAGAGAACTGAACTAAAACAAGTGAGAAAACTATATTTGGCTTGGGCCAAATTTTAAATACGCTCCTAATCTGCATAACATATATATTTAAACTAAAAACTATATATATTATATATATATGTGCTGTCTAATAGTATACGTAGTATATGTATCAGCATGTAAGTCGAATTTTAAGACGCATGTGGTTTTTTGTAAATTGTGGGCATGTCTGTTATTCGACCACGCACATTTTTAACACATCGATGGACGGAACATCTATAAATACGTACACCGAGTTTCAAGTTCACAGGTCACTTTTTGTGGCAGATATATAGATTTTTGTCGATTGTGTCTGAGCGTGTCTGTTATTCAATCACGCTAATTTTAGGCACATTGATGGATTGATGGCTAATTGCAAATAAGTGCAGCGGATTTCAACTTTATAGCTCAATTTTTGTGGCAGATATATAGATTTTTGTTAATTGTAGGCATGGACTTTAATCGATTTTGCCCATTTTAAATAGCGAACTGCGTGCAAAAATTAAAAGTGCCTGTGAACAAAATTTCAGCTCAATATCTCAAAATTTACGCCAGTGAGAATGCGAACAAAAACAGACACTCGGACACACGGACATATATGTCTGGATAGACTAAGTTTTTGATGCTGATCAAGAATATAAATATACTTTGTAGGGTCTCTGACGCCTCCTTCTGGGTGTTGCAAACGGAATAACAAACTTAGTGGACCCATATAGTATAAAAACAGAAAACTTTACAATTTCTTTAAAAATATATCTAGACCTTCAATCAAACGACAATCAAATTGGTTTGCTGCAGTGGCTATAAAGAGCACAAAGGGGACTGTGTACCAATTTGTAAGGAGGATTGTACAAATGGTATATGTGTACGCCCGGATATATGCATCTGTAATGCTCGATATATACGTGACACTACGAAAAAAATTTGCCAACCCATTTGTAAACCGAAATGTTTAAATGGCAGTTGTGTGGCGCCCGGGAAATGTGAATGTCATCAGGGTTATCGACAGCAGGGTTTCTTAAATGTTTGTACACCACTTTGCAAAGACGAATGTCTGAGAAATGGTCGCTGCATAGCTCCGGGCAGGTGTGAATGTAATGAAGGTTTCCGGCAAGGCCTTCAGGATAATGAATGCGTTCCCATATGTGAACGGGATTGTAAGAATGGTCGCTGCATAGCTCCGGGCAGGTGTGAATGTAATGAAGGTTTCCGGCAAGGCCTGCAGGATAATGAATGCGTTCCCATATGTGAACAGGATTGTAAGAATGGTCGCTGCATAGCTCCGGGCAGGTGTGAATGTAATGAAGGTTTCCGGCAAGGCCTGCAGGATAATGAATGCGTTCCCATATGTGAACGAGATTGTAAGAATGGTCGCTGCATAGCTCCGGGCAGGTGTGAATGTAATGAAGGTTTCCGGCAAGGCCTGCAGGATAATGAATGCGTTCCCATATGTGAACGGGATTGTAAGAATGGTCGCTGCATAGCTCCGGGCAGGTGTGAATGTAATGAAGGTTTCCGGCAAGGCCTGCAGGATAATGAATGCGTTCCCATATGTGAACCAGACTGTAAAAATGGTCGTTGTGTTGTTCCCGGTAAATGTGAGTGCAAAAAAGGTTTCCATCGTGGCCCTCGCGACAATGAATGCGTACCGGAATGTTCGCCACCTTGTAAAAATAGTACCTGCATAAATCCTAATGTATGCCAATGCTTAAGCGGTCATCAATCGACCCAAATAACACATACATGTGAACCAGCTTGTGAACCCGAGTGTAAAAATGGTCGCTGTATAGCTCCGGGTGTGTGTAAATGTCACAACGGTTTTTTTTGGGATGAAATTTCTAAGGCGTGTAATAAACCAATCTGCAAGAAGGACTGTATAAATGGTTATTGCAGCGCTCCGGGAGTATGTGTGTGTAATAAAGGTTATCGGCCACAAGGTTTCTTAGACATTTCTTGTGTACCCATTTGCAAAGACGAATGTCTGAAAAATGGTCGCTGCATAGGTCCGGGTATGTGTGAATGTAATAAGGGCTATCGGCGGGATAAGCAAGATAGTGAGTGCATTCCTATATGTGATAAGGAATGCAAGAATGGTCGCTGCATTGCTCCGGGCAAATGTAAATGCAATGAAGGCTTCCGCCCAGGTAGCCAGGACACGGAATGCATACCCATCTGCCACCCGGAGTGTATAAACGGTAGTTGTTTAAGTCCGAATATTTGCAAATGTTTAAACGGCTATCAACCATCCGCACATAAGAACAACACCTGTAAAGCGAAATGCCCGTTTGAGTGTAAAAATGGTGAATGTGTTGCTCCCGGAGTTTGTAAATGTGCTAATAATTACTTTTTGGATCCCACTACTTTGACTTGTACGCTCATTTGCCAGCCGAAATGTATAAATGGTCGCTGTACAGGAGGAGGTCTGTGCGAATGCAACCAAGGTTACACAAAGTCAACGGCACTATTTCACGTGTGTGTACCATTATCAGCAGTACAAACGCCAACAGCAAACGTATTTTCTACAGAACTCATATTTAATCACATTGATATGAAGAACACCAATGAAGAAAGCAAAATATCCGTTGAGGCAGCCGGCAAAAAGGAAAAGATTTTATGGTTACTTGGTGTTATAATAATTGCATGTATGGCCATCTCTTTAACGGCAATGTTTATTATTTCATATTTTATGCGAAAACGCAAAACACATATTAATCCTGTCATAGTGGCTGAATCAGGTAAATTGCATATACAACGGAACTGACAAAAAACTTTTCAAGATTCTTCCATTATTTTCTTTTAGCAGAATATATGGAATTGATGTCCACTAAATAATAAAAAGCACACATCCAGATTATTAAAGATTTATATATATGTTATATATGTTAGATAAATAATTTCGTGTCATATTCCATTAAGCTTATAGAAGAAGTGTTAATGAAAACGACGTATATATATACATAAATAAATAAATTCACATTATTATGGTTCTCCTAGTTGAAAAAGTACAGTCAATGTACAAAAGCAACAACATCATAACAAAACACACACACATACATGCATATGTTTAGTTAAGTATACATTGCTTTAGAAGCGAGTAGAACAAGCTACGAACGAGATAATATACTTTGAAGACGAAAAAAAATGCTAACGTAGTACACCTCGGCTTTAATTTTAAATGACTACTTTGTTTAAAAAATATAATTTTTTTTTCACTTACCATAGACGGCCATGGTGGAAAACCCTTCATTTTTGCCCTGAAAAAATGAATATAATTTATTAATATATCCATATAATGTTATATGATATAAAAAAGGAAACCATCCAGTGGACAAAAAAAGGCGCGCAATAACTTAGTCGGCAGAAATACCGCAGAAGTGGCGTCGTGTTACCATAGTATATATATACATATGTATATATCGCAAGATGCACTTAAAATAGAGTACAGACACCACAATTTTATCGATAATTATTATAAAACGAGAAAGTCCAAAATTTCTCATCTGGTAGTTAATTCAATTTCGTTTACTATAAAAAATCTTCATTTTATTAATTCATTATAATTTGAGGTTAGGTTAAGCGCCATTTTTTTTTCTGAATAAAATTTTCTCGTAAAAAAATTTAACCATTTTTCTGATCCTTTGGGGGGTGTGGTGGCTTACCATATTAAATCCTTTGGTTTATAATGATAGGTCTCCTGTCTATCATTGCTGCCTGTTAATGAGGATTTTTTTGCTTTCGACATTATATTATCAATACGAAATTGGAATTTTATTTTGTAGCCGTTCGTATTCTATCTATACACACATGCACTGATATAAATTCTGAATAATTTTGTTTTATTTGTTATATATTTTAAGATTTCTCTATATTGTAAAACCTTTTCTATATTCAAGGTTTATGAAATTAAATGTTAACAATTTAAATTGTAACCTTTCTCCAGCAATTGCTTTTTTTCTATAAATTTTATAGAAATCCTCCGACACTAATCGTGGAACAAAAATACAATGGGACTAAGAGAAAAACAAAAATGGAGTCTTTGCGTGTTTGTAAGTGACCGAATCAGTAAACACAGGGTGTTCAAAGAAATACAGGCTGTTTAAATAAACATAGGGTGTTCAAATAAGCAATTAAAATAAAAATAAGGAATTAATGTGTTTTTGGTTAAAGAAAAACAAATATATACTTTTATTTTAGAGTTTTTCACAAAGAGTAGAAATATTAATGATAAATACCGTTGCGCAGAATTTTGTTAGGTGCAGTTCGATTAACACCTCTTTCCTCAAGAGTCGCGTTATTACTGCCAAGAAGGCAGCAGATAAGTTAATAAAGAAAGATTTCGGAGAGTTAAAAAGGCATCAACAGCAAGGTGGCGCAAAAGTAGCGTTTAAAAAATATGTTCTTTTTTCTCAAGAGGGCGCAAAAACCAACAAGGAAAACTCTCTCGAGATGGATGCAATTGTTCAATCAAACTTGTGTTACAATCGTTATAGACCTAATTCTCTTTTTACACGATAGATGCGTTTCAAAATAATTCTTGTAAAAAGAGATTTTAGTTAAATGAAAATATAGTAAATTAGTTCGACCTAAAAAGAAAAATTGAAAATCGTGTCAAAACAAAAGAATTCGTGTAAAACCAGAATTTTTTTTCGTTTTAACTCGTGTGAAATCAAATTCGCAAAAAAAAAATTCGTGCAAAAAGAGAATGTGGTGTATTTAAATTACAACCGAATCGAAAGCTTTCATATAAGATATTTTGCCACAATAATGGTGGCTTAATTGCTTAATATGTAGAATATCGGGATCAATTTCAGATTTGAATAGCAGATGATAATGCGTTGCGCCAAATTAATTTCCTTAAGCTGGTGAGGGATCGAGTTTCTTGACATAGCCAAGCTTTTTTAATTTAATTTCAATACATATATGCCTTGATGGGCCTTTGTAGGGGCCTAATCGACTTCATCTGTCAATGAAAAATTACCAGAACGAAATCTGTCAAACCATTCTTCTCCTTCAGACCTATGATTGCAAAGCAATTATAAGCTAAACTCTCCCTCTCTCACTCTTTCTCTTATGGGAACACCGAATATGAGACACCGATTGACAGATTTTTCAATTTCAGTGTTCCATAAGATTTTCGCATAAAGAGAGAGGATTTAGCTTCTATGT